>JBAPLH010000130.1:2982500-3582500 GCA_037897445.1 Ceriops zippeliana | reverse complement strand
ACGCAGCTCATCAGACCATCCCACCGTTCTTGGCCAAACTATCCGAGAGGGCATTAGTGACTCAAAGCAATCGGGCAGAATATCTCATGGTAGTGGCCAAATTGAGCACTCGTCATCAAATAAAAGGTTATCTAGTGAAATATTCCCCGAGCCACTTGAAATGGAAGACATGAAAGAGACAAGATGAGCACTAGTTGACACGGTGTTTACGGTCATCCACCAAAGACATTGCATGCTTACACCTTGCAGTACCCAAGGGCATCCTTCCTCATCCTATTCTAAGGGGCCTTTCAACTGGAACTAAAAACATTTTGATAGCCTGTTGGTTCCCGAATTGTTTGAGGGGAGACTGACATAGGAGTTTTCTGTTGATGGCACAAGGCTGTTCGCGTATCAAGAAAATGGTTGACTATTGGATGGAAGACATGGAAGAGGAAGAATTTCCCTCTTGACATTCTTTCATGTTTTGAAAGCTTCTTGGATTTCAAAACAAGCGTCAGTCTTCTCTTCTCTTCTCTGTAATTGTTTTTGTTCACAAGCTCCTGAGCGTGGTTTTAAAGAATGCATCTCTTTTGGGTGTCACCAAAATTTCTACTCTTTGCCGATGGATTAGAAGCCATGTGGTGAATTACATTTCATAATCAAAAATCAAACTAACCCTGAAACTGCGTATCAGAGGCCGAAATATGGCAGAGAAAAAAGAAAAAGAAAAAAAAAAAGAGGGAGCTGATGGATAGAGGTGATACGATTAATAGAATACTACAATTTTTTTTTTTTTTTTTTGCATTGCTATGATAATTTGACATTATTTTATCAATTATATTTTAATATATCTATCATTTCTGTGTCTAACAAGTTCGTTTCTATGAACAATCCCAACAAAAACAATGGTCAGACTCCAGAGGTTATTAGCTAATTTAAATGAAAAAGAAAAAGAAACAAAAATCTCTCATTTCCGTCGTCTCCAAACTCTATGATATTACTCTACAACACCAAGATAACGGCAGAGGTCACATCCGTAATCTTAATCTTCATGGGGGTCCTACTGGCATACAAATCACCCTTTCTGATCAGATTAGATTTCTGGCTTCGATTGATAAAACTTAACAAGAAAGACGCCTCAATTATACACTTGGCCTCTTGTTTTTCCCTCTTTTCCCAACTCAATAATTTTAGATTCTTACAGTTTCGGTGATGTGTGTCCTGACGCGACGCGACTGATAGCAGACCATACCATAGATTGGCCTAATGATTGCGTACTGGAAAGGATTACCTTTCTGAACCCAAACAAATGCTTCCAACAGTAGTCAAGGCCTCTCTCCTAAACCCATCTTACTTGGCGTTTTGACATAATGCTTGCTTTATTACATTCCCCAAAAATCTTGGGTCTGTTATTATTATTGTTGTTTTTTTTTTTCTCTTTTTTTCAAAATTTGCCTCACCTTAAAGAGACATGGATCGATCATTTGATAGTGTAGCGAAAATTTCTCACAGTACACCAAGACTGATACATGCATTCGTAACTCAATTATGCCACAGCAGATGGTGACTTTTGATCTAATTATGGAGTGATTAACCCCACCTTTGGACACTTTGGTTGGAGCCCTACCATCGTTGTTGTGCACCTGAAAACTAAACTTTGCTACCTGAAACGATCGTCGGCAAGCGAATGTGTTTCATAGGGGAAGAATGTGAAATTCATGAGGCATGAAGTCTTCACTGGGCCTATAGTATTTGTCTGGCGAATACAAGCTTAAGTTGGTTACTTGGCTAGTATAGAGGCATGCAAATCTCTCAACCTGTATCATAAAGAAGCATTTTGCAGCACAAAAAATCATTTCATCAGTCGAGGGAAGGATTGCCTGAAATGCATCACTCCACTCAAGTATCATGCAGAAAATTCTAAGACAAGATTTGAATAATAATTAAAAAAAGAAAAAGAAAAATGATAGAACCTTCCTTACCTGATGCGCAAAACGGGAATTTTGATATCCAGTCTTCATGAGCTGTCCCCATACCTTGTGAAACTGCAAGGATTAGCCAACGACAGAAATCATTATTAGCCTGAATTGGCTGTTCCACAATAAACTTAGCAGATGCGTGCGAGTGGTAAGCGTATAGATGAATGTATTCCCACACCTTTTGGTGACATTCCCGTTGAGCCTGTTGATGACAAATTCTTATTGTATCTCTCCGACACTAAACAAAAGAAACCATTTACGCTAAATCGTGAGTACAATTAATCTACTATCATCTGAAGGACGACCGCATTCAAAATAATATATCCAATCACAGAAATTATCAATCCAACCTCCAATTCATATAATGCCTCGGACATCTTCTGTATCTGATCAGTGTCGAGATTCTCAAACCTGCAGAAACAAATGAGTTAAAACGGGATTGTACCCTGTAGTCAAGTACTATTAACCTAATGTTTCTAAAAAGGTCTTTTTGTTAATCGTGTCAAGATTTTCACTTTGTTGTCACTGTACTAAATATAAAAAGATGATTGCAACTTTTAGCTTGTTCCTTGAAACCAAGCTATTATGCTTTATTTATTTGTTATTATTTCGAACCAAAAAAGAAAATAAATGGGGAATGCCAATAACATGTCAATCAAATCACATACATTAAGCATGGATCAAGAATAAATCAGTACATTATATGTTAGAAAAAATGTAAGTGCAAATCAGTCTCACTAAAAGAATCTCAATAATTTGGAATTGAAAAATCAGTCTGCAGGTGGGAATCAACATTTTAAATTAACGCCCATGCCATGTCACATCACAAGCAACTAATAAGAAATTACCACACATAATAAACAAAAAGCACAGCCCCTCAGGACAAGCCTCGGAATGAAAAACCTCCAAACAAGTAACGGCCAATGGATAACCCACAGAGAATTTTTTCATTTCTTTATTTTGGAAGCACCGCGTTTTCACCATTCAAGTTATAGCTCAAACCTTGGAAAACATAAAATTGTTCATTCAAGAGCATTCTTACTTGAGAGACCACTTCAAATGATGTATTTGGTCTTCAATTTCATCACGTTCATTCCTTAGCAACCTTAGATGCTGCAAAAGAAGTCATACATCATGTAGGGGAAAGTGAACACAGTTGACTTGATTGGGATAAATGAATACATTCTCAACAAATGGGGAACAAAAAGTAATCTTCAATTTAGGGTCAACTTTGGATTTGAGGCAACTTTTAGGTACAGCTAAAGAGCTCCATCATATAGGATGATCGCCTTAAAAATCTAAATTTCCCTGCATCTGTTACAACTAATAACCACCTAGATGGTAACAAATAACAACATCATACAGCAACCACTAAGAGCTACTCCTGGTATGAAGATATTGTCCATCCAATTGTCAGAACATGCTATATCAATGAATGATAACAACAAATGTCATTCCTGTAGTACCTAATAATCAATTTCAGCAAAAGGAACTATAAGGAAGATGAAAAAATAACTAGGATGTTCTACATTTTACAAGAGTGGCAATTTACCAAATCTAAAATGAGTTGGATGATTGCTTGCTCATATGCTGGAGGCTATCAGAATGTATGAATATCGGTTGGTGAACTCCAGAAACTAGTTTTATATTCTATGGTGAACTCCAGAAACTAGTTTTATATTCTATAAGAGAGACTAATTTACTGAATGTACCAATAAGTTGGATCTTTGTTCCCTCATATGGCAGAGGCTATCAGAAGATAGGAATCTCCATTCATGAAATCTAGAATCCTGTGTTGAACTACCAGTTGAAGCTATGAAAACTTCCATTGTCATTGTTTGTCAAAATCACTAAGCATGAATTGTAGGTTTAGCAATTACCTTGCGTGTGTCTCTTATCTCCCAAAGCAGTTCGACCTCCCTCTCAAGCTCTGGAACAATGAGCATTGTTCTCCAACCTACACATAAATGAATTGTGCAAAAACTATAGTCACCAACACATACACATTCTAACAGAGCATAAACTATGTTTCAAATTTATAGTCAAGGAACTAGATATTCTTAACTGAACTATAACCTAGATGCCATAGATTGAGATGAGTCAATAAAACAAACTGACTACCCTCAAGTTTCTAAACAAACTGGCAAAGAAGTGCAGGCCAGAAAAAAAAAGTGCAAATATCAAGATTGAATGTTATTTGCAAATAGTAAAGTCTACCCCATCAACCATAGTCACAAGTCTACCATCAATGATGCCAAAATGATTTAATTCATATGCCAGCTAGTGACAACTTGTAGCTTTATGTATTGTATAAACAATGTTGACCATGAGAAAATTCCATGCTTTGCCCCCTTCAAAATCTACCAGGATTCTTTGCAACATATAACATGCATAAACTAACCATACATATACAATGCTCTGGCAGATGCAGTTTAGGCAAGAATGTCATACCAAGAACCTTTTTGCTGCGTAAAATATCTCCATATATATGATCCCCGACATAAAGAACCTACTAAAACATAAAAATGTCAGAACAAAAATACACACAGGCCAACTTTAAATATAAGCACTCAGAATTTTACATCAAGAAACAACATTTCCAGACAAAAGACACCCCTGGCCCACCTTCCCCCACCCCAAAAATCTCTGAATAAGGAAACATGAATCAAAATGTTAATACAAATATTTCAAAGATCTTTTAAAAAGAATTAATAAAAAAAAATGCACATAGTTAAAACAGAAAAGGATTCATAAGAGAAATTAGGGCACATCAAGGGGGCAGAAGCCTGCATGGAAAGGGGTTTACGAATAAATAAGATACCACATATTTCACACCCATGGAAAAAAGGCAAAAAAGATAAAAAAACATGATGATAGAGCAAAACAGTTCATGCACATGTACAAAATATCTTTTACATACTGACAAAAGAATCAATCCAACTGCATAAAACACTAACCTGTGAACTTGATGCAATTGACAGCAGCTTATGCAGGTGAGCAACACTGCCTCCCTGAAAAGTAGGTTCAAATACAAAATCAGCTTCTTCTAAAGCACAACAAACCCAGTACATGCATATGAATGCATGATGAGAACACAAAAAAAGGGAAAAAAAAAAAAAAGACAAAATTCCATGATGTCAAAGAAATATTTCAAAGGTACCTGGAAAACTTGACAACCCTTATTTAGCCCCTTCAATAATATCCTCGGTGAAGTGCTTCCCACCTTTTTCAGAAAATTAAGAGTAGATCACTAAAAAGACATAACTTCAATGTAGAAGGGTCAACGATGAGCAAGAATACCCCACCCAACGTGGGAAGGTAGCAAAAATCCGAATTCAGCCAAAAGACAAGCAAGAATAGATGATGATTTAAAACTAACCTGAAGCATAGGAGTGCCATTATCAGTGTTGAGCAGCATTCCAGAGTCAGGTTCCACCTCAAAAAGATTAGCACGATTGTCTTCGTGGAAGAAGCCAGGTTTTGCACTGAATCAGGTTCCTTTATAGTCAGAAACAAAAGAACTACATAACCCATTAACCCAAATAAAAATCTAGAGGCACGACATTGAATAATTGCAACAGGCAACACAGTATGAGTTGTTAAATACAAATCAAAACAAAAACATGTATGTCACTCTCTACCTGTTTATAACTCAACACTACACCAAACTTGCTCCAAAAGCGTTGAAAAACATAAACAATAATATACAATTCCTAGGAGGTTTGTAAAGTTTCAAGGAAAAAAACATAACCTGCCGGTGATAACAACAGCAAAGTACTGAAGCCAATCAAAATTGCATTTTCTTCTACCATCTAAGGTACCGGAACCACAGAGAAAATTCATCACAATGTTTGTGTAATCCCATAAGCTGCAATGCATTTAGCCAATGTTATTCTACCAGCTCAAGTAATATGGAGTGGCAGCAAACATGCTTTCAAACAAGAACATGATATCTGCTGATAAATTTTTATTCACAATCAATAAAATCATTTCAGTTAAAACAACAAAATAAAAAAGGAGAGCATTAAGACCTATTTGTCACCAAGAATGTTGATCGACCAGAATCGCGGAGCATTTTCAGCATTGGGACAATTGATTTATCCTCATTGATATACCTGACACCATACCATAAAATATGAGGGGGAGAGAGAGAGAGAGGGTGTGTGTGTGTCAAATCACCATCCAAAAACCTGTCAAGCACTCACATCTCTCAAAGAGATGGATATTCAATCCTAATAATGATTTTAAATCTCAAATCAAATTGCTAGACCACCGGTCCTTTTTTAAGCATGCTCAGAAACATACGTGATCTGTGTTTCTTCATAGTTGATCAAAAGTGACCTTCTCGCTTATCAAGACATCATGGCCAACATTCATAATTTGTATGTCATACTTCATGTAGTAAACGTCAATAATCACCTTACCTTTCGGGATCCTTAGCAACCATTTGCTTTAGAGTTCCATCACGATGGCACAAATCAACTGCAGCTCGGATGTCTTTGTACATTTGAGCATAACTGAAAGAGTTGTTTTGACAAATTTCAAATGCAAACAATAAACAGATGTACATTTCTGACTTTTTAAAAATAAAAAATAATAAAATAATAAAAAACCTAATAAAGTAAGACAGGTTCTTGTGCAATTTCATGTCATCAACTATAGCTTGCAAGAAACACCAAGAGACGATAGTGGGCATCCTTCAAGTGTGAGATATAAACAGGTGTCTTTGTACATTAGAGCTTAAAAAGAGAGCTGTTTTGACAAATTTAAAATGCAAACAATAAACAGATGTACATTTCTGAGATTTAAAAAATAAAAAATAATAACAAAAATAAAAACCTAAGAAACTAAGCCAGGTTCTTGTGCGACGTCATGTCATGTCATCAACAACTATAGTTTGCAAGAAACACGGAGAGACAGCAGTAGGCATCCTTCACGTGTGAGATAATATCCTAACATCAACTGCAACAAATAGCAGATTATTTAGCAACAAGTTGTCCAATGAAGGTTAACTGGTCATCTGTTAAGGAATTAGCGAACTATCAATGTGCTGGGCAGTCATATAATTTTTCTTTTAATAAAATCAACTTTGTAATTCATTATTGAAATTGCAATGTTTCTCCATAAACCATTATCAAGAATTTCTGTATGAAAATGGAAGCTATCTAAACTTATAAGCAGCAAACAAACCACAAAATAAGCTAGTCAAAGTAAGAAAAAACTGAAAAAACCAATCCAATGGCCAATTATCTACATTCCTTTGAAAGCAAATTTGTACCATATCTAGAACCTTTAACACCCAATTATCCTTGCCATTAATTTCCCATAAAATCTCAAATCAGACTACCATAAAATCCTAGAAAATTTGATTGTAGGCTCCTTGATTCTCTTTGATAGACGGCCTTCTGATACAATGGCACAAATAACACAAACCCACCTTGTAAGAATATAACAGATATAGCTAAATAGCAGTACATTGATATGAATGAATGACTGATTGACTGATTAACACTTGGAAAATATGTTGACAACTAATAAAATCAACTGATTTAAAAATTACAAATAATATGATAAAAAGTTTCAGTTGGTTAAAAATAATTCCAATCACTGAGCAACTCAAAAGGGAAATGAAAAGGAGAAATGTTAAAAAGCTTAGAAATACAAGAACTAATTAAATTGTATAATGTTCTTACTCAGCTCCCTCTGGAAACTTTCTTGGATTATTATCCTTAAAGTCAACAAGCTGGGCAAATAAGTAGGTTTCAGCCAATGAAAAAAGAGTATCAATAAGTGCATATTCTGGCTCATCGAAAGCATTGCGTATCAGAGTATTGCCATAGGTGCCAAGTTTTTCTTCCTTTGACATCTCTCGGAATCCATGGTAGGCAACTTTTACATATTTATGACGATCCATCTGAATAAGGAAGAGTTACCAGTCCAATATTTTTCCAAGTGAAATTTTTCTAAGCAACAAACAAGTATAATCAGAAAGTTATGACAAATAACCTTCAAGATGTTGCCTCTCTTTTTATCAAGAACCAACCCTCTGACCATGTATTTCCAATCAAATGTCCACTCTAGCAACTGCATTAAACCGTCATTCATTTCCATAACACACACCATCAAATTAAGGGAAAGAAGAATATACTGTGACCAACAAACCTCCTTCGGGTAACCAAGATCATACACCAGCTTTCTGACTGTGCCTTCATATGCGAGAGATTCAAAGGTTTCAGACTTGTATTGTGCCAATGTATAATCCATGTCAAAGCCAACAGCTACGATGTTCTTCATATTCAATGATCTGTTGCAGAAGATCTGCTTTCCAATTTCAATTTTGCACCCTCCTTTTGGGCATGACCATATGCATGGTTCCGGAACACCATCATCGCTGTCAACACGCTGATTCTGCGACGCCATATCACTTGAAACGGATTTATGACTCCCATCCATTGTATAGCTGGCTTGAAACTGATGAGCCCCTGATGGATTTAAGAACATCACAAAAGAAATAACTTCTTTTGCAATTCAATTGCACAATACTTATATTTGTACACCCCAGAACATGTCTATCACTCCACAACTTCAGTCTTCACTCCTATGCACCTAAAATCTATGCACAATAAGTGACTTGATTTCCAACAAATGGACCACTGATTCAAAATCATCCAAAAACACATATCTTGTGCTTCCTATTCAATTAACATTCGATATAAAAGCTACTTTGCAGAAGCAACACCTTTAATTTACACTTACATTTACATGTTATCTTATAGGGTATCATAGCCAAGTGAAAAAGAAGAAGAAGAAGAAGAAAAAAAAAGAGGAAAAAGTTTTCCAGTGCTCTTCTTTAACAGGTTTTGACTTATCTTCATAAACTAACCTATAATTGGAAATGACTAGGCAACTATTACCCAACATGCACTCATTTTTTGTCCCACTATAACCATTTCTCGTAAGTTGAATCCCGCACAGTTCCTGTCAAAAGGTGACGAGCCTTCAAAGAAAAAAAAAAAAAAAAGAGAGAGAGGGGGGACCTGGACAGGACACAAGCTTACCTCCAAAATGTCAATCAAAAGGAGCACACAGCGAAAGTGCAACAGCCTATGTTCCCAGAACCTAAAAGTCTTCCACGAAACGCTCCAAGTAACACCTAACAATTCAATTCCTTGATTATTAAGTATAACATTCTCTCTTTTGCTCCCCAAAAACCACCAAAAAAAAAAAAAAAAGAGGGAGAGACACACAGAGAGAGAGAGAGAGAGAGGAGAGAGAGAGAGAGAGAGAGAGAGAGAGAGAGAGACAGGCACTCCTGATTCCACACAATTTCCCTACTTGTTACCCAAATTTTGCACTAAAATCGCCTCCGAAGAGGAAAAGTTTCAACTATAGTTTTATATCAATTATTAAAGAGAAAAAAGAGAGCAGCAAAAGGCGGAAACGGACCTCCGGAAAGGAACGGGTGCCGTTGAGCGGCGGAGAGGTGGGCGAGTCCCGAAGGGAGGGACGCGATGGGACAGGAGAAATAAGGAGGGGAAAAGAGAAAGGGACAAAGGAGGGAGACGGGTTTCTTGGGAATGCGCATCCTGCAATTATTGAAAAGGGGCATCGTCTCGGAATGGCTACCGCACTACGACTACTACTTAGCGTACTACTATTACTTGGTGTACTACTACTAGAGTGGTGGCAGAAGGAGAAGAAAAGGAGGCAGCAGCAGCAGCAGCCGCACTCTGATTGGAGGATAATCGCCGAGAATCGGATACCCGTAGAAGAAACGGGCGATTACAAGTGGGCAGGGAGGTTGGAGTGCAAGTGGCGGTGGACAGAGCCAGAAAGAGAGAGGGACATCTAACAAGATATAATAAAAGACGGGACGGCACCCCGGGGGGGGGGGGGGGGGGGGGGGAATCAAAAGCAGAGCGTCATTATTATTCCTGCCTGGGAGTTACGTTACGTTACATTATCCATTATCTTTTTAAAAAAAAAAAAAAAAAAAAAAAAAACAGAAACGAAAACGAATTTTGGTTACTTTCTCCCATGCACTACTTTGTTGGTGCGATTCGAATTCCATGGAATCAACCAACACATCATCAAATTTTATTTTATTCCGGTTTATATGATCATTCATTCATTGTGGGCGGCATTTTTAATTTAATTCTCGTTTTCGGGGGGGGGGGGGGGCCTTTAGGTTGCTGCGTACATTCGAGGTTTATTACCTGGGGAGGGCGGTGGCCGTTTCTGTCACGTGGCATCTTCATGCCTTTTCTTTTCTTTTCTTTTCTTTTCTTTTCTTTTGCCAGTCTGTTAATGGCGCAGCCCCCCCCCCCACCCCCGGGTGGTAAATAAACTACCACTCCTGTTACCGTGGACATGCTGCTGTTTCTCACGAGAGAAAATATACTAATTTAATTCCTTTTTTTTTTTTAATGAGAAAATCTCCGCTTTTTTGTTGGTTTTTTTTCAATTTATGTAACACGAAAATTCAAAGCCTAAATTATCCCAAGAGCAATTCGAATAGAACACGAAAGAGCGCAAGAATGAGTGGATGAAGTTATTTGTGAAACCTTCACGTTCTATACGCTGCTAACTTTAGTGTTGAAAGTTACAAATTAAATAACCACGTCATCATGGACAAAAGTTGCAAAACCAAAACAATATAACACATCAGATATAACCCCAGTTTTTCTCTCCTTCAACAAAACCCCCCCCCCCTCTCTCTCTCTCTCTCTCTCTCTCTCACATCATATCGTCTCTTTTTCTTAAATCGATCTGTTTTTGTTAATGTATAAGAACTAAATTTTAATGCGAGATCCATTTTATTGTATAGATATCATAAGCAATAAAGTCATTCACACATTATTTTATTTTCTCCTTAAATTTTTGTTTATACGAGGAGAGTTAAGGTTCTTTAGATTTTATATATCTTTTTTGTTTTTATAATATTTTTATTAAGGTTTTGCTTGAAACAAACCACTTGGGAGTTCTTTTTTCAATTAATTATCATGGGGTTTGTATTTTTTTATTTTAATGAATTTTGTTGGGTTTCTATTTACATGAGTAACAACAATGTAGGGTTTTTGTGTTTTTTTTTTTGCATTTTTTTTATTTTTTTAATTTCGTTTTTTATTTGTTGGTTTTGTTTGGAATGAAATGTTTAATAGTTATTTTTGTTGCAAGATTTGGCATCTAAGGCATTTAGAATTATTTTTTTTATTTTATTGTTCAATTACTTTAGGGTTTTACTTTATCTATATTTAGTCTATTATCTTAGGATTTTGCTTTATTTGTTTATGTTAATTAGTTTATGCTTTATCTATTTGTTCAATTAATTAATCTTTAATTTTCATCTATTTGTACATATAATGCTATATAAGCCACAATAATTAGCTTTCTGGTTCATTATACAGTCGAGAAAGAAATTAAAGATATTCTAAATAAAGATTATGTGCTACATTCATTAATCTAACCAACCTATGCAAAGTTCTCTTTAACGTTAACAACGAGGGTTTTATGCTGACAATTGAGAAGTGGTAAGCATATACATAATGGTGTAGATTTGTTTAGTGCCATTGATGAAGAGAATGAGAATAATGGGACTTTTCACTTCCACTTTAAAGTATATCCAAAAGCAAATTTATTGTTATTTAAGAAAATTTAGGCCTATTGAAGACAAAATGACACATTTATAATTAATGTTAGAGGAAGTGCCCAAAACCGTGATCATAATTTCATTAATTTAAAGTTCATTGATCACTATGTTGTTTATAAAAAAGCTAATATTAATGTTGAACCTTGTATTAATCCTACATTTAAGAGATTAGCCAATAGGTTAACTAGAAGAGTGAGACTAAAGTTTCCAAAGAAACTAGTTTTTAAATTACATTGTAAAATGTTTATTGTTTTTATAGTTCTACTTATAGTACTTATTGCTAATATGGCTCTTCCAAAACAACCCATTTTTAATTTAGTTTCTTCTTAAGTTGTTATTGCTAATGTAAGCCCTTGAGTTGTTATTGAAAAAAAAAAAGTGTATAAAAAAATAATACAAGGCAACCTAGTGTGAAAAATATCATTGATTAGAGGACTAGGAGGAAAATAAAAACAAGTTACATATATTGAGGTAGATGATGATTTTGATTTATAATATAAGAGTGATAAAAATCTAGATTTTAAAGTTTTAGATGAAGAATATGAGTTTACTAAATTTGGTGAATATGAATGATTAAAAGATGTTGTCAATGAAGAAAAGTTGCAAAATTAAATGCTTAATGGCATTATAAGTGATTATACTATGGATAGAAGTAATACTGATGTTGCAAATTGTGATATAAGTAATGATGATTTAGATTTGAGTAGTTTTGATTGTGAAATTTAAGTAAATGAAGATGAGGAGGGGGAAAAAGTAATTTTAAAAAATATTGATCCAACCTTTGGGATCAAGAGAAATCCACTAGAATATGAAGACAAGAAGCAAGTGAAAATAGTTTTGACTTAGTTATTTAGGAATAAAAATCACTTTAAGGATGTATTAAGAGAGTATGCAACATAGAAAGGTATAAACCTAAAGTACATGAAAAATTAGAAGGAAGCAGTTAGTGTTAAGTATTATATATTAAAAAATCTCACATAGGAATGCTATGGTGTGTAACTTTCATAAGTTGGGGAGAAGGAGAAAAAAGCTTATGGAATTGATTAAAGGATTATATATTAACTCCTTTAAAAAATTACCAAAGTATATTCATTTACTAAAGGAATCTAATCTTAGCTCAGTTATCAAGCTTGGGTTTATACCCAAAGATGATTCAATTGATGTCTTACCACTAGCATTTTGAACAATCTTCATACATTTAAAGACATGCATTAATGTCTTTATTGCTAGATGTAGATCTTCATTGGTCTAAATAATTGTTATTTTAAGGGACTATAGAATTGATTAGTGTAAACAATAGGGTTAGTTGATGACAATGAAAGAATCTTTCTAGTTATCTTTATTATGGTAAAGAAAGAGTGTATTAATAATTGGGATTAATTCATAGGGCTCTTATATAATTGCATTAATGTTATTATGGAAGGAAAGCCACTGGCATTTATGTTAAATAAATAAAAGTTATCTCTTACTTACTTTGTTATTATTATTTTTAATTCTTAATCACCTTATATTATTATTTTTAAAAATTATATTGATTATATAGGAAATATACTAATTGTTATTTGTTACAATTATTAAAGCATAATTGAATATCACTTTGTTTAGGTCGTAGATAAAAAGTGTACCAAATACTTGTATACAAATTTCAAAGAAAGGTAGTCTAGTTCAGAGTTAAGAAAGATGTTTTGAAAGTGATGTCTAGTTAGACTATATAAAGTAAAGTTGTTCATAATGATGTAATAGCTAAATATTTGGGATAATTATTGCAACATAGTGGTATCGATGATAGTTAGATGTAGATGTTAAGAGTAACAATGTCAAGAACAACAACATGATTAAGTCTTTTAACAATTAGATTAAGAAGTTTAAGAATAAATCTATTCTTACACTCCCTAAGAATATTAGGATCAAAATAATAATAAAGATGTATAAGACTTTTTCCAAAACCTTAAGTTAGATGGAAAAGTGACACCTAAGGTGAAGTAAAGGTTACAAAAAAAATTTTGCATTTGTAAGGTACTTAAGGTTCATTTCATCCAGCAATGAAGAGTTTCAAGTAATGGATAAAGTGTAGAAAATTTCAATAAATCTTAGCATCAACATATAATTGCAAGAAGTGGATTGTAGAAGGAATCCCTTAAAAGCATGTGGCTTATTATACCAAATACATAAAGGGAAACTTAGAACAGTATTATGATGATTATTTAGAGTTAAGCATGATGAAAAAAAGTGTTCAAAGAAATTGATTAAAAATTGGTAGGGAACGCTACAATTGTGATAAGGTTTTACTTATATTCTAATAGGCATAAAAATAAGATTTTAATGGACAAAAAAATAAAAATAGTACAAGATCTAATGATTGTAAGAGTTAAATGTCCTTTAAATCTAAAACTTTCATTCTATGTAACACTTTTTTTATAAATCTTGTATAATTTGACAGTAATATCTCTTTTATTCAAATTCTTTTAGCTTCTTTTGAAGCTCCTCATAATTGGCATTTATACTAGCATTATCTTATTTTGCAGACAAGCTAGTAACACCAATATAAAAAATATAATCTATATTTTTAAAAGACTTAATGTATCCATAAGAATCTTATCGGTATAACAGTTGAAGATAAGTTAGCAATACAAATATCATAACTGGAATCTCAATGTGTAAGAAACTTAACATATCCATAACAATCTAAAGATTAGAAAGGTAATGATTACATATTTTTAGGTTGAAAAAATGATGAACGTAATATAGTTTTACTTTTATTGGGCAAAAATAAAATTGGTTGCCCATATAATGACCCTTTTTTGCAATCTTTACTCAACACAAACCTCAATTACATCGACTTATCTTCATTTTGATTTTCTAAAAATAAAACTTATACTTTAAAAGAAAGATTTAACCACATAAGTTTGTCTTGATAAAAAGACTAAGAAACTAAACAAAAATAAGAAGTGACTTAATCACACAACTTAGTTTTATATTTCAATTAAAAGCACTTGATCATTAGTAAATGACTCGATCAAATAGAACATAAGCCTTTATAATAAGACATAAGTAAAATGGAAGTTCATGATTTTTTAGAGTTACAACAATTAAGAATTTCTATAAGTTTTTGTAAAAAAAGGTAGTGATAAATAAAATTATTGCATAAATTCATTTAATTAGATTAATATAATAAAGAAATAGTAAAATACAAGGTATTAAAGAAAATTTTGTATACCTATTGACAAAATTCAAAAAACTTAGCTTAGACTTTATTCTTTAAACTAAAGAACTCATACAAACATTCATTTACTTAACAACTTATCTTTCATAAGAAGGCTATCATATACTCTAAGCATTTGCCCTTTATAAACTATATATGTCTTTCTTGTTTGTTAAAAAATAAGTCATGACAATTATTAATTAACTAAATTATCAAAATTATAATAGTTCTCAGGCCAAAGAAGCATATTGAAAAAAGAAAAAGAAAAGGATAGTAAAGGTACATTCCATATGTGAAAGGCACAAATTCAAATGAAACATATGCAAAAATTGGCATCATATTCCCATAAGAAAAATATAATAATATAGAAACATGACAAGTTCCAAGGAGACTAACATTTTCCTTAATTTCCTCAAAATCTTCAAAAGCCAAACACATGTAATTGAAAAGTTAAAATTCATTTATATAATATAACAAAGAAACACAAACATACATAATGCCTTATTTTAAATGTTTATTGTGAATTATGGAGTTATGACTCATGACTATCTGGTTAGTTGGTAAGACCATCAAAGTGTAGTGGCATAATGGGTACTAGCATGGCATGGACCACATAACCATTGTAAAAGAAATGGATAAAATTATGACTAAGAAGTACTTTCGTAATTTTAATGTAATTATCTCTCAAAAAAAATTTCAATCATTAAAAAATGGAAGAAATTATTAGAGGCACCATAAAACAATTATTTGAAGATCAACTTAAAAGCCAAATTGCTAGATGAGAAAATTGTCAAGGTATAATTGTTGTACCTATAAACTAATTTTTTATTTTAATAAATATTAGAATAATTTGCTTTTATTAGAATTTTAGGATATTTCTTTTGTTACTAGCTTAAGAAAACTTTTTTCCTTTACTTACTATTTATTTTGATAGATTGAATATATGTCTTATTAATGATTAGAACCTAGCTACCTTTCAAAGATACTTAATAACCATGTAACTCTTTATTAGTTGTAGATAATGCTTATTTGTATTAATAGGGTAAGGTATCAACTATTACATATGTTTGAAAAATTTATGCATCTTAAAGGCTAGTTACACTAGTTTATGAAGGATTCCTTTAAAGAAAACTTCTTGTTGTGATATAAAAGGTAGAGATTATGCACTTATACTTGAGAATGTAGTTAAGTAGTGAGATAACTCTTCCATTGCTAGCTATCTTATAGAGTGATCATTTGTTTAAGACCTAAAATATGTGAGCCAGCCTTTTCATTGCTAGTTATCTTATAAAGCAACCTTTTATTTAATGTGCTAATATGAAACTATTTGATGCTAACGAATTTCTAGTTTATTTGGTATACCAATATGCTAGAAGATGTCAACATAGCATAAAGATAAAGGATGAATATGGTGCAATATATACACTATATTCATTAAATTATTTATATTAATCTTATTATAATCTAATAAATAATATCTAATGTTAATAAAAGGCTCAGAATAGACAATAGAACAAAATACATATGCGGTGAATTTGATGATCATATAAAGAAGCATGGAGTAAAGCATGAATATGCTAGTCCCTACACACCTTAACAAAATAGAGTTACTGAAAGGAAGAATAAAAGCATAGTGGAGATAGAATGAACCATGTTGGTTAAGCATGGTACTTCATATGGTTACTGGAGAAAGACTATCACCATTGCAATTTAAATTCAAAACAAATGCCTAATAAGACCATTTACAGAGAAGACACCCTATGAGCTGTGGTATGGAAAGAAGTTAAGTGTAAAACACTTTAAAGTGTTTAGAATCCCGTGTCTCATAAAGTCAAAGGCAAGCATCTTGGCAAATTTGATAAGATGGTTAATGAAGGCATATTATTCAACTATGTGCCTAATGGAAGAGGTTTCAAATGCTACAACAAAAAAAGTGATGAATCTAAGGCCATTCAGCATGATGAAGACATTGATTCTTAAGTTATAAGTGATGAAGAAGAAGAATCAAGACATTCCCTAACTCATAGAAGAGTTAAAGCTGAAGTTGAAGCCAAAAACATTATTGGCAGTAAAAAGGACTCTGTGTAGACTAAAAGAAGACTAAAAGGTGGTGAATAAACCTCATTGATTGCCAAGGATGAACCTAAATTAGTGGAAGAAGCACTAAAGCATAAGGAATATATGTGTGTCATAAATGAAGAGCTTAATCAAATTAAAAAGAATAACACTTGGTGTTTAGTACATAGACCTAAAGGGAAAAATATCATTGGAACCAAGTAGGTTTTCAAAAATAAGTTCAATGAAAAAGATAAAGTGGTAAGAAATAAGGTAAGACTTGTCTGCAAAAGCTACTCACAAGTAAAAGGTGTTGATTTTAAAAAGACCTTTGCTCCTATGGCCAAACTTGAAGCAATCAAAATATTCATGGTCATTATTGCTCAAAAGAACTACAAGGTTTATCATATGGTTATGAAGTTTATATTTCTGAATGAAGAGCTTGAAGAAGAGGTATTTATTGAACAACCTTATAGTTTTATACTTAATCATGATGGTTTAAATGTGTATAGATTGAACAAAGCTTTATACAACTTCAAGCAAGCTCTAAAAGTATGGTATTCCAAGTTGGATATATGCCTTAAAAAAATATGAAGTTCAGAAAATGTAATATAGACAGCAACTTATACATAAAAAGAGATAACCAAGGCCAATTAATTATTGTGATTTATGTTTAACTAGGAACAATCTTTAACTCCCTTTTTTTTTCTTCTCCCCCTTTATTCATCAAGTTACTCCTCTTTTTAATCAATATATACTCTCTTGAATTTATGCAAAATATTTCCCTCTTTAACAACAAATCCAAAAAATAATAGAATAGGGAAAAAGGAAAGGATTTAAAGGATACCTCAGCCTCTAAGAGGTAGCTTAACACATAAATTCAACCTTATTTGTCCAAGATGTCCCAATCTTTGGTACTCAGTGGCACGTGTTTTTGCTTTTAGAAACTTGGTATAAGTTTCCATTTGTTTTTTTTACCCTTAGTAAAAACAACATCATCTCTTAATCTCTTTACTGTGCAGCCACTCTTGTTGAAAATAACTTCATGTCCATCATCACAAAGCTGGCTAACACTAATAAGATTATGTTTTAGCCCTTCAACATAAAGCACTTTCTTTGATCTTAATTTGTTTGCACTAATTTCAGTAGCACTAATCCCTTTAATCTTTAAGGTACTATCATTGCCGAATTTGACTAATCCTCCATCATATTTTACTACTTCCTTAAACATCTTGGAGTCTCCTATTATGTATAAAAAGTAGTCACTATTTAAGATCTATGGCTTTTCTTTCTTGGAAGCTTTTAAAGCTACTTCTACAACTATAATCATTTCTCTTCCTCCTCTTCTTCTTTGGCCAAATGTGGGAGCATGTGTTGGTGTTCTCTATTGTACTTTTTGACTGAGCAATAATGGTTAGCCGAATAAAGGTGCATACGTAGGTGTTCTCTTTTGTATTTTTTGACCAAGCAATAATGTCAAGCAATCCTTAGTAGTATGTCAAACCTTTTTGCATCTTCCACTGATTTCTCCTAACAAATCAAATTTATTTGTCAATGAAATATAACTTCTTTTTATTTAAAACTGTCTCCTTTCTTGATAGAGCCTCCCCTTAGACTCTTGCCTCACATTCTTCTTCATTATCAGCCTATTACTCTAACACAAATTAGCCTTTTACCCATACTTACCACAACTTTAACAAAATCCTTCAAATCTAGATTTTCTTCTTTCACTAAGTCAATATCTCCTATCTTCAACAACTGTTGTGACTACCTTCTCTCTATCTTTAACAACCTGTCTCCTTTAAATAAGAGTCTTTAGCATATCTTTCTTAACTCATTTTAGTTTAGGTTGGTTTATTTTCTCTATAACATCATTATATTTGGTTTAAGTTATCAACACAATTTTCTTCTTCTCTTCCACCTTCTCACTTGGCTTTTCAATATAGCCAAGTCCTTTCTTCCCCATAGAATGAGGTCTTTGATTACTTAGACACTTATCTAGCTTCCTAGTAGCATCTTCCTCAATGGAATTTATTAAAGACAACTCTTCTTTCATTTTTATGGCCTACATAAACCTTTCTTCATGCTTCCTTAATTTGGACTCAGCCTTGTAGAGCTTAACTTGCAAAATTAACACCTCTTACTCTTGTGCAATCACCTTAACACCAAAATATTTATGTATATTGCCTTACTCTACCTCAAATACGATCGTCAATTCTTCAAGTACTCCTTCTCTTTTACTTTAAACTCATTTACTTTCACCTCGAGATCAAATTCATCAACATTAGAATTTTCATACAATTTCTTGAGATGCTTTACCTCATTTTCTAACTTACTATTTCTATGCAAACAAGATCTTAATTCATTATTAAGTTGCTGAACTAACTCATCCTTTTTCTCTTCTATTGATTCCCCATCACTTGAAGATTCTTAATCATCATCTACTTGAATAACTAGCACATCCTTTGCAACCTTATCATCAACTTCTTCTTCAGAATTTTTTTCATCTAACTTACTTAAAAGATTCCTCATTTTGGATATGAAGAGTTGCGTTTTCCCTTTAGCACTTAAATTTCTAGTTTTAGAATAGTTGGATTGCTGCTTTCTTTACCTCCTTAGGACTGACTTATCATCATCCTCACTATTTACCTCTTTTCTCTTTAAGTAATTCACGACAAAGTGTCCAATTGCTCGGCACCTAAAGCACTTCAAGGATAATTTTCCCTTGTATATTGTTTTCCTTTCCTCATATTGTTGGTGATGTATGTCATGACTTTCTCTAGTTTAGTACCACCATCTTCTTCTTCATAGCTGCTGTCAAATTCTTTTTCTTGGTCTTTAATTTTCAATTTCTTCATTGCCTTGAAGGCCAACTCCTTCTCTATTTTGGACTTCTTCACTTTCTTTATTGTGGCTATTCTTATTTTATAAGCCACCAATATGCTATCAAAATCATCTAAAGGCAATTTATCCAAGTCTCTATCTTTTATGAAGGAAACTTTGACATTGTAAGCTTCCGATAAGATTCTAAGTATTTTCCTTACTGCAATAACATCATTGATCTCCTTTTCATAGTTTCTAATAGAAAATATATTTTCATTGACTCTTATAAAAAAGGCATCCACAGATTCATCATTTTACATCTCTATATCTTTAAATTTGCTCTTTTAGATTTGTAGATTGGCTTCCTTTATGATTTTATCTCTTTTATAAATGTTCTTTAATTTGTCTCAAATTTGCTTGGTTATGTTGCACTTCATCACTTTAGTGAATTCTTTGTCTGATAAAGAGGCATATAAGGCATTTTTCACCTATCCATCACACTCCAAAATTTTCTTTTCAATAGGTGTCATAACATCACTTTAGCAATAAGGATAAAATAGCTAACAATAGATTCAAAAACATCTAGACCAAGTGTCATCAGATATAGAAGCATTCAATTCTTCCATAACTGATAATTCTACCCATCAAAAGTGGGAACACCCTTGCTATTAACACTATTTATCCTATCTATGATATCAATTAGCAGTAGAGATAAAAATTCACAGCGGTAACAAATAATTTGAAATTAAAGTAGACAAATTGGATTAACAGAGGAAAACAACGCTAATACCACTTGATAAGGACCTTCTTAAGTCTTACACTAAGAAAGAGAAGGGGTGAATCAATGTAAGATACTTACTTTTTACAAATATTTTTAAAATAACCCCAGTAACTTATTAAAATTGATGATCCAATGTTTTATCTTTCTTCTTTTTGTAAGAATGACTAGACAAATATCAATCAAATACAAGCACCAAAGAACACACAGAAGTTTTCATGTGGTTTATCCATAATGTGTAAGCTATGTCTATAGTGTGATAAGATCACTCATAAATCACACAATCTATTTTTATTATCAAGGGATACAGTTACAGTATAGAAGAATCACTCTTTAACCATTTACGATGATCTCTCAATCACTAAGTCAATCACCCAATCACTCAAAGGTTTGATCTCCCAATCACTCTAAGGGTATCCCACACTTTTTCAATAAGTTTATCAAGAATTTGGTAACTAACACATTCTTGAGAAAGACACTTAATGTGTATATGCTGCTAATGTAGAAAGCAAATCTTCTCCTTCCTCACTATCAGTCTTTGCTCAAACTTTATTGGTCTCTTCTCTACAAGTTATCTCTACTGTAAGTTCTCTTCCCCTGTTACCTGCCTTGTTTTCAGGGCACGTTTTCTCCTCTGCTGCTATAAGCTGTTGGACCTGCTATCAAGACACATTTTCTTTTCTATTGATGTAAGTTGCTGAACTTGTTACCAGGGCGAGTTTTCTCCTTCTATTGCTAATTGTGTTTCCTACCCTACTGCCGAGACATGCTGCTAGTTGTGCTTGTAAGCTACAATTTTTAGTTGTACTTACTGGTATTGCTACCTGCACCTATTACTACTATAGTTTATAATTACTATTGTTCTGCCTGCTTTTACTACTAAAGCTTCATGTTGTTCCTAAAATCTACAATTATAGGTTGTCTGCCTATATTTGTTGGTGCTACAAGATGCGTTGCTACTATTGTGGGCTACTGCAGGTGTTATGGGCTACTAATGGTGTTGCGGGCTGTTGCTAATGTTGTGGGCCACTGCTAGTGCTGCAAACTACTGTTAGTGTTGCTGGCTGCTATTGTATTGCAGGCTATTACTAGTGCTACGAGCTATTATTGGTGTTGCGAGCTGCTACTAGTACTATAAACTATTGCTCATGTTGCAAGCTGTTACTCGGGTTGTGCAGGATGTACTACTAGTGTTGCCTACTACATATTGCTAGTTTTTTTTAGTGTAATTACAGGATTCCTTGGGTGGCTGCTACAACTCCTCCCTTTGATTAGGCCAGTTGCTGCCTTCTTCTTTCTTTGATATGACTATTACACACCTTCTTTTTTAGTTTAATGTGGTCGTTGCACACTTTCTCTTCTGGTTTGATGTAGCTACTACAAGTCCTCTCCTTTGGTTTAGTGTGGCTACTACACACCTTCTCCTCTAGTTTGGTGTGGCAACTGCAAGCCCTTTCTTCTAATTTGGTGTGCCTGCAGCACACCTTCTCCTTTGGTTTAGTGTGGTTGCTGCACACCTTCTCCTCTGGTTTGGTGTAGCTGTTGCAAGCCCTCTCTTTTGATTTGGTATAACTTTCTCCTTTCTCCTTTTTTAGTGGTTACTATTACCTCTTCTTTGGCTGGTTACTGCTGTAATCTCTTTCACCAGTTGTTACACTCTCCTTGGTTGTAACTTTCTTGCCCAACTATTATTGCACCCTTCTTACCCAACTACTCTCTCCTTGGTGGTTGCCTTCTTTACCTCAGCTGGTCACTCTCTCTTGGGTGGTTGCCTCTTTCTTTACCATTCATCTCTCCTTATGGTTGCCTTTAGGTTTGTCATTCTTTCTTAAAATTCTGCAATACACACACTTGTCTTGCGAGGTGTATAGGGTTATTTATAGAGCCTTAAGATTAAGATTGCACACTTATCAATGACCAACACTAATTCCCAAAGGTTGCTCTACAATCAATGGCCAGATTTGATTCCTAAAATCTAGGATCAATGGTCAAGGGTCAACGATTAGCTTTAACCCTAAAATTTAGGGTCAACTTTGACTCATTGACTTTATCGTTAACTTACCATCATTAGTTTTGCCTAACTTCTATGCATCTCAATGACATTTAAAACATCAAATAACACAAACAATAATGTGAAATGCTGTTAACAACAAAGCCAACATTAGCTATTAAAGATGGGCTTAACACTTTGTTTTAGTTGACTACGACCTTTCCCTTCTCCATTTAGTTTGGTTGGCTACTACCTTCTTTTTCTCCCTTTAGTTTAACCAATTACTACCTTTTTTTCCCTTTGGAAGGGTTACCAATTACTGTAACTCCTTTTTAAGTTGGTATAGTTACCTTCTTCTTTTGTAGCTTTTGTCACCCCTTAGACAACCTTACCTCTCATTACTATTGCACCTTTTTTGGCCAACTGCACCTCTCCTTAGTGTTGCACCTCTCTTGGCCAGCATTACTACACTTTCCTTGGTCAGCTACTGCTACACCTTCTTTTGCTGATTACACACCCTTTTGTCGCTTAACCTTTCCATGGCTGACTACATACCCTTTCCTGCTCCTCTCCTTATAGCTGGTCGATCTCTCTTTTGTAGTACACTCACATCTTGAAAGATGCATAGATGTATTTATAGGCTTTGAGATTTAGGATTTCATAATCATTAACAATCAGCGTTGATTCCCAAAGGTTTTCCTATAATCAATGACCATATTTGATTCCTAAAACTTAGGGTTAATAATCAACATTGACTTTATAAACTTTATGGTCAACGTCCAACTTTGAACCCTAAAATTTAAAGTCAACAATCAACATTGATTCATTGACTTCAAGGTTGACCTACTATCAACAATTTTGACAAATGACTTTTTTACATCTTAACAACATTTAAAACATAAAATCAATGCAAATAACTATATAAGATATTATTAACAACAAATCTAATATCAGCTATCGAAGACGGGCTCAACATGGATGTTATCCTAGGCATAAATATTGTATTCTAGATAACGATTTTAATAATATTACTGATTATTGATGTATACTCTAGTGATCTTGATCTATTCGAATAATGCAACAGCTATTTTCTATAATCGGTAAGATTCATCTAGAATTCATTCCTTATGTTTGACTGGGATGAGAGTACCTTTAACCATTTCTGGAGGAGTTGATTCGATGTTTACCAATATTCCAATTTCTAGCATTTGGCTCATCAGGTTAAGTGTTATAACCACTAATTTTCTTCTGAAAGTTTCAATGTGTTGGATTTCAAGGAAAATAATTTCACTTAGAAATTTGTAATCCAATAAGGTTTGAACAGAGATCATTAACATTAGTTGTATAGACCTGATTCTTCTTATATACATGTGTTCTTTATAAATGCTAAAAAGAAGTTGACAGCTACAACTGCCCTTATCATAACCTAATTTACATTGTTTTATGCATGCATTTAATGTGTTTTTTAGGTGATATGTAGAGACCACTATTCTCAATATTGAAGTTTGACATTTCATGATGCTCCTGAAAAACTGTTGGATCTCTTTTACTCTATTGTCAAATTAATGATGTTGGCGATGGTAAATCATCTCTTGTATCTCTTAAGGAAATTTATTAAAGTGTAATTTTCCAAAGAAAAACATCCTTGAGATGGTGTTTTAAAAAGAATCATAAAATTTTAGGCTTGGAATGACCAAGTTTTTTGCCAACCTTTTATATTGTGGAAATGTAGTGTCTAGCTAGATTTCATTCATCTTCCCTTTTCCTTGGTCGAACTCATGTAGTAAAGATGTCATGGATTACCAACTACTCTCTACATCGCCTAATCTCTCGTAAAGATTTTTTATTTCTATGTTATAGACCTGTAATGTCTGCTTAACAAGTTCTAATTTTTCTTTTATGTTTTTGAAATATCTCATAAAAGTATTACAATGATTACAAAAATGTAAATCTTGATTTGAATGTTTTGAAAAAAGATGTTTAATAATGGTATTACAAACCTTGATCATTTTAGGGTTTAGTAATTATAGATTCTAAATTGCATCAATGAGTGTCTCGTCACGCTAGTTAAGATTTCATAGAGGTCATGGATGAAATTTTTGTTTGTGGCCTTTTGGCAAGATTAGTAGAGTAATGTTTTCAAACTATATATAGGATATCCAATTAGGATTTACTAGTGCTTTTTCCATCTATAAAATGAAAAGTTAGCTAAAAATATGAGTTAGTTAATAAAAATGTCAAATGTAGACTAAAATGTATTGTTGTTACTCATGTATCTTTTTGTTAAGATGTAGAACAAGATGTCATAATGTTAAGTTTTCTAATTCCATAGAGGATATAAATGTATATGTGAAGATACGCTCTCATATATCAAGTCCTATGTTTATGTCTATGTCAATGTCCATATATACAAGTTCTTCAAACTCTAATTTGGGAGCAAGTTTTGTAAGAAGACGGATCAATAGATAAATAAAATGTTTAAGAATTTAATAATCTAGTTAAATCCAAAGAATTGCTTTAAGAAGTGCTTTTTTAATATTTTCCTAAAATTTTGTTAGTTCAAAAGGAAACATCATGAAGTTGATTGATAAGATTTTGTTTTTAAACATAATCAAAAAAATCAATATTAGAATGAACCCTACAAATTTTTCAATAAACATTATAAACATGGATACTATATTATATAAACACATAGCAACAACAATAGAGAATGTAAAATAGCAAGTGAGATATAAAAGATAAAGATAAAATTTATCAAGGTCTAAGTGAACAAATATAGATTATACCTTTGATCTTAATGACTAAAAGGATTTGATTTTCCACCCTTAGTTTCTTAAAATTAAAATAGAAGATATAACTTAATAGAAAATGTTGAAAAAATAGAGTTTTTAGAGGTAAAAGAAAATGAACAAGAGGTTGTTCTGCAAAAGATTGGGTTCATTTTTCCAAAGATTAGAAACAATGATATATTGCTTCCTGCAGTCTTAGAAGCTAGATGTCATGGCCCGTCCAAACTCTTCAAGGCTTACTTAGCGTCTTCTCTCGCAAGATCAACTAAGTGTCTTGCGAGTTAGTACGTTTAAAGCATATCCAAGCCTAACTCTATGACATAAAGTAAGTAACAAACGCCTTTAACACATAGCTTAAAATCCCAAACCCTCTAATGCAAGAACACTCGGAAATAATAAGACAATGTTTAAAATGTTTGAATATTTGAATGAATAGAAGCAAATAAAGAATAAATACCTAATATAACTCATTTCTCCCCCCTTGGCTCTAATACCATAGAGAGACATCGAATCAATGCTCATGGAGAGAACATGAGAAAGTGTGATAGAGAGAGAGAGAGAGAGAGAGAGAGAGAGAGAGAGAGAATAGGCACAAATACAACAAACAGACAAAAAAAAATTATTGAACTAATGGAGGGTGTTTTACAAGGACAGTTTATAGAGATAGAGAGATACACAAAGAAAAAGTAAGAGAGTACAAAGATTTTCTAAGGGATTAATAGTTTTAGGCCCTAAGCCAAATTCTAAGGGTTTCAACAAAATTCAAAAAGAGAGATATTAGGGGGTTTCTAACCAGATGTCTTCCTTCATTTTGCGTACTCCTCTTTATAAAGGCTTGAGGAGTTTTCTAGAGTGTGAGTCATCATTGGTTGTTATGTTTTCTTCTTATGCTTGTGGTAGACAAGTGGAATTTATTTTATCAAAAGAAGGTTTTAATTTAAATGGGAATTTACTTTCACTTAAAGTAATTTTGTCTTTTTATGATGATAGTCCTTTAGTGATAATTTACTTTTCCACTGAAAGGAATTTGAACTTATAAACAATTAGTTAGTTATATGTAAAAAGAAGGATTTAGAATCTATCAAGATCTAAAACTCCAAAAACACCTAAAATAGAAACTCAAACAATCCCAATTTGAGGCAAGTACATTCTGTTAACAGTGTAACTTAGGTTTTCCAAAATCTTCTGGATCCTCAAAGTCCAAAAAAAAAATCTTTTTCTAAACCTTTTAAAAGATTTCCAAAACAAGCAAATCTCCTTTTTACTTAAAGCCAAAGAACAAGCCAAAAAAAATCCCACAAAGCCCTCTTTCTCTAAAAGTCTTAAAGATATTATCTGTTATCAATGCGAAAAAATGGGACATACTACAAAATATTGCAAAGCCTCTAAAAAAACTTTAAAAATAAACCTGGAAAAATAAACTTCAGAAAATCCAAAACCCTATTTGTTATTGACTTTAAATATAAGCTTACAGGTAACACAAATGAAGAATCAAAACAAATAAATGAATTTCAGACTTTTTTATTTGAAGTTAAGACAAATCCAAAACAGGTAAATGTGCTTACTAAAGATCAAGAGTTATTACTTGATATTATTAAGTATATTATTGACCCTTCCTTGCAAATAGAATATCTTAAAAAACTTTTGAAAACCTTTGAAACCGACCCAAAATACTTGAACATCCAAACTCCAATAAGGTTCCTTACAATCTTACTAAAATCCTTTCAAAACAAAAATCACTTTTTTAGCTTTATACAACATAATATGTTGTCAAATGGCTTTTGAACATCATTTTCTTAACTTTATATGATGTTTCCTTTTGAGCTAACAAATTTTTAGGAAAATATTAAAAGAACACCTCCTAAAGTGATTCCTTGGATTAAACTAGATTATTACACTCATATATATTTTATTTATCTAATATTCATCTTCTTACAAATCTTGTTCCCATATTAGAGTTTGAAAAACCTGCATCCATGGATATTGACATGGAAATACACACAAGACCTAACATATGAGGACATATTTTTACATAAACATTTACATTTTTATCTAATGACATCTTGTTCTACATCCTGACAAAAAAGATACATTAGTAATAATATCACAGTTTAGTCTACATCTGATATCTTTTTTAACTAACCTATATTTTTAGCTAACTTTTCATTTTACAGATGGATAAAGCACTAGTAAATCCTAATTGAATGTCCTACACATAGTTTGAAAACATTGCTCTGCCAATTCTGCCAAAGGGTCACAAGCAAAAATTTCATCCTTGGCCTCTATGAAATCTTGTTCAGCATGATGAAGCACTTATTGATACAATTTGGTACCTACAGTCACCATACTAAAAAAAGATCAAGCTTTGTAACACCATTGCTGAACATCTTTCTTTAAAACATTTCTTACAAAATTTACATTTTTGCAACCATTGTAATACTCTTATTAGACATTTTAAAAACATAAAAGAAAAAACTAGAAATTGCAAAACAGACATTATAGGTACATAATATAGAAATAAAACTTTTTTAGGAGAGATTAGGTAATGTAGAAAAAGTAATCGGCAATCCAAGACATCTCTACTACATAAGACTAACAAAGAAAAAGGGAAAATAAGTGAAATCCAGCCAGACATTAAATTTTCACTACATAAAAAGTTGGCAAAAGAATTGGCTACTTGAAGTCTGAAATTTTCTAATTCCTTGCAAAACATCCCAATGACATTTTTCTTCAGAAAAATATACCATGAAAGATTTTCATAAGAAATCCAAGATATGATCTACAATCTTCAACAATAATAATTCAACAACAAAATCCAAGAGATCCAATAATTTTTCAAAAGTATCATGACACATAAAATCTCAATATTGAGAATAGCAATCTCTATAGATCACCTTTATAACACTTTAAAAGCATGTGCAAAAGGATACAAGCTTAGTTACAATCAGGGCAGCTTTACTTGTCAACTTTTTTTCAGCATCCACAAAGCACATGTGTTTATGGGGAGAATTAGGTCTACACAACTTATGCCAATGATCTCTATTTAGACATTGTTGGATTATAAATTTTTAAGTGATTTTTTTCCTTAAAATTGAACACACTAAGACCTTTGGAAGAAAATTAGCGATTACAGCACTAAACTAAGACCTTTGGAAGAAAATTAACGGTTACAGCACTAAACCTGATAAGCCAAAGACTAGACATTAAAGTACTTGTAAAAGTCAAAGCAACTTCTCTAGAGTTGGTTAAAGGCACTCTTATCCCAGCCCAACATCATTTCTATGTTAGACATAGGGAGTGGATTTTAGATGAATCTTATAAAATAGGAAAAACAACTATTGCATTATTTGAACAAATCAAGATCACTAGAGTCTACATCAATAATCAGCAGTATTACCAGAATGATTATCCAAAATACAATCTTTATGCTCAAGACAACATCCAATGTATTTTTGTAAAAATTACTTTCTCCTATGTCTACCTACCATTTCACACTACGTATAGCAAACTTAAAGAAGAAATAATACAATCAGAGACATCAATGGAAGGAATCCAAGACCATATGGACATAAAAGGATCTAATCCATGAGAAAGAGATCTTAAGTCAAAAAATAAGGATTATTACAACTTTGAAGTCATAATGGGAGATGAATATGTAAACAATGTTATAGGAGAATAAAGTCTATCTTGTATTTCTTTTTTAAAAAAAAGAAAGAAAGAAAGAAAAGTGGTATAACATTCCTTAAAACCTCAAAAAGATCCAAGCTACAACCCCAAAAATTGGACCATACTAGTCCAAAGATAAAACCTATAAAATCCAAAAATCCAAAAAACCAATTATCCCATAACTTGGTCTAATACAATCTAAGATCTGAAACCACAAAACCTTTAGAAAATTAAGGCCCAATTTACCCTAAAACCCCCAAAAAGGCCCAATTCTTAGACATAAAACCTATGGTAAAACCCAAATTCAAAAACCAAAACCCAATAAAAACTTTAGACATTAGTCTAAGAATAAAAAAACCAAAATCCCATAAAAATGTTAGACTAAAAGCCCCAAAAGACCCAAAACCCAAAATGACTAAAGAAGAACCAAAAGGCCAACAACCAAACTCTATTCTTACAAAAGCCAACACACCATTTTTAGCATAGAAGTCCCATGTACTAGCAAAGATAACCCAAGCCCAAACTAAAGAAGAGTACTTTACAATAATAAAAAAATATTACAATCCAAAACCACTTTGGCCCAAGTATCACAAGCCCAAAACTTAAGCTCATTTAGAGATAAAGATTCAACGAACATGCTTTAAGACGATAAAGATGACTATTTTGAAATATTCCCTCCAATAAAGCTTAGAAAATTAAAAAAGTCCTTTTAGCAAAAAAGCAAATTTCCACTAAAAGACCATTATCACAAAAAGACAAAATTGCTTTAAATGGATAGCAAATTCTCACTCAAATTAAAACTTTTTTTTGATAAAGCAGATTCCACTTGTCTATCACAATCGTTAGAAAAAAACAAAACAACAATGATGACTCTCACTCTAGAAAGTTCCTCAAGCTTCTATTAACAGAAGCATGCGAGAAAAAGGAAGACATTTAGTTAGAAACCCTTTAGCATCTATTTATTTAAATCTGGTTGAAACCCTTAAAATCTGGTTGGAAACCCCAAAGTTATCCCTTAGAAAACCTCTCTAAGTTCTCTCTTTCTCTCTATGGGTAAATTACCCTTATAAAACATCCTTCATCAGTTCAATATCTTTTTGTCTCTCTGTTGTATTTATGCTTGTTCTCTCTTTTTATTTCACTCTCTCTTATGTTCTCTCCATGCGTGTTGATCTAACATCTCTTTAGTATCATATATATATATATATATATATATATATATTAAGGCTCCCACAAATTATAAGGAATGTAAAAAAAACTGAAAACTTTTATTGTAAGATAATATAAAGGTATATTAATGTGTAAATAATTAACCTTAAGGGCATTTTAGGATATTAACACTTTAACTAATGATTAAAAGGAAAATGCATACTATATACTTGTTAGTAATTTTATATATAAATAAAGACCATAACATCAATTTGTTAACAATTATAAGTTATTATTCTTCATTGACCACAAAAATATACAAGTAAACTTTCCTACTAACTAACGAGGAAATTTTCAACCAACAAAATATAATAAATGGTCATTTCATTACATAGGCTATTACAATATACCAAATTTCTAACTAACTAATTAGTATTAATATTAATATACACTTTGTTGCCAACCAATAGAATTTTTAACTAACTAATTGGAGAATTAAGAATTGTTAACTAACTACTTAAAGCATTATACTAATAAAATTATTTTTAGAATTAGCTATGAGAGATTTTTTATGACAAAGTAAAAGAGGAACCAAGAAAAAGAATAAACTTCAACTTCTTCATTCATAAGTAGCTCTATATATGTTTCACTTACAATTATTACATGATTCAAACTTTAACATTACAAATTCAAACAAAAAACTAAGACTAATTTTTTTGCTTATTTAAAAATAGTTTTTCAAATTCAAAATTACATCAACATAATTTAAAATATTTCAAGTTAATAAGGATAAGTGAGTTAACAAAAATTTCTTCACAATTATAATAGATTTTTTACCAACTAATTAAACTTAATTTTGAGTTTTAAAGAGAACTTAAACCAAAACATGTAACTAAGGGCTAACATGAAAAGTTACAGCACCAATTTCTTGTTGCTATTAAGAATTACTAAGTAAATAATTAATTTCTTTCTTCTTCTTGTATGCTTTCCAAATTGATGGTTCATTGCAACTTCTTGATGTTATGGCACACCTCATTTTCACTATGTAATAGTCCTTATCTCTTTTTCTTTCTATCACAAGCACAATAATTAAAATATAATGTACATAGGCAAAAATCGTAATAAAGTATAAATATGTATATATTCCAAAATAAACCTTTACTGAAACATAATTCACAATTCTATGATGTAAATCGGGGTTTGGTTTATTAGTTTTGGATTTTTAGGTGTAGGAAAGGTTTCAAACTATATAGCCTTGTGGTGGCACCTTGGCTTAGGATTTTCAACAACTTGAGCATGCCCTTTCACCATTAGTTAATGCAATATGACATGCTTTTCCTTATGCTCCCTAACATTCATCTCCACCACTTTCTTCAAATATTCCATAGGTAGAATATTCTCAAGAACATAATAATTCTACTGTTCTGCATATGACAACATATTATCATCCTAACCCTTTCAACTAAGCATGTAATAAGTTAAGGAAATAAATATATTGATAATAATAGATCAATTAAACATGAATTTAAAATAAATAAATATTACTCTTATAAAAGTGAGTGAAAGTTTGAATTAAACCAAAGTGCATAAATAATATAATATATATATATATATATATATAGTAGTTTTATAACTTATTGTATATAAATATAACTAAATAATAAATATTTTTTATAAAAATATTAATTTTTAAAATAGATATTGATAATTTTGTTATCAAAGTCTAACTTGTATTTAGAAGTCCATTTAAAAAAATTTTATAATACAACCATATATGTAATATTTACAATATTTTCTTTTACATTTTATGGAATATAATTTTATGTTAATCTTAATAAGAACTTTATTCATCATTCTAAAACCAAGCATATAGATCTAAAATATCAATTTATTGGAGATCATATGCTCAAAAGGAACATCGTTCTTGAATTTATGAGAACAAATGATCAACTTGCTAATATTTTGACAAAAGCATTAAGTAAAACATGGTAGATGAATCTTAGGCTCTCATGTTATATTTTTACATGTTCTTATATATATTTGTATATTTGATTAAATTTTGAGTGTTATTAATTGATTATATATGGAAAATATTTGTTTTAAAACATTTCATCCAAGAAAGCATTTTATCCATTCTTGTGATCAATTGAAACAATTTTTCATTTTAGTTAGTTAGAATAATTTCTTTGCTTTATTAATCAATATATTTTGTAACAAACCCTTCTCTAGATGTTGTTGATCATATCCTCTTATTGCCTTCCTTATTCAAACTTTTCCAGAATAGCCAAACTCCAAAAATTTTCTAATTAGTCATTAGCCACCACAATCTTCAAAGATTCACCAAAATCTTCCTTTTCAACCAAAATTTTCATCTTAAATCCTTAAATCAATTTATAAATCACATTACATAACTACTAATTCTATTAATTTTTCCTCCCCTAAGGTGAGATAAAAAGAAAGAAACATGTAATCAAGAAAACATTTTGCCAAAAGGAGTTGATGTTGTCACTATCAATGGAAAAAGAACCCTCAACAAAGCTAGAGAAGAACATCTCACTATACCCAAAGGCAAACCCAACCTTTTGTCTCACTTGTCAAATGAAACTTGACCTATCACTACTACTGTTAGACTTAGTCATGTTATTAGAGTCACCATTTCATTTGCTAAAAAAGTATTAGTCACCTTCATAACCACCTAGATTAGATCCTTTTTCACATAATTTCGTTCCAGATAAAACTTTTGAAGAAAAATTAAAGGATTCCTAAAATAAAGCAATTTCACCAATAAAGTATTTAAATTTCCAATTTCCTTTAAAATCTACTTACAAGAAATATAAGGATGATTTTAAGTTAAAATAAGTGTTAAGTTAGAACCCTATTGAGGACTTTTTAAGAAAAAAAATTATTGATTAAAGTTTTACAAATAGATTTATTGTGAAAAATTGGTTAAATTTTATTAATCTCAATTATAGGCAATATTATAATTTAGTGAATTATTTTTTGCTAATAAAAAGTGCTTTGATAGAAGGATAGTTTTATGTGTGAAAAGGACTAATACAATATTAATGCCTAAGGTTATTATTAATATTTTCTTTATTCCTCTTATTGGTAAAAAAATTTGTTTTAATAGATATTGAATTATTGATAAGTTATTTATTGTTAAGTAATTGAAAGCTATATTTGACAACTAAATTAATGATGATAAAACTATTTATTTTTTAGATGGATTTGCTGAGAATATTCTAAAAAGTCATAAGCTTAAGAAAGCTAGTTCATTGCTTATGAATTCTTGTGTTATGCAAAGGATTATAGTTGGTACAATCTCTTTAAGAAGTTGGCATATAAATCACTTATTTTGTTTGAATATATGTATTTTGACTTATGTAATTAGATGATAGCCATTTAATCCTTTAAAGCATATTATGAAAGTTATCATATATACATTTCATATAAGTTCACTTATATTCCTTATAAGATAACTTTATCTAAAATACCTAGTAACTTTATCCAAATATTTTTGGGCAACTACCTATATTAGATAGAGATAAGTTGCCCACAAAGACATCCAACCTAACTTTGATGAGTACTTAGACCTTAGCTTTAATGAATCTTATAATAGTAAATAAAGTTTACCAACAAATGCTTTCAAGGGTAGCTAGGAGATCCACTAAAGGTCACAAGTCATAAACTTTGGAAATCACCCAAATTTAACTTATGATTAAGAGTTTACAAGAGTTTGTACCTAACATTCATGTGGTATTAACAAGATTAATGTTACACTAAGTTTTCTAAGAAGATTTCAATTTTGAAATGATTTGTGATTGAGCTCTTACCTCTAAATTATAGAGGTTATTTAATATTTTGTTGATGACAAAAGGAGAGAAGTAGGATTGATTCCATTTTCCATTTTCTTCACCTTTAATTTCATTGTTAACCTCCATTATTTCTTAAATAACTTGTTATGCTTGTTAACTTACTAGTTTTATTTGCTTGTTATGCTGGGCTTAGTATATTAGTTTTAGTTGACTATATTGGATATTACGTTTATGATTATGTTTACTTTCCTTTTATGCTTCGGCACCTATAGTTATTTCATGATAATATTTTTATTGCTTTGACATTTACATTTTTATTATCTTGTGTTGTTTAGTTTGGAGCATAATTTAAAACAAAGCAGTCACATTAAAATCAATTATTGTCATCATAAAAAAAGGGAGAATGTTAGATCATGTACCTTTAAATTAACTATTGATGTGCCAATATTGATTGATTATTATAAACATCTATCTATTCCTTTATTATGATTATCATTTATTAATAAATATTTTGTTAGTATTTTGAGTTGTAGAAAGTATCTTTATAACCAATTATAATTATTAATCTTTATGATATGATTATTATAGTCATATAAGTTGTGATATTTTAATACATATGGTAAATGTTTCAATCTTGATTAGGAAGACCTAACTAGAGCATATAAATTTGAATTATCTTTGTATGGTAAGTATATTATTTTGGCTCTTTAATATTATAACAATAAGTTGTTTGATTTTTAATTTTATTATATTGTCAATCTCTTTGTTTGAGTAGTAAAAGAAAAGTTTTATTGGAACTTTAAAAGTTACTAGTAACATAAGATGTAAAGCCTTATAAAGAAATTATTTTGGTGCAATTTTTGTTGGAAACATGACCAATAGCAAAGGTAAATATAGAAAAAGGATTATGTTGTAGCCTTTTAAAATTATACTCTGTTATCTATTAAAGCAAAGTCCAAAAAGAAAAATTTTATGCTAAGAAAATTTTCAGCATATGCAAATTTAAATATGTTCAAATATGGAAGGGACATTTGATAGAAATTCATATTTCTTTTAAGAGAAAAAGATTTAAAGTTGAAATTTATAAAAATTTGACACTACTTTGGAAAGTCTCTATTAGAAAAAAAAAATAATTATGAAAATAATTTTGAAGTCTAAGTAATAATCTTTGAAACTTTTTAGATCATGGTAAACTGAATCAATTAATTGTGCTAATCAACCATAAGTACTAGAAAAGGAAATAATAGTCAAAAAAAAAATTAAGATAACCTAGCCTAACATTTTAGATTAATGTTTTAAGACATTAAGACAAATGCTATATAAAACTTATTTTATATAACAACCTAAAAAGACAATTAATATGAATGAAGACAAATCAAGAAGAAAAATTATAAAAAAAAAAAAGATTTCTTAACCTCTTTTCAATTATAATGAATTATGCGTGTTAAAAAAAAAAGGAGAAAAGGTAATTCTTAGTGAAAGCAAGTGTTAGTGATGGTGAGAAAAGTTTGGGTGTTCTAAATATATAGAATGACAATTTATGTGTGAAAATTTTCAACGAGGATTTCTTGAAAAGAGTATCTAGAATGAAAAAATATAAATTTTTATAAATTGTTGTTGCTTTCTATCATTCTTAATCTCTCTTATTATTTTTATTATTACACATGATATAAGTTTATTTATTTATTTATTATGCAATTCCTCCTATATACACTCATCTACATGTTGCACTTATCATTCATATTGATATTATTTTTATTTGATCATACTACTTGTTTCATAGGCACATGGCATTATAATTTAATTCACCTACTTTTTTTGTATTTTGGAAACTAATACAAAATTCAATTGTTTCAATTAGATATTTGAATTTTTTTTATAAGTTCTTAAGATTCTTTAGATCTTTATAATTTGATTTTGATAAAGATCTAGTACTCTTTTAGATAAAAAGTAGTGTCACGGTGTATTTATTGAGTCTTATTTTTGTTCAATAACTAAAAATTAAGGAAAATAGAGAAAAAAATAAAATAATCAAAAATAAAATAAAAAAATGTCTCAAAAAATAATTAAAATGAAAGAAAATGATTCATTCTCTCTATATTTAGTAAAGATAATGTGAGTAAGAAAATAATTAAAAATTTTTAGTTTGCTAAGAGTGGAAAGTAAAGGAAACAAAAATGTATTGCAATTTTAATTTTACCTTTACACTAAAATCGATAAGTATGAATAGAAGTAATTAATGACTTGTTTTTTTTTTTAAAAAAAAAAAAAGTCAACTTCGTAGGACTAGTATCCAGTGGGGTGGGAAGGCGCAAAAGCTAGGCGGGGCATTTAGTTCAGGATTACCAATTAGACGGTGCCACGTTCCCTAATTGGGTGGGATACGGTTCCCCTCACAGGTGTGCAGTTCCAATCAGTTCACGATCTGGTACGGACCATTTTGCGCGAAACCGAGCGGGAGAGCTCAAAAATGGCGCCAGCTACGCCTGCGGCTGCTGCTGCTCCACTCTGCCGCCTTACTTTTATGTTATTCATTCGTCGGCATAGTCCCTTGAGCTAACGCCACCGCCTTCTCTATGGGCATATGTGCGCGCAAACTCTGAAATCTTCTTGAAATTGGATTGTTGAATAATCCTGATTTTTTTGGCTTATGAGAGAAACCCTAATTGATTTCTTGATGGGTTTACGCAGCAGGACCCAAGAACTGGCTCAAATAGCAAAAGAACAAGTCCACGAAATTCCTCTTGGCCCCATTAATGGTTCCCGATAAAGCCTCGGCTCTGCTTACCTCTTACTCATTCCGTGTCGCTATTGCAATTTTTTTCCTTTTTTTTTATATTAATCTACTGATAATTTCCAGCTGCTGATGCATCTGATTACACTTACGATGAATTAGAGGAAGTTCAAAGGCTACTGAAATCTGCAGCCAAGGATTGCGTTCCACAAGAGAGGAATTCGTTCGTTGCATTTCAAGCCAACACAGGAGTCGAGGTTTCATAATCTACGTCTACAATTTGATTAATTTCATAATCTTTTCTGTAAATTGTGGAATTAGTTTGCTCATTTTCATAAATTAAAGTCTGGTGCGCATAAATATGGCAAAATGGTTCAATGATATGGCTTTTCATGTTCATGAAGTTTAGACAAGTGGTGAGATGCTTTATATATAGAGGAAGCTTTCTGAATGGGCAGAGTTGTAGTGATGCAATCTAGATTAATCTTTTTTTAACATCTACTTGAAAGAGAAGGAAATTGACGCTGGAATATAGTCTGGTGCTCTGCTTGGGAATAAGTAATTGAAACATTGAAAGTCATCAAATTCAGTCTGCTAGTAGCATGGTTGTGTCATGTGTTAATTTATTTTTTCTGGAACAAATTCCTTGACTGCTACATTTGCACATTCCGATTGATAGTAAAAAAATGCTTCTTCTTTGCTTGCTTGATAAACAAACCTGCAAGGCTGGAAGCTGAAGCTATGCTTTATGATCTCATAAGTTAATCACTTTTATTTTTATTTTTTTTTCCTCTCTTTTGTGCAATGGTTGCTGCTGGTGCCGGATTGGGAAAATGTTGGTCATGTTTGCTACATTATAACTGAAAAGAATAGAATCTGACATGATGCAGTACAATAAATCATATTTACATGATGTAAGTCATTCTATCATATTTATCTGGTAGAGTTGACTAAATCCAATAACCCACATAAACCAAGTATATTTTCCATTCTAAAGAGTCGCCAAGTGCTTATTTACTCTGACCAGGATTCTTTGAAAAGGGCTTATTTTTTAGTTTTGAAGCTTGGCTGCAACCACTGTGTAAGTGGATGATTGTTATTTTTCAAGAAGTTTATTGTTGGCTATTCTGTATATCTGTAACTTTTAGATGCTTTGGAATTAAGGAAATTTTCTGGTTATTTAGTGGTAAAGTCCATTTAGGTGGTTTGAACTCATATAATTCTTATGTCTTTTATTTATCTTTCTTGTCCTCATTTAGAAGGAAGAGCTTAGATGTTTGAAGCTATGAACTTATCTACTGTACTATTCAGGATTTATTTCCTATTATTTTGACAACTTTCATGATGATTCTTGTACTGCATATCTTTCATGTTTTTTAATAGTCTGGCAAATGAAAGTGATATCCAAGTTGCTTCCAACAGGTTTTGTCCTTAATTTGTGTTCAGAAGTATACAAACATTAGTGAATAAGATATTCAGTCATTTTCAGTTTTCTAACCTGTATAATATGTGACACATATTAGCAAGTCTCAGTCATGCTGTAGCTTACACGTTCTTGAGAACCATAAAAAATTGGACATAATTTGTTGCCTTTATTAAGTTCTAGCTTGTTTACAAAACAGAGGCTAACTCTGCTAATGCCCTATAGTGTTGTTTGCTACCCTTATGGTACTTTTGATACTTGTACAAAGCTTTGAAGGATGTAATTTCTCCAAAACATTGTTTCCAGGCTTATCTTCAATGCAAACTCAAACAGCAGTTGATTTCAATTTAACCTGTCATTGTGCTTCCCCTAGATTAATCTAGTGAATTACACAAGTTTTCTGGAGGAGCTTCTTTTTTATTGATGTCTTGGTACTTTTCTGTTTATTTTCTACATGAACCCATACCAATGTATGAAAATTTTGTAATAGGAAGTTCTCTTCAGTGGAACCTAATGGTAGATGGCATTTTTTCTTTGTTCAACTACATGTGGACATCATTGAAGTGATGCTAATTTATTATTTCACTATCATAATGCATAATGCATAATGAAGCTACATTGATGTAGGACAAACAAGAAGAGCTAGTCAATTAATACGGGAATTCACTTGAAACTAACTCAATATTTAATAAATATTTTCAATATTCATAACATATTTGTCAATAAAACAATGTTAAACTATCTTTATATAGAGATGGTTTAAGAAATTAAATAAGAAATAATAAAATTAAAAATGAAATAAATTATTATTTATACTATATAGTTTAATGTTTTTAAATAGTAAAGTATAATATTCTCTGCAACCAGATTTCTCATACGGGTGATGTTTGATCTCATAGAATTGACCTTGCTCTATGGTCTATCCGTGACAATTTTGTTTTTTCATTATTTCTTTTTTTTTACCACTTGTTCAAATTCTAGCAACAATACATGATTAACTCTTTTTGTTTGTTTATTTTATATGAAACAAAATTTAATGAATCCTAAAAATTAAGGTAGATAAACAAATTGATCTTTTTTGAATTATTTTTACTTTTTTAACTTTTTTTTTTTTTCTTTCTTTCTTTTTGAATTTTTTGGACTAAACTGTAAATAACAAAAATTTAAAGTAAAGATACCAAAAGATGACTCATTCAACCTTCTAAACAAATAAGAAGTTGACAACTATAAGAGGAAGGTGTTAATGATGCTAGGGATTTTATCCAAGGTAGATAGTCATAGACATGCTATGGCATGTGTAGCGGCGGAGGTGGATCTAAAGACATTTTGTGTTAAGTTGTTTGATTGAATTAGGCCTCTAATATGCAAGGGCATAAAAGTGGCAACGAAAATAAAATTAGGATACTTTGTGTGGTGTTTTGGATTGAGATTTGCTTTGATAGCAAACTAGTATGAGATAAACAAAAAGAGTTGGTTAACTAACACAAGAATCTATCCAAAACTAAGAACAAGTAGGAATCCACCTAAAGCTAACTTAATATTCAATAGATATTTCAATATTTATAATAGGTCTGCTTATAAAATAATATCAAGTTATCTTTATACAAAAATGGGTTAGGACATTAAATAAAAAATAATAAAATTTAGAATAAAATAAAATATTATTTATACTAAATAATATAATATTTCTAAATATTAAAATATTCAATATAATAAAATGTAAAATATCATCAATCATATAAGATAATAATAAATTCTTAAATAATAGAAATTCCTTTTCGTTATTCTTCATCATTCTCTTCTAGTTGAAAAACATTCAATCTTAAATTTTGAATAGGATGAAAAATAATTGGCGTTGTGCTAGAAAAAATTTGTCTTCAAAATTTGACTTTGATGTTAACAAAGCAAACATCATGAACTTAATTGGAAAAATTGAGAAATGAATCTCTAAAGGAAGAATAAAATCAACAACTTTAACTACATGTGCAAGACCTTTTTTTCATCCATCAAATCAACTTGTTCAAGCAACTTCATTTTTGTCTTTGTCTCATCAATAATTTGATCGGTTTCATTTGATGGAGGAACTTCATCTAATAATTTTGACTGTCATAAGTGAGGCCTACTCTTAGCAAGGAGAGGATCATTGGGCAACAATTCCAAAATTTTGAGTGGAAATAGATTCATTAGCATAATGGAAGGACACATTGGATTGCATAGACTCAATTTTTCTATACATCCTTTAGTGTAATGTCTAAATATTTCAAGATTAAGTCAATCTTATTGTTCATCTTTGCAATTAAATTTCTCATATAGGTGACAGTCTAATCTCATAAAGTTGACACATGATCAAGTGATTCGAAAAATACCCTAGTTCATGGTGCTATCGATGACAATTTTATTTTTTATTATTTCATTTTTTTTATCATTTGTTAAAACTCTAGAAACAATACATGATTAACACTTTTTGATTGATTATTTTATACGAAACAAAACTCAACAAAACCTTAAAACTATGGACAAAAATTAAAATTAAAGATACTAGAAGACAATCCATTCAACCTTTTGAACAAATAACAAGTTGACAACTACAATTGCTCTAGTAGGAGAGAGCGAAGGTCAATGGGGTGTATTGGTAATTAGAGATAGTGGATCAGAGGAAGGTGTGTCCAATGCTAGGGATGACATCCAACAAAGGTAGATAGTCATAGACCTACTTTGGTAGATTTGGTGATGGAGGTGGTTTTCCAACAAGAAAGTAGCAGCAATGGCAAAAAACAAATTTAAAGGCTTTTTTTGTGTGAATTAGGGCTCTAATTTGAAAAGTTGTGTAAGTAGCAAAGGAAATAAGATTAGGATACTTTGTGTGGTATACTTGGATTGAGATTTGCTCTGACGGTAAGCTGAGGTAAGACAAACAAAAAGAGCTAGACAACTAATACAGGAATTCATCCGAAATTAAGAACAAATGGGAATCTACTTAAAATTAACTCAATATTTAATAGATATTTCAATATTCATAATATTATAAAACAACATGAAGCTATCTCAATATAGAGATAGCTTAAGAAACTAAAAAATAATAATAAAAAAACTAAGAATAAAATAAAATATTATTTATGTTAAATAATATAATTTTTTTAAATAGTAAAATACAATATTTATATATAGTAGAATATCCAATATAATAAAATTTAAAATATCATCATACATATAAGATGATAAATTCCTAAATAGCAGAAATTCTTCTTCTTTGTTCTTTATCAAACGCTATTGCAGTTAATCTTGTTTTGGGAATAAAGTCATTATCAATGCTGATTTAGCTTTGCAAAATTTTGAAGGGTGATATTCATGTCTGCTTTTAGTAAGTGAATTTTCACAAGACAGGCTATTAATTATTTATTATGACAGTCACCTGACATCCTTTTCTGATGTCTATGTTCTTTTTGTCTTCTGGCAAAATGGAACTGATGCACTTATGGGTACTGCATCCTCCCCTAAAAAATTTGAACTGAGTGTAAAGAGCTTGAAGGTTGATCTTCATCATGGTAAATTTTCAGGGTGGACTTTTTAGAGATCTTGCAGTTGCTTTTTTCTTTTGAATTGGAATGTAATTTTTGTCATGATATTGATTTGTATACCTTCTATATGCTTGTAATAGAGAATTGATTGTTTGAACCTTTTACTGACATAAAGAGAACCTCATCCTCAAGCCTGTGATTTTGTGCAAAGGAGCAGCATAAGGTCATTTTGCCTTTATGTTAGGCCTTTAACATTTTCCTGTAGGAGGCAGGGGATGTGACATTGTAGTAATTGTCGTCTACTCAGCTTGCAGTTGCTATTTGTTAGGGCAACCCTAACAAAATAGTGGGTACATCTATGTTTTATTTGACGTAGATGCCTTCTGTCCCTTTGTTATGATAAAATTGCACTTTATGGATTAATTTGATTTGGTAGACCAGAGGCCTGCACCAAATACAACCGACAGCATGGTGATCCATCATCTGGGTGGGTTTGTAGCGACCTGGGCAAGCTGCGGAGCTTGTTGAACAGATTTGATGGATCATTCATGAGCCCAAAATGGGCATCAGGGTCACCAATCTGTGAAAGCTTTACATGGGAAAATCCTAGAGATGGCAGTAGATGATCAGGCCAATCACTATAGAAATGGAAGTTGGAATTGGACAGTGTAGTCGATGGCTTGTTCATAAAATCTGCCAGAAGAACTGTGTGGGCAAGTGCACACTTGGAAGCTATGATCTTTAGTACTTGCATGGCCTGGGGGTGGGACAAGTAGTAGATGATACCTTCAAGAACCCAGACTGTATTTTTATCTGGTATGAAGCCTGATGTCTGAAGTTTTTCAAGCCAGTCATTGTTTCTGATGTCGGCTCCTACTCTATTTAGGGATTTAGCCCTCATTCTTGGGTGCTGGTGCTCATCTATTGATTCCAATGCTGCCTGTAGAAGAGTAGTCTTTGCTTGCAAGACTTCAGGAAAATCAAGTTCAAAGACATCGCATTCCTTCAAGCAGCTTAGACGGTATGCTCTGGTGTCCATTCCTAATATGCATAATGAGCAAAACATTTTGCATACTTAGCATAAGATAATGCCAAATGCAACTGAACATTTAATGCAAAACGAATATGCACATTTTGTCATTCCCGACTGGTATATGTTAATATAGTTCACAATGTGAAGTTTACAACGATGTTGTCTTATGTTTTGCTCTATTGTGGTTGTGCATTATGCAGTGACTATGAAGCCCCATAATTCATGCTTGCATCGAACACAGTTTGACACATTGTCGCACATCAGGGTTTAAGTTCAGGAACTATGTTGTCAGTTATCGTTTCTAGGCAACAGGCTCTGAATCACGTCAGTATAGCTCGGAGCCATTGCCTGCGGGCCCATCTTCATATAGAAATAAACTTAAGTGTGGTCACAAGTTACATGATTAGAGCGTGTTAAGAATTGGGAAAAGTATTAATCACCAACCTGCACCGAGGAGAACAACCTGTGATCCACCATTAAAAGAATTAAGAGTAGCTTCCAGTTGTGAATCAAACCAAAGGGTTCGAACTGCAAGGATAACGCCTGAAATCTCCCGAGCTTTGTTGAGGTGGTCACTCCTTATCTTATCTTGAAGCTTTATGAGGTGTGTTTCTCCTGCTAGCAGGGCTGCCAGTGGGTCATGGGTCACATGTTTCCACAGCGCTCTTCCAGCTGCTGTTTGGCATGCTGATTGCCGGATAGAATCCCACTCGTTTTGGATAGTTGCATGGAGCTCTTGAACTGCCGTAGTATATAGTAAATGTGGCAGCTTTAGCTCTGGCCATTGTGTATCTTCCTGTAATCCTATTTCCTGATCGGACATGTTTGTGAATTACAAAGCTTAACTAGGGGAATAATAGGAGGGAGTCGGAAAGAGTTGCGTGCAACTATATGACGGTAGGATTTATGAGAAGAACAGGCTATTGTGTATAGGGATAAGGAAGGAGAACCACACGTATACCAACGCTTGAGAATAGAGCTCAACCGTATCCAGCTTCCCTAGCTTGATTTAAAGGACGGCAACAATTCAGTCCACGACTACCAGCATTTCGTGTCCCTTCCAGTTGGGGAGGTGATGATTGTGAATCGGTACCACCTAGTATGGTTAAAAAGCGCGTTATCAGATGTGAGTGGCCCTCAACTCCCCAGTCGAACGATCAAATGAAAGGTAGTACGTTGTCCAAGTAGAACCTTGTCACTTGTTTTTAAGTTTTTTGAGTTGAGCCGGCGTCATGGACTTTGAATCCGAGGAATTTTATATCTAGCGTACAAAACTGTGTCTTAATTACAAAATACAAACCAACATATTAGGAATTACACTAAAAAAAAAAAAAAAACCTAATATGCTATCAATGCACTATCAAAAAAACAAACCGATGGTAAAATTTTGATTGAATAACGAAAACTTTGCTGTAATGGTTTGGAGGAGAGACCAAAAATCCTCGTGCAAAAAAAAAAAAAACAAAAAGATTGTCAACAAATTTCATCAAATGAAATAAGACTAATCCTTTTTTTAAAAAAAAAAAAAAATCTTAGGTTACTGGGGGGCAGAATGAGAGAAAGTTTGTATTCTTTGCTTGACCCATGAACTGTACAAACCATTACATATCTCTCTCAGTATTATCCTCCACATAAAACTAGCAACAACAGGAGAAAAGCAAACCATAAACCATCTCTCTCAGTATTACCCTTCACATATAAAAGTGAACAAACTTGATACAAATGTAGTTTTTGTTAAAATGCAAATATTCTCCAAACCTAGATGAATACTTAAGTCAAACTTGCAATTTAGATTTTTCATATAACAAGAAGTTACATGCAACAAAGATATGTAATGAAAAAAAAAGCATTACAGTAATTGCAAAAAAAAAAAGATAACAAAAAAAAAACTCTTCAAATTATTTATGTTGACCTTGCTGCAACTGAAGTAGCAAGGTAATACATAAACATCTCAGCCAAAATCAGAATAACTCCTATTAGCCTAACATTATAACAACGTTAAATTGTGATTTTAGGTTTTTGTTTACCCATTCCTTATATTTGCCTAATGTGTTTGTTGGATTGCATATGAGCCATTTAAATGTGGTATTGATTATCCATAAGATTAAGAAGTACTTGCCATAATCTAACTAGAGCTAAAAATCAAGGTTTTGGGCCAAAATGAAAGTATCTAAAATGTCGAATAAAATATTTATTAATATAACATTGCAATTAATTTTTATAAAGGCCAAAAATTACATTATTGTTTGTCAACATATAAATATTATTGGTCTTAATTGAAGTCATAATTCCAAATCTCATCTTTACTTGCCTTTTCTTTGCTATAACTTTTTTTATTTACGTCACAAATGGTAGATCAACCTTTGGATTCATGCTACTTGTCCTTCTCCTTTTAATCATGGTGGTAAATTAGTTTGGTCCTACTATTATTCCTAAGCTAGTTATTGTTATAATGTTATCCTTTCTTGGTTCTCCTCTTTTCTTACCCTATATATATGCAATAATAGTTCTAGTTAATAAGAATTAAATAATTATCACATCAATTTAATCTCGTCTAAGTTGCATAAGGCCTTCCTGAGTCTTTAATGCCTTACTCTCCTTTTTTTTTAGGTTATGTTGTGCTTATGGAATAACACTTATTTCCTTTATTGGTCTTCTCTTTTTCCTTACCTACCTAAAATAATAATAATAAATAAATAAAGGTAATGAATAATAACAATGCAATAAGGTTAATACATTTTATAATTAAATTAAATAGTTTTACTTACACTTGTCTTTGCTCTTATAGTAGGAACTGACAAATTAATGGTATAACAACCTTTTTTGTTGTAACCAAATTCATGGCATTGTTAGCATTACATCTTAACTCTTATTCTAGTTATCTTTCTATATCTTTTGGGTAACTCTTTCATGTCCTTTCTCCTTGACTTCTTTAGTTTACTAGACATTTAATGATAATATCTTTTGAATTGAAGAAAGAACATTGTAGATTGATGTATATACCAAATGATCATTGAGATTAAGTTTGTTTTCTAGTATTATATATTAACAATATATTGTTTGCCATTAATATTTTAAATATATTGTGTGAGATTAAGGAATTTATCTAAAAGGATTTTATAATGAAATATATAAAAGACATTCTATATAATAAGAATAGAAATATTTCATAAGAGATTATCATGAATAAGGATTATCTTAAAATAACAATATCAAGAAAACTTTAAAGAAATATAATATTAGTAGGAGTTTATTTAGGATTATTCTCATACAAAAAAAAAGTGATAAATTCAGTCTTATACAATATTTTAAGAATGAAATGAAATATAAAAAATTAGAATCAAATTCATATGCCTATATTATTGGTAACTTAATATATTTGCTAACCTATACTAAATCGGATATCAATTTTGCAATTGAAATGTTAGGTAAGTGTAAAAGTAATCCTACAATATATTACTAGAAAGTTATAAAGAAAGTATTGAGGTGCCTAAAGGAATAAAAAATTACATACTTGTATATAAAAAATCCAATTACCTAAAAATGATTAAATATTCAAATTCAAACTTTGTTAAATGCATTGATAAAAGAAATTCACTTTTAGTTATCTACTCCTTTTAAAAGAAAGAGAAATTTTGTGAAATAATGGAAAATTGTCTCTTATTACTTCCATCTATTATAAAAGTAAAGTCTGTGGTATAATTTAAAATTATAACTTATACATTATTTTAGAACTTGAGATTATTGACACCTTTATCAAGCTATAGAAAATTTGTGTGATAATTCTATAAAAGTGTTCTCCTACAAGAATGGCAAATACTTAAAGATATTAAACTTAATAAGAATTGAAGTATTTTTTCATAAAAAAAATTAAAAACAAAGAATGTTTATAAATAATAATTAATCTTATGATAGTAAATCAATATGAAAGTTTATAAACAATATTATGTAGAAAAATTATTCTTAAAAGAGATCTTAATTATACTAATGACAATTGATGATGTATAATGTAATAATACTTTTAACTCACTAATGTGTTTATGACTACATTATATATTTTTTGTATCTTATAATTGTATGTACATTATTATTTTAAATTGATAAAATAGTCTTTATAAGACATTATTATGTATTATTATAAAGTTATATATATCTTATGAGTCTTATATAGTAGATTATAAGTATTCTAGTATATAGAATGAAGTATTCTAAATAGATAGAGTATAATCGTCATAAATCACACTAAAAAGTTTATTATATTATGATATTATGATGAAATTACAAGACATTATTATTGTCATTAAGACATAATGATTAATGTAATAGATTTTAATTGGGCTAAGTAGGATAATATTAGAATTTCTCAATTAATAATACGAAAATATTCTTAAATAATATTTTTATTAAGAATTCAATCGTAATGTGACCTGATTAGTAAGAAATAATTATTTATATTATTGCAATATTAAAGAATATAATTTTAAGATTAATTCAAGTATTAATGGAAATTTCAATTTTAAGTTAGGTAATTATGTGTATATATATAATCAATGTTCTCTCTTTTAGCACATGAAATCTTTATACAAAAACATATGATTATAGAAAAGGTTAAAAGAAAAAATTGGTTATTGGGCTAAGACAAAGTCTTAATGGTTTTAATTTGTGCAAACTCATACATGTTGCTTGCGATATTATTTATATGAAATTATTTAGTTTCAAGATTCATAATTAACCTTTAATAATGATATTCTCGTTAAAAAATCTAACTTGAAATTGATTATTGTCTTTTATTTGAATGATATTGGATACGAATAATAATTTTTAAAAAATAAGTTAATAAATTATATAATTTGTTAATATGAGTTACTAAATCATTTAATTAAGGTCAACAACTCTTAAGAGAATTGTCAAGTTAAGTTTATTCATTATCCTAGTTATTTACTTTGTAACATAGTAGTTAAAGCAATAACTATCTTCTTATTAACCCTTTGATCCACATGCCTCCTTCCTTTTTCTTTCTCATTGTAACAACGACTATATAGTACTACTTTCTTTCTCTTCCCTAAATTTGCCTATACCCAATTGCTTCTCTATACTTCGAATTGGTAGCTCCTCTTTTGTTTGAGTAAATATACTTACAATAATATTTTGTAAAGATCTTAAACTTTTGAAGGAAAGGAAGAAATAAAAAAAGGCAAGATTTTTATTTTAATTATGAATAAATTTCAAATTTCAAACTTTTTCAACTTAAAATTTAATATTTAATGACTATAAGGAACTTTAATGAGAAAAAAGGTTTTTTTGAAGTTCCCAACTTCTCCTTAGAATTTACTAGCTTGTAATACTGAAAGAGAGGGTGAATCAGTATCACCACAATTCGCAATTCATAGGTAAGTGAACAACTTCAACCTCTTCTTAAAAATGAACTTTTTCTCAGACTCGACTAAGGTAGATCTATTGCTACCTACTAATCACAGTAGTCCCCAAAGTCACCTTTCAAACACCTTGCCTAATAGACAATTCAGATATTCTTCTTTAGGTCTTCGTTAGGTTATAAGTTGACTGATACTTTAATTACATTCACAACTCAATTCAAAACACAGAATATAAAGCAAATTAAGGACATACGAGATTTAAGTGATTCCGTCAACGTGACATACATCCACGGTGGTAGGGACTCTCCTTTATTGAAACTATCCACTATACTTGAGAATTCCAGTTAGAATGGATGTCTTAATTCTTTGCTCCTTTCACTATTGCAATTACTAATCAAGTACAATACAAAGAATGTCACTTACTGTATCTACCCTTCTTCTAACTATCTTGCCTCTATTGAATTGAAAGGTTGCTTCACTGCTGCTTAAAAGTTCACTGCAACGCTCTCAACGTCTCTTGAAGAAATATGGAAATACGTTGAGTTCTTTCAATACTTCGCCGAATTTCTTCTCTACGTTGTCTCACACAACTCCTACTTTCATCATCTCACGATCTCACCCGTCTCCTATTTCACAGTCTTATTATTTCACGACCTGCAATTACACATCTAGTCTGTCATGTCGTCACATGTTCTGGTCTCACGTCGTCTCTTGACGTACACCTACGCTTCTGCTATGCTCCTATCATAGCTTTGCTGGTCTCCCAGTTTAACTTCGCTACACGGTTTCGCTACACTCCTCCGTTCGTTTCACGGTTTTGCTGCACTCCTTCATCACAGTTTTACTGTATTCTGCACTCCTCCTATTTCTGGTTTTTGCCCTCACATCATGTTTCTAGTTTTCTTCTTTTCCAGTGGAGCATTTCTGGTTTTGCCCTCACCTCATGTTTCTAGTTTTCTTCCTCTTCGCTGGTCTCATGCCTCACGCCTCACCTGTCCATTTCTAGTTTTCTTCCAGCCAGTGGTCTCATGCCTCATGCCTCACCTATCTATTTTTGGTTTTTTTCCAATCAGTGGTTTGACGCCTCATGCCTCACTTGTCCATTTTTGGTTTTCTTCCAGCTAGTGATCTTATAAGTTTCTCTCTCTTGTCATCACACGGTTTTATCCTTGCCATGTCGTCCATTTCTCTCTCACTATCCAGCTGGGTCTCATTTCTTTTGCTCTCCTATTTCTATTCAACTTTGGCTCTCCCGGTTCTGGTTTTCAAGTTGTCTCCCTCTTCTAGTCTGTATCTGTATCCTCTTCTTTAGTGTGTGTGTGTGTGTGTTTTTGCTCTTTCGATGGAGTCTCTCTCTCTCTCCCGATAGTGTATGTCTGGTTTGCTCTTCCGATGGTAGGTTTATCTCTCTTACAGTGGTGGAGGCCTCCTTTTTTAGTTTGTATCTGTTTAGCTCTCCCAGTGACTACTTTCTCACATTTTGTTTCTGGTTTATGCGTTTAGCTCTTTAGGTGGTATGGTTTTCACGTTGGCTTTCTCGTCACCTTCCTCAACCGCGTCACCCTTATGGTTTTTCTAGTTCACATTTCTCAGTCGCCTTTCGACTGTCATGTATTTTCTCTTTTTTTTCCTTGTTCTGCCGACGGTGGTCTTGCAGTGCTGGTTTTGCCGTTTGCTGTATTTGGTCGTTCCTTTGTGTTTTGCCATCCAGCCTCTTGTGTTTTGCCGTGTATTCAATTGTCTTTGCCTTACCCTAATTTTTTCTTCTAAGATCTTTATATACTCTATTCCATGAAACCCTAAAAGGGCTTACTTGTGGTGAATTTACTGTCCTGTCCTTCCATATAGCTTTTACATTCTTGTCCCTCAGTGTGCCTTTTACCTTCTTATCCTTTTATGTGGATTTACTTTCTTGCACACTTAAACCTAGTTGATAACAATTACAACCCATACAAGGCTGTAGGAACAATAATCTTCCCCTTTATAATTATTGGCAACACCCATAACAAAAATTACTATGCAACAGTTTCAACTCTCCCTAAATATATACTCCCCTTTTCTTAACAGCTCCCCTACACTGTTGCTTCTCTTCCCCTTTGCCAACTAATTACAAATTTGAAAAACTCACAAAGTAGAGATGGGGGATTCACCTGATTTTCAGGCATGAGGAGGCATTTGCACAGACTTATTCTATGCTTTTCAAATAGCTCTATGGATAGAGATTTAGTTAGATCTTGTGTAGCCTCTTCAACAAATTTAGTTCAACTTGTGAGAGTAAAGTAGTAGCTCCCATAATTCTTCTTCTTATTGTAACTCCTGCTGATTGATCACCTATGATCTGATTTTCCTGATAAGCACCGGTCCACGTTTTCTTTAGCTTTCTTTCTTACATAGTCTTAGTTGCAAGAGGATTTCTTTCTTCATCTTTAGACTTACTCTCATTTTCAACTAATCTTCTGTATCTCTTAAAGCAATTTAGAACTTCTGACTTGTGTTTGAGGTGCATGATGCAAGTCCTTCTCGAATAATCATCAACAAACAAGATGAAGTACCTCTCACCATTCAACTCTTTTGTTCTCATCGCTCCACATAAATCAGTATACATAATGCCAAGCATTGCTTCAGAACTAAACTCTTTGGTTTTATACTGCTTTCTGGCATGTTTTCTTTTAGAGCAAACATATTTTCTCTTTCTCTTTTGAGGTCGGGAATGTCTCTAATTACATGAGTAATGGTCAGCTTCCTTATATTCTTCTGTGATAAATGTCTTAGCCTCCTATGACAGAGTTGATTTTCTTCTTCTTTGGTGAGTAAACAATTGCTTGTCTTGTCCTCATCAATCATATACAAATTTCTAGCTGTTTTCTTCCAAGCTGCAACAATATTACCTTATTTACTCTTTACCTGGCAACCTATTTTTATGAATATTACCTTATGGTCTTTATTGCATAGTTGGCTGACAAATGCGAGATTATATCTAAGTCCTTCAATGTGCAGAACATCTTTTAGTTTTCCTCTTCCAATGTTTACTGACCCCTGACCATTGATGTTAAATGAATTATCATTGCCAAACTTGACTCTGTCTTCTCCCGACTTGTTTAGCTTTGATAATTTACTCTTATCTCCTGTCATATGTGAAGTGCATCCATTATCAAGAATCTACTACTTCTCTTTGTAATCAGACTTTAGTGCAATTTTAGCTATATTGGCTACTCCCTTTTTGCTTTATATTCTTTCCTTTCAATTGGTTTGAAGATAGCTTTCTCCTTTTTCTCAGCTTTGACTACACCAATTGTTTTAACTATGCCATTGAGTGTCTTCTTTTGCTCAGGAGAAGTGTCATGCATCTCTTAGCATTATAGCTATCCTGCCCACACTGTTCCAAGTCTGCTAATATAACAAACTTGTTCTTTGAAATCATTGGTTTGGGCTTCCACCAATACTCCTTGTCAATATGTCTTTGCCTTTTATAGTATGTGCAAGAACTCGAGACAGGTGTTCTCCTCTGAATTTGTATTGTTTCCCCCCTGTATGTAACATCGTATCTTCTCAATTTGGAGACATATATTGGCCTTCTCCACCAGTCGTTACTTGTCTTATGACCCCAAACTCCATAATAAAGGCAATGACCTTGAAACTGCCTTTTCTTGGGTTTGATCACAACTTGCCTTCTTCTGTTTATCACTTGCTATGTAGGCAAAGTAGCTGGCTTCTTTGCTTGTGTGACTTTCATTTCAGTCACTTTTTTCTCTTTCTTCTATTCAGCTTTAGCCCTCTACTGGCTGAATTTCTTTTCTTTCTAAGATGTAGCAGTTATGGGCTACAACTCTTTAACCACATAAATCAATTTTGGCCCTAGCTTTGGTTTGATAACTATCTTCTCTTCTTCAGTTATCTTCTCATGAGTCACAACCTTCTCTTTCAACTTCTGTGACAAAGTCTCATTCTTCTTTTCTCTTGCAGAGCTTGTTTCTCCTACCACTTCAAAATTCTGCAAGTTATCTTCACTCTTTTTGAGTTGTTATTAAAGTCTTAGCAACTCTATTCTCCATTTCTTCAATTGTTGAAGTCCTTGAGCCAAGTTCCATAGTAAGGTCTTCACATATTTTGATATGTTCTTCAAATCTTCTCTTCAAGTTAATATGTTCAGCCCTTATTTCGTCCTTTCGCCCTTATAATTCTTTATCTTTCTTCTTATCAGCTTCTTTTATTTGACTTATATAACTCTTGAATGAGACTTTCTTCTTCTTTTATGGGTTAGCAATCTTCTTGTTGGACGTCTTTGATTTGAATGATGGTCTTCTCAATTTTGAATTTTGCTCATCACCATCTTCATCTTCATCATCAAGTTTCACTTTGCACTAAAAAGCGAAGTGTCTAATCTGCCCATAATGATAACATCTCAAGGACAACTATCCTTTTCCTTTTTAGACCCCTTTTTGAGTTTCCTTGTGAAGTAAGTCAATACTTCACCTTCACTTTCTTCCTTATCATCATCATCATCCTCATTGGATGATTCTTCCTTTTCTCTTATCTTCAACTGCTTCATAGTTTTGAAAGCTGCCTCCTTTGATGCCTTCGTTATTGTAGAGCTTTCAACTGACTTTATCTTTATCTTATATGCAATAAGATTACACTGGAGTTCATGCAAAGACATAGAATTTAGATCTCTACTCTCCTCTATGACTACCACCTTTGAGGCAAACCTCTCAAGCACAATTCTCAGAATTTTCTTCACAATAGATGAGTCCTTCTTGTTCTTTCCATGACTTCTAAGGTCATTTATAACATTAATAACCCTGGTGAAGAACTCTTAAACTGTCTCATTCTTCTACATTCTGAGAGATTTATATCCCTTTTTAAACACTTGAAGCTTAACCTCTTTCATTTTATCATCACCTCCATAGACTTTTTGCAATATATCTCATATCTCCTTGGCAGATTTGTAGTCCATAACTTTAGCATACTCAACATATGTTAATGCTGAAATGATGACGTTTGAGGTTTTCCCATTTATCTCAAATTGCCTTAACTCCTCTAGGGTTAGGTTTTTACCTTATTCTGGAGCCACAAAACCCTTTTATATGCATTTCACCATGTTCATGCCTATGATTACAAATACCACTTGCATTCTTGCTCTCCACATATGGTAGTTGGTTCCATTAAAGATTGGAACCTTCTTGCTGTAAGTAGTGCTAGTGTTGGTACCGGCTTCCATTTCTCAGCATGCTGTACAAGTCAAAATTTTAGATCCCTTCAAACCAGTACACCAAGCTGTTAAGTTTCAAACTGGTGAACTAGTGCTCTGATACCAATTAAAGTTCTCGACTTCTCCTTAGGATCTACTAGTTTATGATACTGAGGGGGGTGAACAACTTCAACCTCTTCTTAAAAGTAAACTTTTCTTAGACTCGACTAAGATAGATTTATTGCTACCTGTTAATCACAATAGTCCCTAAAGCCACCTCTCAGACACCTTACCTAATAGACAATTCGAATGTTCTTGTTTAGATCTTCATTAGGTTATGAGTTAGCTGATACTTTAGATGCGTTCATAACTTAATTCAAAACACAGAACGTAAAGCAAATTAAGGACATACAAGATTTACATGGTTCCATTAATGTGATGTACATTCACGGTGGTAGGGACTTTCCCTTACCGAGACTGTCGACTATACTTGAGAATTTCAATTACAATGAATATTTTAATTCTTTGTTCCTTTTACTATTGTAATTACTAAGTAAGTACAATATAAAGAGTGTCACTTATTGTGTTTACCCTTCTTTTAACTTGTCTTGCCTCTGTTGAATTGAAAGGCTGCTTCACTGCTGCTTAAAAGTTCACCTCAACACTCTTTAACCTATCTTAAAGAAATCTGAAAATACGTTGAATTCTTTCAATGCTTCACAGAATTTCTTCTTTACGTTGTCTTATACAACTCCTACTTTTACCGTCTCACGGTCTCACCCGTCTCCTATTTCACGGTCTTATTGTTTCACAGCCTGCCCTCACGTTTCTAGTCTATCACGCCGTCACATGTTCTAGTCTCATATTGTCTCCTGATGTACACCTACGCTTCTGCTGTGCTCCCATCACAACTTTACTGGTCTCACATTTTAGCTTTGCTGGTCTCCTATTTAGCTTTGCTACACTCCTTCGTCTGTTTCACGATTTTATTACACTTATTTGTCACGATTTTACTGCACTCTGCACTCATCCCATTTCTGGTTTTTGCCCTTACCTCATATTTCTTGTTTTCTTCTTTTTTAAAAGTGGTGTGTTTCTAGTTTTACCCTCACCTCATATTTTTGGTTTTCTTCCTATTCGCTGGTCTTATGCCTCATGCCTCAATCGTCCATTTATGGTTTTTTTCCAGTCGGTGGTCTCACGCCTCACGCATTACCTATCTGTTTCTAGTTTTCTTCTAGCTGGTGGTCTCACAAGTTTCTCTCTTGCTGTCACACGATTTTCTCCTTGGCATGTCATCTGTTTGTCTCTCACTGTCCAGTCGGGTCTCCTTTCTTTTGCTTTCCAGTTTCTCTTTAACTTTGGCTTTCCTGGTTTTGGTTTTCACGTTGTCTCCCTCTTCTAATCTGTATCCGTGTCCTCTTTTCTAGTGTATGCATGTTTCTGCTCTTTCGATGGAGTCTCTCTTTCTCTCAATGGTGTATGTCTGGTCTGGTCTGCTCTTTCGATGGTGGGTTTCTATCTCTATGATGGTGGATGCCTTCTTTTCTGGTTTGTATACATTTATCTCTCTCGGTGATTACTTTCTCACGTTTGTTTCTGGTTTATGCATTTAGCTCTCCTAGTGGTTTGGTTTTTATGTTGGCTCTCTCGTCACCTTCCTCAACCACTTCACCCTTTTGGTTTTTCTGGTTCACATTCCTCAGCCGCTTTTCAATCATCATGTATTTTCTCTTTTTCCCCTATTCTGCCAACGGTGGTCTTATCGTGTTGGTTTTGTTGTTTGCAGTATTTGGTTGTTCCTTTGTGTTTTGTCGTCCAGCCTTTTGTGTTTTATCATGTATTCAATTATGTTGGTCTTACCCTAATTTTATCTTCCAAGGTCTTTATATACTCTCTTTCATGAAGCCCTAATAGGACTTACTTACGACGAATTTACTGTCTTACCCTTCCATGTGGCTTTTACATTCATGCCCCTTCATGTGGCTTTTACCTTCTTGCCCTTCTATGTGGTTTACTTTCTTACACACTTAAACCTATTTGACAACAATTACAACCTATACAAAGTTATAGGAACAACATTTGTTATCGAATTTTAAGCGAGTGATCTTTTCCTAAAATTTGTTAAATTTTACCTTGCAACAATAAGATAATTCTCTCTCCCCTATTTTCCTTTTTTATATTTTTCCACATGTTAAGTGAAAACTTACTTTTAAAATTTTCTTAAATTTTATTTTGTCAAACTGAATGAGTAAAAATTACTCTTATACTTGTTTGATACACCCAAATTGTTTTATCAAGACAAAGGGTAGGTAAATATGCATAAAATCATAATGATATTAGAAAAGATTAACAAATATAAGAGATATCTCTATATTTCCTCATATGATCAAATATTACTATGTAAGTTAATTATCATATGAAAATTTCAAAAGCACAAGGTTAAGTGTCCAAATTATATCATCTTGTTTGAGTACAAGACATATTTTGTCTTTTAATTTTGTTTGAAAAAGTATCCTAAAATTACTCAATGGTAACTAGAAATTTGATATATACCCTAAAATTTATATTTAAGTTAAATCAAAATAAAGAAATCTTATTATGGACATAAATATACAGCTAAATAATATAAAATCATAAAAATATTTTATGTATTATAAAAATATTTACATTTATCAAATTATAGGTACATGTATTCATTCTTGTCACAATGTAAATATGGTTGATTCATCTTAATCATATAAATGTAATAATAATGGGCAAAATTTTCTCTATTTGCTAGTTAACATATGCATATCTCTTATTTTATTTGATAACAATTTTTTTTTCACATCTCATTAAGAGAAAAAAAAATCTTTATTAATAAAAATTAAAAATTTCATGTGTGTACTTATCCCATATAGTAGCAAGTAATAAGTAAAGATAATAAAAATACAATAATTTGAGGAATAATGAAAAATAATGAATAGAGCATGTGTAGATATATATATTTATAACTTAATAGGTTGAATTGAGTTAATAAACTTTATAAGTTTAAAGGTAGCTCAAGGTTCTTTTCTTTTCTTTTTAGGGGTTTTGGATAAGAATTTTTCTTTTGTCATTGAATTTACAAGGCATATTAGAATTTATTTTGAAAAAAATTCTTAATACAAAAAATTAGGGGTATAATTTTTATTTTCTTTAATATACCTAATTTTAAAACAAACACTACAAATATATATACATAAGATTTGTATATAAGAGTCAAGCCTCTTACTAGGGAAGGATTGAACACATCCATCTTATTGTCCTTAAAGATGTTAAATTTATAAATTTTCAGGACTTTTTATTGACTTTTATAGAGTCTAGACTTGTAAAATAGGTTTCTAGGGTTTAAATTAACTATTCTTCACCTAACTTGTTTTAAGATGACTTTGAAAACTAAGATACTTTGAATAAAGGTTTTTATAAGTGTCAACGCTTACTTAAACTTAATGAAGGCTAACATTTTAAACATGTTTCTCCTATTTAAGTCAATTATGTTCCTATAGAATGAAGATAAGTATTAATATAGCTATTTTGTTAAATAATCATTTTAAAAAGTTTTATAAGGTTGTTATTTTCTTAAGAGATTTTCTAAGGGGATAATTCTACTATATTTTATTAATGGGTCAATTTGATTTGTTTAAGTGATAAGTGTTTTGCTTTTATGATTTTGTCATAAGAAGTCATTTATTTCTTAAGTTTGCTTCTTATGGTAAAAAGATTTGTAAAATTTTGAAAAAGATATGAAATATTATTTTGAGATAAACATATTTCAAACAATAAAAAAATAAAATGTTAAAAAATAAAATTATAAAAATAAATTTAGAGTTTATGGCTATCTTGTAAAGGTTTTGTAAATTTATATATTTTATTTAATGTTATAAGATACATAAAAATTATCATGTAAATAATTTTTATTAACTTAAAAATCTTATTCTAAAATATGAAATTTGTTTGGAGTGTTTTTTGTAATAACTAATGAAGTTGGTGATATTAGAGGAGATTGAGATATATGATTAACATATATTGAATAAGAAATGGTCATATCATAATTTTATAAAAAAGTACTTAGTAAATATGAGGTAAAAAATCTAGGTGACCATTTGCAAAGAATGTTTATTATAAAAGAAAAGTTATAGATTTGTCTTAAGTTAATGGTAAATGTTTCAAATATTTTCTAAAAATATGGAGCTAACACATTTCTTATTGAAGCTTAATGCAACTTTTTTTTCATTATAATGCTAGTTTATTTTAGAAATTTATGGTATCTTTCATTTTGTGTTATATATAGCAATTTTACGTATTATCATTTATTTTTTATTTTTATTGTTTTAGAATAATATATTTCTAAGTTTTTTTTTTATATATTTAAGTTGCTTTGATAAAAAGCCTTTTTGTGTTGGTGTAGGTAATAGTACCAAATAGGACTCTTAATAGATTTTTTTTTTTTCTAATTTTGAGCTTGTGAATATAAAATTATCTCTTATTTTACTTTATTTATTTTTAAAAATTCATAAATTTGTACAATAAAAATGTCATGATTTTTATTGTTATCTCAAAATATGATTTTTAATTTTAAAAAAGTGAAATTCTTGTTTCATATATATATATATATATATTTTATCTCATACTACTATTTCAAGATTTATTTAATAATAGGAATATTAATTTATTTCGGTTTTGATTCCATTTGTAGCAAAGAAATTTAAAATTTTAGTTTTGGATTTGAAAATTAAGGACAATTTTGCCTGAAATTTGGAGGACTCTTAATTTTGTAATGATTTATCCTCTTAATTACAACTTTTATATTTTACGATTAATTTTACAGTATATATATAAGGGCTGTCAGACTACGCAGTCCTGTGCGGATTACAGAGTTGTGGGGTGGGATTAAAAAAGCGCAACGCCGGGCTGGTTGGCGGAGCAGTTGTAAACAGAGAGAGAGTTGAGTGAGACGATGGAGAAAAAAAAAAAAAAAGACTGATTAATAAAGAAAAAGAGAAAAAAAAGGAAGGAAAATTGAAGATTAGAGGTGAGGTGAGCGCATGCCTGGAGAGTTATCTTTTTAGTCAGAGTCAGGGTGAGAGTAAGAGTCGGGAGTTAGGAGAGGTTGTAGTGCAGCGTAGTAACCGGTTAAACCGTCGGGGAGGGAGATGGCAGGAGATGTGGGGTGTTGCAAGACGGAATTCTGGTTGTTTGTACTGATAATAACAGGTTTAGTGGGATTCGCGGGCTTGATGGCTGGCCTGACGCTGGGTCTCATGTCTTTGGGCCTTGTCGACCTTGAAGTTCTAATGAAGTCCGGCCGCCCTCAGGATCGCATCCACGCCGGTACTCCCTCCTCTTTCTGGGGTTTTCCCTTTCTGTCGAACTCCCTTTTCTTGAAAATTGATATTCTACCTTAAAATCTTACGCTTTTTTTTTTTTTCACTTTTCTTTTTGTCTGCTAGTTTTTGTCATCAATTCCTCGCCCGCTCTTTTCTTTTCTGTTTAGTCTAATGATTTTGTTGATAATTGAGTCCTTCTACGGGAAATTCAGGAGAAAATTGGAACTCAGATGTCCGGGGGTTTCTCATGATTGTGCTTATTAAAGATTGTACTTTGATGAACATGGAAAACTGAGAGCTAATTAATGAATCCCAAGTTGATCCGAATGTTTTGAACTGTGGTTGTGGTTTGTTTAACCAACCAAAATAGTGAGAGGAGAGGCTACTTCTGTACATGAATGAATGGATTATAATCATGTCAAATCTGGCGACGGCCATCTTTGTGTTTGTTTTGGGCAGCTAAAATATTGCCGGTTGTAAAGAATCAGCATCTTCTGCTCTGTACTCTCTTGATTGGAAACTCTTTGGCAATGGAGGTAAATTTGGTGGATCCTTGTTCTTACTAACTAACCTGAACGATGATGTTTTTTTGTAATCATGGAAGGATATTGTTTCTGTTGTCTCCATCTCTCTCCTCCATAGGCTCTTCCCATATTCCTGGACAAACTTGTTCCCCCCTGGGCTGCGGTCTTAATTTCAGTGACCCTGATCCTCATGTTTGGTGAGGTAGATGAAATTTTTAAGATTCACCACTTTCTTAGTATCCTTCAAACTTGAAAGGATCCTAGGTTTATATCCCTGTTTATTTGATAACAGATCCTGCCACAAGCAATCTGTACTCGTTATGGCTTGATCGTTGGAGCAGCTTTGGCACCTCTTGTCCGCATTCTTCTTTTGCTATTCTCCCCCATCTCTTATCCCATTAGTAAAGTATGGTCTCTGGCTGGGTTTATACAGCATAATAATGCATCTAAGTTGTCCTTTGTGCATACTGATTTTGTTACTTGTAATGGTCTTCTTTCTCATATGATTTTGTTTTGCATCGTCTACTCTTTCTTACATATGCTAGTCTTGTGCAGGTTCTTGATTGGATGTTGGGCAAGGGGCATGCTGTCCTTTTACGAAGAGCAGAGCTTAAAACTTTTGTGAAGTTTCATGGCAATGAGGTGCTGAATGTAAACCAGTTTTATTTATATAATGAAAGCCAGACAATGTTCTGGGGACATTAACCTCATTACTTATGGTTCATTATCTGAGGATCTAGAGTTTTCTCATGATTGTGGCATTTATCTTTTTGTCCTGTAGGCAGGGAAAGGAGGTGATTTAACACATGATGAGACTACAATAATCACTGGAGCACTTGATTTGACTGAAAAGACTGCAAAAAATGCAATGACTCCCATATCGAAGGCATTTTCCCTTGATCTGGATGCAACTCTCAATTTGTGCGTTTGTGGATTCTTGGTTTCCTTGTCATCATCTTTTGCGTTTCCACCAAGTTCTTAACTCTTTCCATTTTTCTGTCTGTTCAATACAGGGATACATTAAATGAGATAATGACAAAGGGCCACAGTAGAGTCCCTGTTTATTGTGGAAATCCATCAAATATTATTGGACTTATTCTGGTAATCTCATTATCTTTTTTGTTCATTAACGTGGACTTGGTGATTAAAAAAGAAAACATAACACCTTTCTCTTTTTTTGGGCATTTACTTTGCTTGTAAATCACATTTGGTCATACCTTCTGCTTACCTTAAACTGATTAGGGAATGTTATGGTGCTCCCATTGTTGTTATTCTTCTTATTACATTTTCTGTTGCATACTGTTTATATTTTTCTCTATTTAGTCCTACACTTTGGAATCTTGATGTATAATCTTTATGCTTCTTGAGGCTAAGTGCTGGCTAGAAATTGTGTATCAAGTTGCAATAGTCTGTATTTCTAGTACCAATATTAGATAATGTATAATGGTATTGTTGGGCTTATATGTTGTACAATGATTGGAAGAATAGAACTTGTAGGTGCCACGTCTAGATGGCTTCATGAAACTGTTTTTGGTTATGAAAGAAGGTTGTGAAGCTTAGCATCACATATGAACCATTGGGGGAAACTATATAATCATCTTCACAGGTTTTGTATCTGAACTCGAATGTTAAATGAGAAATAATGAAGTGGTTCCAAATGAGATGCAATGCCATGATAAAATAAAATTAAGCTGGATTGTTGTATAAACTGAGAAGGGCAAGCCTTAGTATAACTATACGTCTGTTCCATTGCGACTTGGAGGTCACAAGTTCAAGTCGTAGAAATAGCCTCTTTGTTAAAAAAAAAAAAAAAGCATAGTTAAGACTGCATTCATTTGACCCTTTTCAGACCTCACAGTGTGGGAGCCTCCTGCATTGGGAATGCCATTTTGATTGTTGTATGAAGTGAGGGGCACTTGTGCTAGCCCTCTACAATTTTGTTTTTCAAAAATTTGTAGTGCTAAATATTCCCAAGTTATGCTAGTTTATGCTCAATCTTGTCCTAGATATCTAGTTGAACTGATTAGTAGCAACTGTGACATGTGTAGGTGAAAAATCTTTTAATGGTTGATCCAGAAGATGCAGTGCCTCTGAGAAAAATGATCATAAGGAGAATTCCTCGGTGTGTCTATTTTGCACATCCTACTTGTCTCGTAGCACTCTTTGCAGTCTAAATTCTTATCTAGCATTTGTCTTTTATATAATTCTTTGCTTCCAATAAGGAGCTTCCTGATTCTCCTCTTACTTCTCACTTTATTGCATAGGGTTTCTGAAGACATGCCCCTGTATGATATCCTTAATGAATTTCAAAAGGGTCACAGTCACATTGCTGTTGTATATAAAGATTTGAACTTAGCAAAAGGTGCTAAGCCCTCACAACTTGAATTTAAAGATGGCTGCCGGAAAAAGAGAGGCAAAACTGATGCATCAATAGCAAAATGTGAGAATGTGAGAAACAGCAACGGAGAGGCAGGTTGTGCATGTTTTGTATCATTGAAACACCCTTTATTTTGTTGTTTTGAACTGAATAAAAAATACCACACTGGGTTCCACCCATGTATCATGCATAATTATGTTGGATGTTTGAAAGGTAAAGCTATAATTTGTTAATGCTATGGCCTTATATGATTGTTCTTACCTGATTAATCTTTGAATACCCAAGTCATTAGAATATCACCATCAAGCTGCTAAATTCAAATTTCCTCCTCTCTACCTTATCCACATTTAGTATGCATAATTACACATCTCTTCTCAATGTTAATGCCTATTGTACAGCTTAAAATTAAGTTTACCATGACTACAACTGCAAATGAATTTATCTTTCCTGGACTTACTAGGATACTTATGTATTTTCTACACAATAATCTTCTGATACAGATGGTAATGGGGAGAACCCAACAGACATTGCCCAGAATATGAATGACACTTTGAAGTCATATGACTGTGAGGCTGCTGCTGCTGCTAATCATGATGGAGAGCAGCCAATAAAAAAGAATTTGCCTGTAACTATTAAGAAGCGGCAGAGAAATTGTTCATATTGCATTTTGGACATCCAGAATGGTGCCTTTCCGGTGTCCCCATCCAATGAAGAGGTGGTTGGTGTGATTACCATGGAGGATGTAATTGAAGAACTTCTTCAGGTAAAGGCAGTGGGGGTGGTCATGGGAGTTTGGATCAACCAGTCTCTGCCTCTCTTTATGGGTGTAGATGAAACCATTGTCATAACTGATAATGATGGCAACTATTTTTGTGATAAAAGTTTATCCTGTGATTAGTGGAACTACTGCATGCAGATTGTTTACTTTTAAATGGTGTGAACATAAAAGGGTGCTCTAGTGCATGAGGTTTCCACACTGTGGGATCCAAGAAGGGTCAATTGTATGTTAAACATATAAGCTAAAATATCACTCGTGCAGCATCAATCACATATGGTAAAAAGTGCTGCCATATGGGACTGAAACTGCATTTGTGGTAGTGTCCTTCTTGACTAATTGAGGTTACTTGGGGACTTCTGTGTAACAATTTTAAGTTTTGCTTCTAATGCTTGATCTGTCTGCCAATGTTCGTGCAGGAGGAGATTTTGGATGAAACAGATGAGTATGTCAATATCCACAACAGGTAATAGTATTGCTCTCGGTACAAGTTCTAGACTTCAACTTGTCTTGTTAAAAATCAAAGACAATTTTGCTGTCTTCTGTAATAGCTTTTATGCATCTCATATTTGATTTATGTTCATAAAGATAAATCGCCACCTTCCTCCCAGCACTTTGACTCTAGTCTAACCTCAAACCAAAGGGCGATCCATCATTTTGGTTAGAAAGTTCCAAAATGCATCTGCTTAAACAAAGTCAAGGAATAAACTCTGGTTCCATACTTTTGAGCACTATAATGCGGCTATTTTTGAACGACATAAATATATCTTGTGACCTGCTCTACCTTTGCCATGTAGAATAAGGGTCAACATGCATGCATCTCAAGAAAAGGCTCCCAATGCAACTTCACTGTCTCGTGGCATTGGTAAACCCATTGCTGGTACTGTAACCTCAGCATCCCCTGGTTTAACAGTTTCAACTCTGGCAGTCCCAGTCTCAACTGGGGCTTCATTGTTGGACGCATCAATGGAGGCAAATCAAGTTTCTGATGGAGACTCGTTGAAGAATCAATTTGCATAGGGTATCCCTGTTCAGTATATGGATATTTAGCATTTAAGCATCTAGATGAAGCTGTTGATCCTACCGTTAAGGATCTATTAGGAACCAAATGGCGTCCCCGGTAATCTCAGTAAACACTACGATTGTTTAGACTAAGTGGAGCTGACATTTTGTCAACATGCTTTCTCGCATGAACATTTATGTATATGCTGCCCCGTTTGATGTATATGATGGTTCATGTAGGCTAGGCCACTGAGTTATATGAACCACCTTCTATGATGAAATTGTGCAATACCAAATGTATCTAGAATGCGAAATAAATTTGCTGTCCGAGGATGTCTTGTGAAGAGCATTGTGCATGATTTTTGAACCACATAGGCACTCTTCTGTGCAGAAGAGAGGGGCAAGACTATCAGGAATTTTGAATTCCTCGTGGTTACAATATCGCAACCAAATTCGGGGGTCTCCCATCGGTCCAGCCCCAGCCACGGCCTCTGGGGTCGGCGGCGAAACTCGCAGGGTACGATCTTAAGAGCAACGGGCTCCCATTTGCGGCTCATGGTTCACTTGAAAACAGGCCGAAGTGGCCAGCCAGTAAGAAACAGGTCGTAGGTCATGGCTTTGGGTCGTGTTCTAGCGGGCGGGCGTGGGTAGCCGGTCCCTTCCACTGATAGCGCTCATTTGCCTTGAAGTACTCCCAGGGAACAGTGTCCGCGCGACTTGCTCATTCCTTGCAAACTCAGCGGTTCTTGGATCGTGCTTTTATTATCAAAGTCTTGTCTTGACTACGAAGCAATTTTAAATTTTTGGAAGTTTTTGCCAAGCCGGATTGCAATAATGACATTTTGATAAAAAAAAAAAAATTACAAAAGAAGAGGGTTTCAATTTTGAGCTTCTTAAACATGTTAAATTGAGCAACTATTACATAATTATAGTTAGAAAAATTAGCTTACTTTCTTACACAAAGTGTGAAAATATTTAAGATTTCATGTCATTTTGAAATTTTAAAATGATTAAAGTGCATTAAAATGTAATAAAATATTACAATAAAAATTTATAAAATGAGAATTTGGATCCAAAGTTCTCGGTGCGGTAGATTGTTTTTTCAGACAAAGATTGAATGAACCCTCCTGACTTCTAAGTACCTTTTCTTTGTCTTTTGTTCAAACAAAAAAAAAAAAAAGGCCCGCGGTACATAAATCCTGCCTGTCTTGTGATCAGCTGATTTATGATAATCTGCCTCCACTTCAGAATTGCTTAATCTTCAAGCTTACTCGTTTTCCCTGCTTTGTTTCAAATTGCTATTATGACTTTCCGGACCTTAGGTCCTTCCACTTCCCTGTCTCTGCTAGCTTCTTTGCAGATCCTGCCTCGTGCCTTGTCTGGCGCAAATGCTCAGTATGGTGTGGTAGACTTCTAAAGTGAAATCCTCTTTTCGTTGTCTTGGGGGTTAGTATTTTTTCTTGCCAGATGTGCAGCTATGTTCAATTTGCTTTGCCTTATAAATCATCCATTTGAGGGCTTACAGAGTGAAAAATGGCTATAGCTCGGCTCGGTCGCCCCGTGAAACGCCCGTATGGGTTCTGTGTAAAAATGACAGCAGTGGCAATCATGGGTTTTTGCTTTATGTTTGTCTGGTCAATGTTCTCTTCTTCTTCGCCTTCAGTTACCACTCAAAGGGAAAGCTTCGAGGACATCGCTGAACCAGTACCCGCGAACACCAGAGCAAATAATTCTAGGACCCAAGCTAAAGAAAAACGGCCAGAAAAGCACGATTCAAGCGGAGAAGATCAGAAGCCTAAAGTCGAAATTGAGTTGGCGGCAAAAAGAGATGGGAAAAGTATTAACGAGACTGCTTCTTTGTCTGTTGATGAACACGAAACTGGGAGAGATATTAAAAGGGAAGTATCAAATGGAAAAAGAGTGAAAGATGGCACTAAAACGTTGCCCAATGGGTTGGACAAAGAGAATCATGAGGAAGAGGAATCCAAGACTGCAGAATTGGAGAATGAAGGGGATGAAGGAGAAGCAGCGGATGGAAAGGAAGATGCAATTGATGGTGAAAATGAAGGCAATGATGACATAGAAGGAGATGGTGATTTGATTGGAGGATTGGATCAAGAAGCTGTGGAGAAAATGGAAGAAGGGATTAGGGGGTCTAGTGGTACGGGAAAGAAGCAGAAGGTGAAGGGTCCTTTGTTTGATCCCAAAGCACATTATAGTTGGAGATTATGTGGCACAAGAAGTAAGCACAATTACATTCCATGTATTGACATTGAAAGTGGATCTGGAAGGCTGCATGGCTACAGGCACACTGAGAGAAGTTGCCCAAAAACGCCTTCAATGTGCCTTGTTCCTCTCCCACCTGAGGGTTATGCATCTCCAGTCCTCTGGCCTGAGAGTAAACAGAAGGTATATGCCGGATTTTTGTGTGTTATCTTTGTGAATTTAAATAAAAGGAAAGGTATGGTATGCTGGTCTCACATGTATAGTCTTTCTTTCATTTGATCCTTGCAGGTTTTGTATAAGAATGTTGCACATCCAAAACTTGCTGGGTATATTAAGAAGAATAGTTGGCTTGTCCAGTCTGGAGATTATCTCAACTTTCCTCAAGACCATTCTGTGCTAAATGGTGGTGTTCAGCACTATCTTGAATCCATTGAAGAGGTGGATTTTCTTTTAGTCTCATTTGAAGTTATTTGGTACTAGTAATAGTTGTTTTTAAGTTTTGATCTTAGGAAATGCAGTATACTCATAATATCCATGTAAGATATTGTAGGTGAAATGTTAAACATTGTTTCATTTGCTCAATCTGCCATTTGATGGCTTCTCCAGTTAGATGATCACTGTCTAGTGGAGATGAGATGCAATGACCTCATCACCTCATGAAAATCATCCCTTGCACAGGAAAGCATCTTTTACTATTGCATTGTACCTACAATAAAAATTCCTAACAATGTAGCTATCTAATAATGGAAACAATAGACTAACAATGTTGGATGAGAGATTCCCAGCCCAAGAAAATGGTTAATACATGATCTTGATGTGGTTCAACAGATGGTACCAGACATGGAATGGGGAAAGAATATTCGTGTGGTATTGGACGTTGGATCTACAGATGCAAGCTTTGGAGGTTATCTACTTGATAAGGAGGTATTAACATTATCACTTGGCTTGAAGGATGACCTGGTTGACCTAGCTCAGGTTGCCCTAGAGCGGGGATTTCCAGCAGTAGTTAGCCCTTTTGGATCCAGAAGGCTACCTTTCCCTAGTGGTGTTTTTGATGCTATTCACTGTGGTGTTTGCAGTATTACTTGGCATTCTAATGGTTTGTGTGTATTTTTTCTCTCTTGTTCTTTTCTTTTTGTTTTCATTCTTGCCATAATTTAAATTCAAATAGTGCTTTGGATCTCACTTCTTTTGATTTATAAATTCCTGATTTCTTTTCCCATTTTCAGGTGGTAAGCATCTTTTAGAAATGAATAGAATTCTAAGGCCCGGTGGATACTTTATTCTGGCTATTGGACAAGATAACATTGAAGAGGAAAAAGGTTTGGCTTCACTTACTTTAAGAGCATTTTTTTCCTTTCTTCATCTGCCAAGAAATCTAGCACTCTCAAAGGTCTTGGCCATGGTTTTTTCACCTTGCAAACCAATAAGACATATTTCCTTTTTTCGTATGATGAAAGAGATGATGTTGTTTGTACACACAAAATTTGGACTGCCATTTATACCGTACAGAATGGTTTCCAGACCTTTGTCAACTAAGAGAACACTTTTTTCACATAATCTAAAAGTTTTTATTTTGAGTTGGATCTACAACTAAGTGAATTCTCAGTGCAGACGTTTTATACTTTTTTTTTTTTGTGTGTGTGTTATTATGATATAGACGTTGAGAGGATTCCAGTAGAGTAGACATGATTGGCCTCCCCAAGTTTTTTTTTTTTTTTTTGGATTCTTGACTTCCACCAGCTAAATAAATTTACTTAGTGGAGAGGATAGACCAAGAAGGTTACACTAAATAAATGTGGCCAATAAGCTTCATGTGAAATGCAGTTGCCTCTTGCTAGAATGGTGAAATTACTCTCTTTCTTTACATGTATTAGAGGAAATCTTTCCATCTTGTTTACATTAATTATTTTCCTTTCCAGCCATGACCACATTAATGGCTTCTATCTCTTGGAACATCCTTGCTCACAAAACTGATGAAGTAAGTGAAGTGGGTGTTAAAGTATATCAGAAGCCTGATTCAAATGATATATACGAGTTGCGAAGGAAGAAAAATCCACCCATGTGCAATGAAAATGACAATCCAGATGCTGCCTGGTAAGCCTAGGTGATCTTGTGTTCAAAGAAGGTCTGTGTCTCAATATCACCTGGCAATCGATACTTATGTCCAATTCCATCACATAAAACTTCGCTTTGCTTATTCTAGTTAGGTGTGATGATCTTGATTTGATCTAGAAACTAATAATACAAGTGAAGAACAGCCTTTTTTTTTTTTTTTTTTTTTTTGGCTTTTCTGGTTGAGTCCAATGTCTCATCTTATGTGGCCTAGTTATGGCCTTTAGTTGAAATCAACCAGTCACTGAAGTTTTGTCTTTGTCAGAATTACCTTCAAGTTGGGAGCATACTCCTGGTTACAGCTAATTAACATCTGCTTTTCCCATATATGTTCAATTGGTAGTTGAAGGCATTGGATTTTGTATTCAGATTCACCAACTAGGCTTTGCAGCAAGTTGTTTCTTTTCCCTTTTGTTCTGTGAGGCATTTTAGATGTGCTAAAGCCCTGCCTTCTTCTTATCTGTTCCCTCATGACTGATACTTTTCCCTATATCAGGTATGTTCCCATGAAAGGTTGCTTGCATACCATTCCATCTTCAATTGAGCAACATGGGACAGAATGGCCAGAGGAATGGCCTAGGAGGCTTGAGACATATCCTGATTGGATGAACAACAAAGAGAAATTGATTGCAGACACCAATCACTGGAAAGCTGTTGTTGAGAATTCTTATCTCACAGGGATCGGCATTGAATGGGCAAATGTGCGTAATGTAATGGACATGAAAGCAATAAATGGAGGGTATGCTAACCAAACATCTGAATAATTTCCATATCTTTTTTAAGGGTGGCATTCAAGTTTTTTATCATCTTTATTTACAATTTGATCGCATAATAGTTAAGATAATTCCTTTTTGTCTGATAGGGGTGGTGTTGGGTTAAGCCGTTGCTTTTTGAAGACCTTAATAATGCAACATGAAGGGGGATTTATAGGTTCTGACATAATGGTTTCAGCAGAGTCGCTTGGAGAAATTAATCAAATATAATGAATATATAGATTTAACAATCTTTTTGTGCCGCAATACAGATTTGCTGCAGCTTTGTCACGGCAGAAGGTTTGGGTGATGAACGTGATTCCTGTCCATGCACCAGACACACTTCCTATCATTTACGAGCGTGGCCTTCTTGGCATATACCACGATTGGTGCGAGTCATTTGGCACATATCCGAGGACATATGATCTATTGCATGCCGATCATCTGTTTTCACGGCTTAAAGCCAGGTTAAAACCAAATGCTTCGGTTCTCACTTTCTTCTTAGTAAACCCCATTCCATTTCTCTCAGCCAATACACCTCAAATTTTGGTGTTTGATTGCATTTCTGCATGTGAAAGTTTTCATGTACCGTGTGTCGCAAGGGATGATCTGTTACTGCTCTTACAAGCATGTTTGTACTTGTCACAAAGGTTATGCATCCTTTGCAGGTGCAAGCGGCCTGTGTCAATCGTTTTTGAGATGGATCGAATGTTGCGGCCTGGTGGTTGGGCTATCATACGAGACAAGGTTGCGATACTCGATCCATTGGAGGGAATCCTGAAAAGTTTGCACTGGGAGATCAGCTTTACGTATGCTCAGGATAAGGAGGGTATGATATGTGGACAGAAGACCATGTGGCGGCCTTAGAAAAGCTTCTCTGTATACGTATCCCCCCCCCCCTCCCCCCGGAGGCTTTTCATGAAAAACATGACTGCAAAACTCTCTCGAGGACACGCTGGGGGTGGGGGGGGGGGGGGTGGAAAATTCTGCTGCTGCCTTCGTAACAACACACACACAAGAAACCCTGAAATATTTATTGAATGAACACAAAATTTGAAGAGAGGTCAACCGATTCATGCCAATAATGCTCTCTGAGTAAGTCTCTTTCACGGATCCGACCTTCACAAATCATATTCAGGTCGGGTAGAAATAATTCGACCCGACCGGCTGGCCGTTTCCTTGCCTCCTTCCTCCCCGTGAAGGGGGACGGACACTCTTGAGAGAGGGAGACAGACAGGCTCCGAGGCTGTCTTTTACTTTACCACTTCGTATATCATAATTAAAACCTAGTAGTAACAAAAATTCGAACGAACAAAAAAATAAATAAATAAATTGAAAGCATGTCGTCCCTGTCTTTGTCTTCAACACCAGCTCGCCTAACCCTCCTTGCTCTGCTCTCCGCCGCCACCTTCTACTGCTTCTACAAGTCCCGCCTCCGTCTTAAGCTCTCCTTAAGCTCTAATGCTAAAGCCAACCGCAACCTCAATGCCAAAGGCAAGCTTTTCTTCGTCTCCCAAACAGGAACCTCCAGAACCCTGGCTCGCCGCCTCCATTCTCTCCTAGCCTCCCACGGCATCCCCGTTGACCTCGTCGACCCCAAAGGCTACGAGCCCGAGGACCTCTCCAGAGAAACGCTAATCATAATCATTGCTTCCACTTGGGAGGACGGGAAGCCGCCGCCTAACGCCAAATTCTTGGCCAATTGGCTTGCTGAGAGCGCCGATGATTTTCGAGTCGGCGCACTGCTGCTTTCTAAATGTAAATTCGCGGTATTTGGGGTCGGCAGTAGATCTTACGGCGCAACGTTCAATGCCGTGGCCAAAGACTTTTCGAGGTTGTTGAGACAATTGGGCGCCACTGAGATTTTGGGGGTCGGGGAGGGTGACGTCGATGGTGGTGAAATCGATGGGGTTTTTGAGGAGTGGAGTGGAAAGCTGGTCACGGTTTTAGAAGGTGGTTATTTGGAGAATGGCGGGGTTTTGGGTATTGGAGTTGGTGGTGGTGAGAGTGATAACGAGAGCATTGTCGATGGGTTTGAAAGCGATGATGAGGATGGGAGTAGTGGGGTTTTAGACTCTGGAGTTGTTGATGTTGAGGATATTGCTGGTAAAGGGCCGTCGAGGAGATCAGCTTCAGTGGCTGAAACTAATGGGAAAGTGAATGGTCAAAGAAAAATGGTGACTCCAGTAATCCGGGCCAACTTGGAAAAACAGGTATCATTCCCATTCTCTTTTGCTGTTATGTTTCGTAATCTTTACCTTTTTCTTTTTTTAATCTTTTTCTGGTAGTAGATCAGTTGCAAGGAATTTGTTCAGAAATTGGAAGATCGTTCCTTAGCTGAGTAGGCCAACTAACATGAGTGTTTAAGCTCAAAAATTCTTTTATTGATGAACCACAGCTGATCACGTAAGTAATAGTTGCAAAGTATGCCAGCGAATTGAATGCAGAACGTGGCATTTCTTAATGTTACGTAGTTCCTTTTTAGCATACAGATTCATTAGAAGCAATTTACCAGTGCCCCAAGAATGTCTTCTGGAGTCCATCTATTTAACTTGATAATGACTTGTGTCAAATTGGCCTTTCCTATTATAATTCATGGGTGTTAGTTTGTGGAGCTTTTTACATGATAAGAATAAGCATGTTCAGCTCTATTTGTTTTAATAAATTTTCTATTCTGGTATCTTAGCATGCTTTGTTCACAAATTTGTGATGATTAACTCTTTGACATATGATCTTTCATCACATTCTGCTTCAGCTTGTGTTACACTCTTGTTATCTTGTCTCAGCATAATTTTATTTTTCCATTGGCTCATATCAAAACCTGAATTTAATTTTGCAGGGATACAAAATTATTGGTTCACATAGTGGTGTTAAAATTTGTAGATGGACCAAATCACAACTGAGAGGCCGAGGAGGTTGCTACAAGCATTCATTTTATGGCATAGAAAGTCATAGGTGATTTTTTTCCCTTATTTCATCTACAACTAATTAATTTCCAATTGTTTTAGCTGCTCTTTCAACTGCAATTGACGTCTGAACTGAATCTAAAGGTGGATATGAGAAGTAAAGAAAGCAAATGGACTGGGTATGCTGTACTTTGGGAACAAACAGAAATTTAGACAGCTGCATGTTACTGTCAAAGAAGTTGTCTTTGGTCACTGGCATCTCATCTTTGGTTCCAATTCTTTTGTCCCAAGTTATGTATTAGTTGTAAATTCTGGATCTGCAATGGAGATGGCACCATGTATTTGGTGCCTCTTATGCACTTCATTTGTAAGTGTAGGTCCAGTGTATAATACTTTTAGCTGTCCCTGCTTTTTTTCTTGCCATCTTATTGTTGCACCAGTATGCCTCTTTAACCATCATTCTATCACTGCATCCAATAATTTACTAGTAAGAGTGATATTTCATATGTTCATTTGGATTCATTTCAGTTGTCATAATAGCTCATGATATTAATCTCGTAATTCTCATGTGTTGCTTCTGATCAAAAACTCTAATTGCATAGGTAAATTACTCCTCATTTACCTCCTCTGTTAGGATTAACTTTTTTTATTTTTTAAATCTTAAATGGAACAGGTGCATGGAGGCAACCCCTAGTTTGGCATGTGCTAACAAATGTGTTTTCTGTTGGAGGCATCACACAAACCCTGTAGGAAAGAACTGGCAGTGGAAGATGGATGATCCTCAAGAAATTGTGAATTCTGCACTAGACCAGCATACAAATATGATCAAGCAAATGAAAGGGGTTCCTGGTAAATATTGTATAATTGTAGTTGCTGAATGATCCCTCAAGTTACTTGGTTTTGTCCTATATTTACTGTGTATGCATTCTTTCCCTAACAAGAGCAATACAGGTTATAAAATTCTCATGTTTCCAGGTATAATGATGTTCCATGGACATTGTTCATATTGAAACTGCTTATGGTATTGGGTTCCTTGTGGAACATACCAGCCGGTGATTTTCTCTTTAATATGAATCTTTGTTCTGAGTTCTTATATGTATGTATCATGTGTCTTAGATGGTGAGAAATTATAATATGGGCTTTGCATTCCATTATATGCTTGGTTTAGCATGCAACATGGGCTAATCCGCTGGATTGACTGAGAAAATTCTATTATCATAGGTGTTACACTGGAGCGATTAAATGAAGGTCTGTCACCCAGGCACTGTGCTTTATCCCTTGTTGGTGAACCTATTATGTATCCTGAGATTAATGTACTTGTGAATGAACTGCACCAAAGGCAAATATCCACTTTTCTAGTAACAAATGCGCAGTTCCCTGAAAAAATTCGAATGCTAAAGCCTGTAACCCAGGTTTGAAGGCTCTCAATTAGTCCTATTTGAAAGAAGACTCTGGCTGCAAAAGGTCCATGTAGCCCAGCTTATTAATATGGTAAAGTTAATTTTCATTTGCTTTCTTTGATATATGCAGTTATATGTCAGTGTAGATGCTGCAACAAAGGAAAGCTTGAAGGCAATAGATAGGCCTCTGTTTGGAGACTTTTGGGAACGTTTTACCGTGAGTATTTCCTGTGGTAGCATTTTTTTTTCCCAAGCTAAATGAATTAGCTAGTTAGTAATAGATTAGAAATTCCTCTATCAGCCTGGTAACAACTGCTTCTTGTGCTACTTGGAAAAAAGAAAAAAAAGGGTCCATTTGTTTAGTTAAATTTGAGCTTTATGTGACGGAATCCCACATCAGAAAGGTAAAGGAGGTCCTTAGGTCTTATAAACGTGGGCGCTGCACACCCCAACAGGTTAGATTTTTTGGGAGAGCGTAATGGCCCCATGACAAGTGGTATCAGAACCAGCCCGACCTGAATCCGATGTCTGCCACCAAGCGCTCTAGGCCAGGGAGTATGCAGGGGGGCCCCGGTCCACGACAAGAACGTCGATGGATTCAGTGGGGGAGAATGTGACAGAATCCCACATCAGAAAGGTAGAGGGGCTCCTAGGGCCTTATAAACGTGGGCACTGCACACCCCAATAGGTTAGTCTTTTGGGGAGAGGGTAATGGCCCCGTGACATTTATTGCTGAGGGCTTTTGTATGTTATATGGGTGTTTCTTACAATGTAGACCATATGACAGCTATCTTAATGGTATGCTTGGCCACTGATCCAATTTTAGCTCACGTTCTACTCATCTTCATGGCATGTTTTCAAAATGTTGCCAGGAATCCTTGCAAGCTCTTAAGGAGAAACAGCAACGGACTGTTTATCGCTTGACACTGGTGAAAGGGTGGAATACAGAGGATGTAGATGCTTATTTCAATCTCTTCAGTATAGGGAAGCCTGATTTTGTTGAAATCAAAGGAGTTACATACTGTGGATCGTAAGTGTACTTGTGCCATCAGGTAGTATCATCTGTAATCAGGTTTTTATTAATCCTGGTTTACTCATACAGGTCTGCTTCATCAAAGTTGACGATGGAAAATGTACCTTGGCATTCTGATGTCAAGGCTTTTTCAGAGGCCTTGGCTTTAAAAAGCAATGGAGAATATGAGGTTGCTTGTGAGCATGTCCACTCATGTTGTGTACTCCTGGCAAAAACTGAAAAGTTCAAGGTGAATGGCCAATGGTTCACATGGATAGATTACAAAAAATTCCATGATCTGGTTAGCAACTGTTCCACCATATCTTTTCTCCAGTACCTTTGATGGTTCTCCACTGATATGGATGAAATATTTTGAGCAATTTCTTCTTTTGGGTGAAATTACAGGTTGCTTCTGGAAAACCTTTCAACAGCACTGATTACATGGCTGCCACACCATCCTGGGCTGTTTACGGAGCAGAAGAAGGTGGATTTGATCCTAATCAGTCCAGATATAGGAAAGAGAGGCGCCATAAATCAAGCCACTAACCAACCAGGTTAGACGCTTGAATCTGTTTAGGTGTTGGAATTTACACTTTTTATTTTTCTTCTTTGGGTCTCTTTGTCATAGCACTGCGTACCACTGGTAAAACTTTGTTGCTTTCTGTTACTTACTGGGGCAACAGTCAGCAGCCTGCATCGGAAGTCTTCGTCTGTGTTAGGCTTTATTTGGTACAAAAGAGCAAGCAGGCTGTAGTTATGGAGTTCTTGGTTGATTTTCTCTCACTTAATTCTTATATGATAAGTTTGAACAATAGTTTTCACAAATTTTTACTATTTTTGAGGATGTAGTTACAAATTTTTTCTCTCTCTATTTGGTTTGACGGAGGCTTTATGCGGTCTTCTACACCAGTGTTTGTACGAGAGTCTTAAGCTAACCAAGTTCCATAGCTGGTCATGAACTGAGTACACAGGGTGTCTAGCCCTTCTTCCTAATGTTTCTCCTTCAAGTTGAAAGAAACCCTGTGGGGATAGTTTGTCAATTAATGTTAAGGAAAAGCAATTATATCTGTCATTATTGGATCGGTTAGAAAAGCAATTATCTCAGAAAGAGAAGTGGCAATCTATCTTGACCCGACATCATGTCATGTGTTTCAACGGTCCCGGTGATTAATCATGTTTGCATGTGAGGACTAATCCAATTGGATTTGGATTTACCTGTAATCAAACCCAATTGGGGGATTAGGAAGTGATCATCTTATTATTGTTGTTGTTATTATTCATTTGTAGTTTGAAACAGGCTTCCTGATTCGGATGACAATTATGAATTTATAACTTGATAGTCTATCATAAGCAATTTTTTCTTTTTTCTTTTTTTTTTTTTTAATTTTTAGGTACATGATTAAGCCTCTCCAGTGCTACTAAGGTGCGAGGCACGGTTCTGTTTTTACTTCCCGGTCCTTGAGGTTTGGGAAGAGGAGATTCGAATGATATTCAGCTTGTCTAAGTATCTTCTCCTAATTTGAAATGAATTTGATGGACTTTTTCTTTTTGTCAATTTATGTTATTAAGAACTAAATTTGATCAGAAAATGTAAGTATACTCAATTCTCATTAGCAAAAAGTTCACGAGTAGTCCCTTTGGTAGCTTTCTCTACCACTCTCTCCCGGATAAGGTTGTCAAATCTTTCTTTTTCTTCTCTTCTCTTCTCTTCTGCATATGGCGCGATAAAAGAATTAATTTAATTTTTGTAGGAAGTTTCTGTTGTTATTGGGGACCTGAGAATCTTCCTTATCTGAAAGCGTAAAAAATAAATCCTAGATTTAAGTTTTAACACCTGCCATACCGTAGTACTTTGCAGAGCTTGTCTGTTGGAAAGATTGCCGACCGAAGGGCACACTCTTACGCGAGCTTCTTCATCAGGTTAAGTTAATAATCAGTCTTCATGCCTCCCATGAACACCACCTCAGACTTTGCATATCACTGCCAAAAGGGTCAGGCCATTTCTAAAATGTCAACATTTATAGCTATTCATCTCATGGCGGAAAAAATCACGATGTTTCCAATCCAATTTATATGTCTGCATGAACCATTATTTAATGACGAGAAACATAATTAAGGATGACAGCGATTCATGGAGAGCAAAGAACACAGATGAGCCTCAATCGAAACTTTGATAATCAACTTTCTTGAAGCATGTTTTGCTTATACACAAACTGGGATTTTTGGATACATCTACGAGATGAAGATAAGCACAAGCAGCAAAGCAATCAACAAAACCTCAAAAGCTCACTTCTTTTCAAATTAAATAGTTAGCTGCTCTTTCTGGGTTCGCTTTTTCTCCTTCTGCTTCTCATCAGGGGATCCTTTTCCATGGATTTTCCCTCTATTTCCTTATTTTTAGCTTGCGTACGAGCCCATGGTCCCTCTGCTCGTACTTGTGGCTCTTGCTGCTTTTCAAATTGGACCCTAGAGTCAACCTACATAGTTTCAAATATATTTTAAAGGTGATGGCCTTATTAAACAACCCTTTAAACCATAACCCCCTTATTTACCTACAGTCAAAGGGTTAAGGATTCATACCAATTATCTCACTTCAATCAAAGCAAAAATAAAATATAAAACTCATAGTCAATCCATACTGATCAGAGCACAATGTAGTCGATGCTCCCAAATAATCTAAGTAACAAATCGGGCATTCCACCAAGAAGGCGATGGTTTTTCTTGGCAACCTATTCAATTGTAAATAATGTCAAGTAGTATGATTTCAGTTTATCACTGTAAATGGCACTGTACATGGAAGGCGACGTGCAAGCTTGGCTAATGTACGTTGTATTTATCACTGTGTTGTAGAATGATATGCGTTATTGTGTTGACATCCTTGCAAGGATGTAGTAGTTTTGTTGAAAAATAAATTATATTCGATTTGTTGTGGATGTAATGTGATTAGATTAAGGCTAGTGCGGCTAGGAGAGGAAGAGAGACAAAAATGCAAGAATATAGATAGATAATTCAATGGGCAAGGAAGCAGCAAGGGGGAACAAGAAGGAAAATGTTGTGTTAAAGAGGAAACTGTTAAGTCATAAAAATGAGTGATTTAGTTACTTAAGACAATTAAAGTAGTCTTTGGGGCCAAATGTACTAATATCTGCAGGGTATGATGGTGTGCGGGCTCTTTTCCGAAATTCCTGCTAGATGATGATTTAGGTTGTTAATGACTTGAGGGAACAAAAAGATTTGATGGGTTGAATCGAGGAGATGGGCTTTCATGGGCTTGGGGTGATGAAATGTGACTAAGCTGCCAAAGCTTATGGTCTGTGCTCTGGTACAAAACTTTGATCCGGGAACCTGCGCTCTATTTGCAGAGGAATGTGCGCACAGAATAATGCGTGTACCGATAGGTCCTGTGCCAATGCCGAAGGGAGGTGACGCTCTAGAAGAATTGTTTAAGACATTTGGAAATAGGCCTTTAGAATACTCAAGGAGATGATGCAGACACTACCAAATGCAGTCACATTTAAGCAAGCATTCTTGTTATTAGTTCTGGGTTCGTTATTATGTCCAACATCATTTAGATGGGGCATCTATAGAGGGGTAGTGGATGTAGGTGCAATAAGCTCCTATAATTGGGTAGAGTATGTATTGCAGAGGTTATATAACGAGATTAGAGAATTCAGGCTAGGGAAAGGGAAGCACACAATGGGGATAAAGAGAAGCTGCATTGGCGGATGCTCACTATTTTTTATGGTATGTTTGAATTCCCATATAAATTTATTTTATTTAGTTTTTGTTGTTATTCAATTGTTAAGGAATTTTCTAACCAAAGAATTTCTTTAAAACAAATCCTAATATGTCTTGCAAACCTAATAATAAAAGCAGAACTCTTATTAAAACCCCAAAAAAGAAACCCCTAAACCTATAAAGCCTCTCATTTTAAACTAACCTATTAAGTCACAGATCATAATTCTTTATATGAATACTCATTTTCACTTTGTTAAATAAAATTTATTAAGCAATATTCATTAAGAATATTGGAAGATTTTCCATAATTACTTTAACGTGATGAATCTTTTATTATCTTCATATTATCTATGTATAATGTAAGTTCTCATAAATGATCATTAATCAAAACAACTCAAAAGCTAAATTAAAGTATAATAATTTATATATAAAATGTCTTAATAATCTCAAGTTTAAGAATTAATCAAAAAAGTAGTGTTTCACTTGAATTTAATTTAGTAAATTTGTTCATCTAATAAGTATTTACAAATTTGTTCAAATATTCTCACATTTTAATTTATGAGATTAATTATTTTTTATTAAAAAAGACTATAATATATATTAGTCTCGTAGTTGTTTAATCTTGATAATGAATTAATTAGAATTATTTAGTAATAATAATTTGATATAATAAATATCTAATAATTATAATTATTTTTACAAAATATCTTTAGGCTTTATTTTCAAGATTTATTGATAATACTACCATACATAAAGATAAAATATTAAAAATAAAAAATAATGTATCTTTATTAATAAAATTACATACATAAAATATTCAAACTTGTGTGCAAGTGACCACAGCTAAACACATAGACTATTACGATACGCGTTAAAGGATCTACGCCAACTACGTATATGATACAGCATAGCCATCTTTTCAGCTGTGTTCTGGTTTCTCAGGTCAGCGGGTAAGTGGTCTTGCTTATGTTATTTTGTGCAGTCTTTTCATGTACATGGGATTGGACGGTAGGACATCGTTGTCTGAGGACCAAAGAGGGAAGAGGGAGTAGCTTTGAAAGGGGTATTCTATCGAGACCACACCAAATTTTCAGGCTTGATGGCCCAAATATCCATAAAGAGCACCGAAACCTAATGCTGCTGCTTATCCCACACGCTGCTTAAACAGCAACCATGGGAATGGGAAGGCGTAGGAGCAGGTGGAGTCAGGCAACATCTCTTTCAGAGGCCCCCTCCTCCTCTCTTTCTCCGTCTGTCACTTTGTAGTTATACAACTGGATAAGAACAAGATGACTCTGTCATTTTTCTCACAAGGAAAAATGGTCAAGGAAGGACCATGACATGTATCATTTGGTGGCTGCCATTATTTTTTATTAGTTGGGAAAAGGAGTAAACCTCAAGCCACTAGTTGCGTATTGGAAATGCATCGAAACTCCACCCCACCGCACCCCAGAGCTGCTGTATAAGCGATGTCTGGACGTCGACTGGGTCTAACAAAACTGGGCTGTAATAAAATTATCAATTGAATGAATTTGCGGTTCCCAAGATTTTGTTGGGCAAGTGTAAGTGTCAAGTTCCTGTCTATTAGTCCAGAACACCGCGCACAAAGGGTGAGAGACAGATACGGATATAGCTGGGTTGTGGGAGGGGAGGAGTAATAGTTCTTGGACGGTTGTGTGACGTGTCGGTTATTTGCCAATATCCGGCAATTCCTTTGTTCTGTGTATCCATATGGCCGACTTGAATTTGTTTCCCTTTTTCTCTCCTCCTTCCTTTTTTGTCTTTTTGGTTTTTTTTTTTTTTTTTTGCATGTTTTTCTTCGTCTTTTGTTTAAGCAGAGAGAAGACTGTTGGAATTTGGAAGAGTTTGTATGTGTGTGAATTCTTCAATCTGGTCTCTCTCCCTCTGTCTTACATGGGTTATTGTGAATTCAACAACTTGAAGCAACTGAAATGAATTTGACTTTTGGGTTGGTCTTAGCGTAGATGCTCTGTTTTTGCTGGTAGGTAGGTTCCTCTTTTTCAAAATTCTCTGTTTTTCTCTTGCTATGACCAATTCTGAATAAAAATTGTTTCTTGTTGTTTCGTCTGAATTTCTCTCTGTTGTTTCTCTCTTTGGGAGGGTCTTAAATACCAGTTCGTTTATACAACTCTGGATGGAGTTTATTTTGTCTTCCATTTTCCTTTTTAAATTTTTCCCTACTTTTTTGGATTCCCGGAATGGACATTACAGCGTGTGCGCGCGTTTCATTTCATTGTGTAGATGCCTAAGTGGGTCTTAGAGATTTATCAGTTGGACTACTTCTCTCGTGTCTGTTATGATTTTTTCCTCCCTCTTTTTCCTTATTTCAAGGCTTTCAGTTTCCTAAATATTTGGTCTCCTCTTCTATTTGCATGCCCATGACTTGACCAGTTTTGGGTTTTCTCTTTTCTTCTAACGTTAGCCTCACTCCAATATCCTAAAATGTAAAATCTCTTCTTTTCACTGTTGAGCTCATAATGAATACCAAATCGTGTGCTTGATTTTCGCACAGGTCCTTTCTGGGTACCTGAGGTCAACAAGATGTATAGTTCTCTGGATGTTATCCTTTCGATTCAAATTTGGAGGTTTCGTTGAGGATTCCACTCCCGGATGATCATGGAGGGTCCTTATGAAGCAGCCAGTAATGGGGCGGAAGCAGCAAATTCCAATCTTCAGATTGTTAGATACTCTCCATTTAAGCCGTACAGCACCAAAGTCTCGTCACCTTGGTTTAATTTGAGAGTATTTTACGTCAAGATCAGTAATTTCCAGGTTGATGGATCGACTGCAGAATTTCTTACTCTCAATCATATCCCTCTGAGCCCTGATACCTTTTTGGAAGTTAATGGCAATAGAAGTACAATGTATTGTGACGGTGTCCCTTCACTTCTTAGAAGGGACCGGGTCGATAAAAAATCAGGGGAAGCCACATTTGTGAGCACAGACAGTATCAGAACAACTGGGAGTGTGAAATTTGAAGTCTTTGGTAAGGATGATCTCATTCTGTCAGGAGTCTTGGAAATGTCTTGCAGTAATGGTTTTACTGGGGAATCAAACGGCAATGTGAAGCGGTGGAGCATGAGTTGTGAATCGGAGATCACTGCTGGTACTGGATTCTTAAAAGGAAAACAGATTTCCAGTCCTGAATTAGCAGTACCAACCATTGAGGTTTATGTCACAGGCTGCTTCTCAGACACACCCATTATATTAACCAAGACTTTGCAGCTTAGTTGTCGCAAGAAGCACAGCAGAAAGTCCAAGTTGGATGCAATTCCAGAACACGAGACAACTGAATCTCTGAAAAAATTGTCATCTGGAGATGATCTTAAGGTAACACATTCAAGGATTTTGGCAATATATATTTTTTTAATATACAATATCGGGATATTGTTTCAGCTAGGGGTATTCATTAGTTTATTACCAAGTGATAAATGTAAATTTCGCTTGAGTTATCTTTTTCCTTGCGGTAAAAAATCTTTAATAAATTTTGTTGGTTTAACAAATACAAATTTGAACAAGAAGGTGCAACACAGCTTGTATATATTATTACAATTACTTTTATCTAACATTATATATCCTACATAAAAATTATGTAATTCTTAGTCATAAGATTTGAAGGTACCATGTGATGCACCTGTTGTTGTGGTTATAATATGCTTCCTGTCTTGAAGCATATTTCTTGCGCACAAGGACCCATACAAGGGTCGATACTCAGTAGGAAAACAGTCTTATCCTAGACTGTGACTGTGGGTATGGGCAGCGCATAGTTTTCAAGTGATGAAATAAGACTCAATTGCTCCTCGTTTTCCCTTGCGTTGCTTTCAATATCCACCCTATGACAGACTAGACTTGCACTGGAATATCATTTAACCATGTGGAGATTGATGTCCACATGTGGGCCCGCCACCTCCTAGATTGCAACTGGGTGTTCTATTATTCCCCAGGGTATCGTCTATTCTTAGTGAATGACAGATTATATTGCAGTGCTAGCTTTGATGTGGGTTCATAAACAACTAGCTTGAGTTAAGCTAATTGGGTCTGAACTGTGTTACTAATCTTTTGGATTGAAACATAACTTTTTAATGGCATAAATGATGTTGTGGGTTGAAACACAAGAAGTATGCTCAAACTTGTATAAAAAGTGCCAGCAGCACTGATTTTTCCTTGATCTTGCACTGGCCTTTCAATAATTTGCTACAGCTTTGGACGGGGTTTAGCCCATCACAGAATATGGTGCCATAGTCTTCTTAACTAAATAAGGTTGCATATGGTTACTCTCTGTCTTCATTGACTAGCCCATAGGGAATCGTGGCATTCTTTGAGGATTTTCTTCCGCAAGTTTCTTCACTTTCCCACGAAAACGCGATTCCCGATCGTCGTTAGGACTCCATCATTTACCTAGAATCGACGAGTCTTCCCCTCATCTTTTAGATAATGCTGTAACTTTCAGAGGCATCCTTCTTGATGTCTTTGGAGTTTGGAGTATGATATGTCCTTGTACTGCCTGACGCTGATATATTAAAGGGATATGTTGCTTCAATTGGCATGTTCTGTGGGGAGTTCAGTAGTTCCCATATTTGAATTTCATTTGTTTTTTTGCCTTGTTATTTTCTTCTTTTTTTCTTTCCCCTGCAGGTGAGTAGGGACGTGTGGATGGTGTAGTGTCCCTACTCATGAATCATGATTAATGGCAAAAGATTACTAAGTTTTTAACAGTGGATGGAATCAAGCTAGCTAGTTTTCCAAGCCATCATTGCTAAGTTTAATTTCCTCTGTGCATCTTTTGTTGAATACTAGGTAGTTTTTTCTGTGCCTCACTTGTTGCCTTTTTCCAATTTTAACTAGCAGATAGCAGAATACAGAAATTGCAAGCTGGAGAATGAAGAAGATAACAGCAATTCTTACTGGAGGAGGACAGAATATATGGATGGGGAGGACGGTGAACTGTCGTGGTTTAATGCAGGGGTCAGGGTTGGTGTTGGTATTGGGCTCGGTATTTGTCTTGGAATTGGCATAGGAGTTGGATTGTTGGTTCGCACATATCAAGCAACCACTAGAAACTTCAAAAGACGGCGAGGGTGATTACTCTTACATGAACTGCTATACTATCAGTTCCACAAAATCCTGAGGCAGCTAACTCTCTCATGTTTACAAGATGAGTTATTTGACTGCAAGATTTGAATTTGCTGGTTCTCTATGTAGCTGACAATCATTGGCCTTTTTTTTTTTTCTCCGTGCGTTTCCCCCTCTGAACTTCTAGTGTGATGTCGGGTTTGTTTAGAAGGGTTAGACATATAATTTCTTCCTGCGTAATGGGAAGGGATGACAGTCTTTCACGTTGATGATATCTGTAAACTCCTAGATTTGTATTTCCCTGTAAGTAAATAAAAATCTTTGTCTTACCAACCTGAAATGCCATGTGAGTTTCTTTGCAGTGAAACTAGGAATTGACCAGCTGAATTACACTTTTTCCTCCTCTGCGATATTCCAGAATGAAACTGGATTCAATTTTAGTTGAGAAAATTTGGCTCTGTGATGGCTAACTAGAGAGAGCGCAATATTTTGATGCTGAAAATGTATGTTCTGCCAAGTGAGACAACAAATGCACAAAGTTTGACACTAGATGCGAGTCTCCTTTTGTCAAGAGATCAATCATGTTACCTTGTATTTAGTTGCTATCTTATCTATTTTGTTGTGATTTATCAGACTTTTAAGAGGTTGTAATACTCTTGTTATCTATTTTCCGCACTGTAGAATTCAATGGTGGTGAGATTCATTTTCATCATTCATTTCTACCTGGTCACAGAGCACAGCATGGAAAACAACCTCTCCTTGGATACACAGACTGTCATGGTTGCCCCCATTCTCTCATCTTCCTCTACTCACCATTCTCTCTCTGTCGAACTCACAAACAGGTACTATTTAGCTTGGAAAACACAATTTCTCCCCCTCCTAAATTATCAGCGCCTGATGGGATTTATTGATGGCTTCAATCTTCCTCCTCCACCAAAAACACTCACTACTATTTCCACACCTCTCGAGAATAAACCAAATCTAGGGTATCAAAGTTGGTTTTAAAAGGACCAAATGCTTCTTCCCTGGTTGCTTTCATCACTATCTGAGGAAGTTTTCTCCTACATCATTGGCTTGACTTCTTCTCAAGAAGTCTTGACTACTTTGGCCTCTACCTTTAGCTTCAAAATCGACATCTTCAATTGCACATTGAGTTGCAAGAACTCAAGAAACATGACTCGAGTGTTTCTCGATATCTTCAAAAAGCAAAATCCTTGGCTGTTGAGTTGGCTGCAGCAGGTCACTCTCTGACACCTGCATAGTTCAATGCAATAATTTATTATAATATTGGCAACGAATTTCTTCCAATCATTAATGCTCTTAATCTTAGGCACGAACCTATTTCATTTAATGAACTTCTCAGCCAGCTGCTAGCTCGCGAGATCCTTCTGAAAAGTGATGATTGCAGCCCTCTTAACTCATCTTACTCATAAGCAACCTATGGCTTCTCGTCTTCCACCAGTCAATGGTGTTGCTTCATTGCTTCCAACGCCTTCACATCCTCCAGCCCTTTCCCGATCAAACTACCAACCTCGTTGGTTCAAGGGTCCATGCCTCTCATCATGTTATGCCTAACTTGTTTAGCCTTTCATATTTCAAAAGATTACAAGGACAAGGATCAATTAAATATTGGTAATGGTCAAGGTTTGCCCATATCTCGTCAAGTGCCATTGATACTTTCATCACTAGTCTTCAATCTAAATTCCCGGTGCGAGATATGGGTGCCTCAAGCTATTTCCTAGGCATTGAGGTCACTTCTCTTCCTAACGGCATTCTCTTGTGCCAACAGCTGATCTGTTGCATAAAACTGGGATGCAAAATGCCAAGCCTTGTCTTACTCCTTTGGCGACAACACCTCCTCTTTCTAAACACAATGACAGCTAGTTACACGATAGTGCATTATATCGTCAAGTTGCGGGGGACACTGGCATCCAACCATGACAAGGCCAGACATGGCATTCACTGTGAACAAAATATGTCGATTCATGCACTGTCCTGCAAAGGAGCATCGGCAAGCGGTAAAGCGTTTGTTGCATTACATCTGTAAAAACAGTGTCTCGTGCCTTGTTCTGTGCGAAAGATTCTAGCTATTTTTTACATTGTTCGTCCGACAATGATTGGGTTGGTGATATTGATCATCGTCGTTCAACCATTGGCTATGCTTTCTATCTTTGTCACTCTCATCTCCTGGATGCCGAAGAAACCACTTATTGTTGCAAGATCATTTACACAAAGCTAAAACAATGCTCTGGCTAGCACAGCTGTCGAACTTTTACGGTCGCAATCCTTATTGTCTAAATTGAGTATTCTTTGTTCTTCTCCCACTACATTATGTTGTAATACTTTGGGCATTTCATGTTTGCACCGAGCATATCGAGTCGGGTGATCATTTTGTCCGCAAGCCACATGTTCGAGGTGCTGTTAAACCGTGTTCGGACCAAGTAGGAGATCTTTTCACCAAGTCGCGCGGCGTTCGACATTTTGACTTTATTTGTAGCTTTGTCTACTTGCTCGACCACCATCGGCTTATGGGAAATGCTAAGAGATCAATCATGTCAGCTTGCATTTTGACTGCCATCTGATCTGTTTGTTGTAATTTAGATAAACCTTCATCATCAAGTTGTTATACTCTTGTCATATATTTACCGAATTGTATAATTCAATGATGGTGAGATTCAATTTTATCGTTCATTTCTACATCCCTCTGTAACCTGATTGATTGAGACCCGGACTCCGTCGTCCCTTGATGAAAATTCGTCAGAACCATTCTATAGAGCATTCGAAGAAGCGGTTTAAATTTAGTAGTACTATACCAGGTATCTCAATTCCATCTGGCATACTCCAGCCATCGCCAAAATGTTAATTAAGGTCTAAACTTTGGCCGAAGCATAATTATACCTCTTCCTAAGAGAGGATGAGAGATCACGGGCCGGTGGCTTACATTCAGCCGATGGAAAAATATAGTTTATGTTCCCTACTCCGGGCAACAAAGCTTGCATCCTGTCATTATTCCAAGAATGCATCCAGCTTTGTTAGCCAAGTTGAGTGCATAATCTCATTCACTAGCGCAGCAACGCACCTTCAAGGGGTACAGAAGATCTGTATTTTATTACTATCATACCTTAGGTTTTAGAGACTAACTGGCCGGGGGTGCCAGGCCAATTGTCTCTGGAATAACCTCTGCTCCATATCCATGATGCCCGTTACTACTTTGTTGAAGCTTCTTATCACATCCCCAAAATGAGGCAGACTTGACATCATCTTGGATCATTAATCTTGAGAACTCTTCATGATCATACTTCAGTATGGCTCTTCCTCCAAATTCAGTTGGCAGATTTATGTCGTCGAAATATGACCTCATGAGCTGCACACTATCATCATTCTTGGGATATACAAATTTCACCTTTTGGAAGGTTTTGGGATCCAAGAAGTACTTTACAACCTGCATTTATTGGATCAGAACATGATAGTGAACAATAAGATTGTTGTTTGAGAGAAAGGAGAAAGTGGTCAAAACAACATCCACGATGGGGGCCATTTGAACTGCCTCAAGTCTCTCTCAGAAAGTAAATTCATGTAAGATTGACCATGTTCTTATTCCAACAGAAAACAATGGAAATCTGTGTCTAATAACATCATAGTTGCAGCCACCAAAGATTTTTTTTTTTTTTTTTCATATTGACGTCTCATAGTGTATAACTTATTCCAGTGGCGTTTGCAGTCCAGCACAAACTGATTTTTTGGCAATTAACAATGTTAATGAAAAATACCAATAGTCAGTTATCAGTTCTTTTGTGGCCATGAAAGATGAGCTAGGTGAAGGCTAAAAACAAAAGAAGAAATGAGGCTACTGCAGCTCAACTAGATAGAGCATACTAGAGGATGCCAAAAGGACAAATGAAGGGAGGCATCCAGCTTCAAGGAACTAATGGCAAGTATCTTTGATTTAAACGTGGCCTCTATATTGGTCAGTTCCATTAAGAAGACAAAATACTGCTGCTATACAGGGGCTCAAGACAGTAGAAAAGATGGTCTGGAAAGTGCAATCCAAGCGAACCAATTATAATTGGCTTTGGAGGTCTTCATGCGAGCAGTTACTAACAAACATTTTAAGAACTATTAGGGGAAGCAAATGCCAAACCTTCCAAAATGCTTCAAAAATCCGAGGAGGGTTGTACAGAAATGCTATGGCCAACCTCTCAGGATAGTGGTTTTGTAATATGTTAACTGTCTCACGGGCTGTTTTGATAGGAACACTGTTGGTTATAGACCAGCCAGTGAAGTCTATCAACCATGACATTTGTTCCTGACCCTCAGGAAGATTAAGGATAGCATTCTCTATAAGATACACCAAATGTCGAAGTTGATTGTCTAGTGATTTTGTATTCTGCAGAAGTTTCAGTGGTGTTAGTTCTCCAACTGATACAAGCTTACAGAAGAGGTGCGAACTATTATTATTCAATTACAACACCTGCATTCCTGGTCTCAGTATTAGAACAGTCCTCCCTTGGCGGTCATGGAAATTTGCTCTGTATACTTTTCCAGTCTCACCCTCAACAGCAACTTCATGCTGTATGTGCAAAGGTAAACTTTTACTTGCCAAGCACAGAGGAAATGATGTTACCATTACGTATTGTTAGCATTGTGAGGACAATTGTTATCAAACTCACCCAGGAGATTTCCTCAGGCCTAAAGGTTGATCTCCATTCAAGTGTCTCTGCCAACATTTTCTTTGATTTTTCTACATTCCAGTTTCGAGCTTCCAAGTATCTTCTGAAGCATTGATCAGTGCAATATTGTAAACTCCTTCCAGACAGTGGTCCAATGGCAGCCTGAAGCTCTTTGATCTGGATGTATGATAATCACATTATCAATGTGGATTGTCTCAGCGTTGCAAAATAATCAAGGGAGCGATAAGTTCAACATGACTAAAACTACAGTATCATTATTAAAACGGTATAGTGAGGAGTAGGCAGCATCACCATAAAGCCATCCAAATTAATTATTACCTTAGATTCATGCTGCATTGAATCATTCTCCTGGCCGCGATGGGAATTATTCCAACGGCGAAACATAATGACCTGATATTGCAACTAAGTTTAACCCATTGAATATATTGGGAGAAGAGAAAGCTGAATAATTCACATAAAAATACAATACAGGCAAGTTCTAGGACAGATATCGTAAGAGCTCCCTAAACCTGCATTTAAATTTATTTGCTAAAGACTAGTATGCACATGAAAGTCAAGCATGTATCTTGCTCAATCACACATAATACTGGACCTAAAATGATACACTGAAGGCAGGCCCATTGCCTTACAAGAGTGAAGGATGAGATTCAGCGCATGGCTATAAAAATAAATAAATAATCAAATAAAGAAGAATAATAATAATAATAAAAAGGGAAGAATCCTTTGTTGCACAGCAATCTGAGATAATTAATAGTGATCCAGACCATAGGGAGACAGCATCGAGAAACACAGAAGAACGTTCATATGAATAACGAAAGCCGATCCATCCATCGTCTTTGTGGCCCATGTGGGCACACCCCTCGTATCCTACCACTATCAGATTATGATTTTATAATAACATAATCAATGAAGAAATGGAAATGGATAATAATGATAATAATAATAATTCACACAGTCCATATGTTAATGATTCAACCCCAACCCCAATTTTGTAAGTCCTTTTGTTTTGTTTTCCATCTTCATTGACAGGAGCCCAATTTGAAGTCATCGAATGAAGTAATCGTTCAAAAACAATTGGCCTTCTTTGGTGGCCGGAGCTTCCCAGGAGACAGAGGAGTAAGAAAAAGATAACCTTAAAAAAAAATAAAAAAACAGGCGGGGGGTGGGGGGAGTGATTTTCCATAAAATCAGCAGAAAAACAGAGGGACAGACAAAGAGATCACATTCATTCGGTGTGAGACAACAGCTTGACATACCTGCTTATGCTTAAGCTTATGCTTATGGAGGAGAGAGAGAGAGAGAGAGAGAGAGAGAGAGAGAGAGAGAGAGAGAGAGAGTGACGGAGAGACAACAGCTCTGGCTGTACTTGAGTTAGATCCTCTTCGGTTTCTAAACACCCCCCTTCCCCCCGCGGGACCAGCAACAAGAAGAAGCGATTGACTTCCTTCTTAGAATTTAAATTTTTATCTTTTAAAAATAAAATAAATTAAGATATTTATAAAAAATATAAAAATTATTTATAATTTAATAATTTTTTAATAGATTAAATTCATTATTATTATTATTATTATTATTATTATTATTATTTTTATTTTTGTAAATTCCGTTTGTAATTTACGGAAACGCACATGCCGCGTCATGCTTTCTCCAAAATTAAGGGGAAACCCGTGCCGCTGCCAGCCACCCTGACCTGGACCCTGTAACCCGAAGGAAAGTCCAACCCAAGCCCGAGCTAGTCCATCCAACCAAAACCCTCGTGATGTTTTGGTGGGGGCAACAAAACGAAACTGAGTTCACATGGCAATGAACTCGGTCAAACTCCACTTAAATCTGTTCTTCTTTTTCTTTTTTTTTTTTTGTCTTCTTTTAATTATGAATGCACTTTCAGGAGAATCTGTACACACCATGATTTTGATGTGTCCATGAATTGCGAGTTGGAAGCAACTTTTGCATCATTTCCTGTGGAAAAACCGATGATGGGGACGATTTCATCCGACGGGGGGGGGGGGGGGGGGGGGGGACCATTGCGCGGCACGCAGAGCAGCGTACAAAACTGAAACAAAGAATTCCCTACCGGGGAGGGTCTCCATTGCCGCATGCTATGGTGGAGCGGACTTCCTGCTAGTCCTCGTCAATTTTTGACCTTCTGGAAGGAGCCCTAAATAAAATAAAATAAAATTTCAGCGCCGGCCCTTCCCGCCGCAATACACAAAGTTGCCAGTTTGTTTGTTGACGCACACTGAATAAATAAATAAATAAATAAATGAGAGAGGTAATCCCACCTAACCTCTCTTTATCATTCAGGTCACACACACACACATATATATATTCTATCTCTATGTTAAGGATATTCTTCCACTTTTAATTTTAATAATTTTTATTGCTTTAATAACATGTTATATTTTTTGTTTTAAATAATTTTAAAGATTTTATCCATAACTCTCTTAGTTATTATTTATTATATTTTTTAAAATAATTCTTTTTTTTTTGAAACATTACCAGCTTTCATTCTCTTTTGTTTTTGTTTTTATTTATATTAATTATTGCTTACAATTTTTTTTTCATAAAAGTGAGATAAGTCCTTTGTAAGATTTAAATTTTTGTGATTTTTTTCAATTATGATAAGAAACTTTGGTGATTTTTTTCAATTATGATATGAAAATTTTTAAGTTTTGATTTGAGGACTATATATTTTATTTCCATTTTAATTGTGAAGTTGTTTTGAACGAAAAATATCATTATTATTAAATATACATATCAACCAAACAACATATGATGGATTAAAAAAAATAAAACAAGAAAAGTGTAAAAGCTCCAAATTAAGCAAATCTAAACCCTAATTTTGCACTCAAACACTAAAAATTGATTTACTTTTATCAACTCCTTTCAATTTTCCCACCCTTGCCTAATAATGATTAATATGATCTCTAAACAAAAATTGCTCATTCTTTCCTTATGCTCTCAAAAGTCAATATGAATATTCTCTTATGTCTCTACTTCAACCACCAAATAGTCGTGCGCTTTTCATTCCATAATTTATGTGAGGCATATGTTGTGCAACTATAATAAGCCATTTGTAATGCAAACAACATGAAAAAAATTTGAACTCAAGCAAAAGATTTGTATCTTATGGTTATCTTAGGGTAAAACATATATCAAATGTTTTTTTGGTTTGTATGGCTAACTAGTTAACAAATATTCTTTGATTAAATTTGTCATAGCAAGTTGGTGGATTTGATATATGTGATTAGATTAACTCACCAATGCGTTAAAAGTTATGACAAATAATTCTTGGTTTGTTGAAGAAGTAAGTAAAATGGACTAGAAGGGTGTAAAGGAAAAAGGAATTGGTTTGTTTATGAATCATGATTGTTGTTACTTGCATATGCCTTATGTTGATAATGTTTGGTTCTAAAATGATGAATGTCTAAATACTTTAATATCAATAATAGATAAGATGGAAAAATTAGTTTTATCTAATATATTATATTTGGTTGAGATATGTTATTGTATTTATCAACAGTACTTGATAAACTTTGATCTTTACTAACACTTTATTTAGTCACTAAATTACTATGTATATAATACTATTGCTATGTAATTCATCATGTTGTTGCTCTGTAAAATGAACTATTAATGGTATATTATATAACAATTAAAACCAAACCCAATGTTAACAAATTTGCTTTAGTAGCCTTGTAATGTCTTCTTCCCGCTTAAAAAAAAAATCCCTAATGAGTTAAAAAAAGCAAATTTTAACATTAATAAACAAAACTTAAACACTAATTGCATTTTTTAAAATATATAATATTAATTAACAAAACTAAAAAAATTAAAACCTCTAAGTCTAATTTAGCCTAGTGGAACAAAATTTGATGTATACATTCGATGGAACAAAAAGTTATAACTATGTTGCAATGACAAAAAAATTTGGACAAATAATTGTCCGGGATAATTAAACTAATGGTTATGTGGTTTTACACCACACAATCCTCTTGAATTTAAAACCTAAGAAATGAAATTTTTTAATATTTTTGTTTTATTTTGAAAGCCCCAACAATAACAAGTCACTAAAGATAAATTAATAAACATGATGAAAGCGAAAAATGCTTTAAGCAAGCAACCAAGACAAGCTTGGAAAATCCTAAGGCTTAGATTTATAGGTTTATATGATGCATAATACTACGTTAATATATAAAGGCCTATTAATGAGATTTCATTATAGGCAATACCAAACCAATTCCTCAATTATTGCATGAAATTAAAACTTAAGGTTTAAAAAAGTTTTTAATTCATCATGAGACATTAAATAGATTAAGTACCAATGACCAAAATTTTTTTAAAGTAAAAGTAGGGTTTAAAACTCTAAAATGTTCTAAAGAAATAAAATAATGTAAATTAAGGATAAGGTTTTAGGTCTAATCATATTTAGAGGGCTAGTAGTTGAATAATGGAGAGATACGTAAAATCATTTTAGTTTGATTGAAATTATTATTAAAAAAGAAGCTACTTATTGTTTGTATTGACTTGTTAGGACCTAAAGCTAAAATAAAGTATACAAAGTTGTTGTTCCCATAACGTTGTATGAGTTGTAATTATTGTCAATTAGGTTTAAGTGTGCAAGAAAGTAAAACCATATAGAAGGACAAGAAGGTAAAAGCCACATAGAGGGGCAACATTGTAAATTCGCCTTATTAAGGTTTAAGTATGGGCAAGATAGTAAATTCTCTCTATTAGGGCTTAAGTATAAAGGCCAACATAAGAGAATAGTAAAGTGGTAAGCTGTCGTCGGAAGAAGGGGTGTCGGCCAAAACACAAGAGAGAGAAAACATAGCCATTGGAAGAGAGAGAAAATACAACCGTCAAGAGAGAGAGAGAGAAAGAGGAGACGGTCTGGCTAAACGAAGAATAAAGGTTGAGGGAGAGAGAAATAGGAGAAGGTCAGGCTGAACGAAGAACGTGGTCGACAAAAATAGAAAAAAGAGGAGACAATTGAAGGGGCTGGACGACTGGAAGGTAGACCGGAAGAGCAAAACAGTAAAGTCCTATTCGGCCAACCAAGTGAACCGACGGCAAAACAGGGGAAGGAGAGAAAATCTAACACGGCTAGAACAGAGGAGTCGATGGGAATGAGAGAGAAAACACGACCAAAGAGGGGTGGACGAAGAGAGAGAGACCATCAGCAGAACAGAGGAAATCCGGTTGGACGGTGAAAGAGATCTAGCTGGACAGTAAGAAAGAGAAATTTGGCTAGACAGCAAGGGAGAGAGAAACGGACAGGCAGGTCGTGAGATATGGAACGACACACCAGAAACATGAGGTAAGCCATGAGATAAGGAGACGAGTGAGACCGTGAGACAATGAAAGCAGGAGTTGTGTGAAACAACATAGAGAAAAAATTCAGCGAAGCATCGGCAAGAACTCAACGTATTTCCAGATTTCTTCAAAAGAGGTTAGAGAGCATTGTGGTGAACTTCTAAGTAGCAATGGAGCAGCTTTTCAATTCAATAGAGGCAAGACAAGTTAGAAGAAGGGTAGACACAGTAAGTGACACTCTTTGGATCGTACTTGCTTAGTAATTGCAATATTGAAAGGAACAGAGAATTAAGACATCCATTGTAATTGGAATTCTTAAGTATAGTGGATAGTCTCGGTAAGGGAAAGTCCCTACCACCATGGATGTACGTCACGTTGACAGAACCACGTAAATCTCGTATGTCCTTAATTTGCTTTATGTTTTGTTATTTGAATTGAGTTGTGAATGCAGCTAAAGTATCAGCCAACCCATAACCTAATGAAGACCTAAACAAAAATATCCAAATTATCTATTAGGCAAGGCGACGTAGATTTTTTAATTATTTTTTCTAGAAATAGAAATCTTAAGATGCACACAAAACCCAAATAACAATTAAATCTCTGCCCCCCCCACACACAAACACTCTTCTCTCTCAGTCAACAATTTATGTGTAAGAAATCTCTACAATTATGTCAATGGATAGTGTTTTTTATTTCCTTTTTTATCATGTTTATTTGTGTTAATTCAAATATTGTAAGGGATACTATCAAGGGATAATGTAAGCTTGTACGTCACCAAATCAAATCTTTTTAACACCTGATATAACCCATAGAACTTTGATCCCAATGTTAAATTGGAATGAACAATAATTTTAGTTTACTAATAAGGTTAGAGTTTAAGAAAGATCCAATTCCATACCTTAAATTGTCTCTCAATTCTCCCCTTATTAGCAAAAACCTTCATGTATTGTTGTTTCTTCTATAAGTATGCCTTAAGTAAGGTAGAGAGAACTTGGCATTCTTATAAAAACTCTACCAAAAAATTTATTCCAGTGCTAAAGCTAGTAAAGTAGCCAATTAAGGAGGAAAACTAATATACATAACCTAATAAGGTGACTTGTTTAAAGCAGTGTGGTAAGTGGCATTTTACCACCATTCAACCAATGACAATCACTAATACTAATTCTCAAGTCTTATGAAACACATGTAGCAAAAATATCCTTCTACACATTAGTTAAGACGTTCAGTTTACCCATCAAATTGAGGGTGGTATGCCAAGTTAAAATAAAGAGCTTTGCCTTCCAATTTGAACAACTTTTGCTAGACATAACTCATAAAGATTTTATCTCAATATAACAATGATTCCTTGGAGTTTGAAGACTTGCTTAAAGAATAATTTTGCTAACATGGATGCTATAAAGGGTTGACTGAGACCAATGAAGTGTTCTACCATTATGTATCAATCAACCATGACCTAAATAACATTCTTCCTTTTAAAGGTAGGCAATCCTTTAATAAAGTTCATAACTATATTTCTTCACACTTAATTCGATATTAAAAGTGACTTATAGACTTATAGATAAAGACTATTTTTTGTCTTATAGCATTGGCATACTTCATGCATTTATACCTATTATTGCATTGACTTTTTCATACTAGACTAATAAAAGTGTCACTTTAATCATGGAATAAGTAGTATGTATCCCAAATGTCTCCTAATTATAAAGCCTTAATCAATTACACTTATAGATTGCCTTTCCTTCCAACATTGAAGTTCTCGACTTCTCCATAGAACCTACTAGTTTGTGATACTGAGAGTAAGGGTGAATTAGTATCACCACAATTCGTAATTCGCAGGTAAGTGAACAACTTTAACCTCTTCTTACAAGTGAACTCTTTCTCAGACTCAATGAAGGTGGATCTATTGCTACTTACTAATCATAATAGTCTCCAAAGTCACCTTTCAGACATCTTGCCTAATAGACAATTCGAATGTTCTTGTTTAGGTCTTCGTTAGGTTATGAGTTAGCTGATACTTTAGCTACATTTACTACTCAATTCAAAACACAGAACATAAAGCAAATTAAGGACATACAAGATTTACGTGGTTCCGTCAACATGACGTACATCCATGATTGTAGGGACTTTCCCTTACTGAGACTATCCACTATACTTAAGAATTCCAATTATAATGGATGTCTTAATTCTCTATTCCTTTCAATATTGCAATTACTAAACAAATACAATACAAAGAGTGTCACTTACTGTGTTTACCCTTTTTCTAACTTGTCTTTTCTTTATTGAATTAAAAGGTTGCTCCACTGCTGCTTCAAAGTTCACTGCAATGCTCTCTAGCCTCTCTTAAATAAAATTTAGAAATACATTGAGTTCTTTCAATGTTTTGCCAAATTTCTTCTCTATGTTGTCTCACACAATTCCTACTTTTACCGTCTCACGGTCTCACCCGTCTCCTTGTCTCACAATCTCACTGTTTGTTTCTCTCTCTCTCTTACCGCCAAATTTCTCTCTTTTACCACCAGATTTCTCTCTCTTTGTCCACCCTTTCAGCTCGGATCTAGTCTCACTCGTTCTCGATCTGGTCTCATCTCACTAGTTCTAACTTGGATCTGGTCTCCCCGGTTCCCGATCTGGCATCGTCTTACCCATTTCTCTCTCTTGCCATGTCATTTCCTTGTTAACCATTGGTTTGCTAGTGGTCTGTCATCACGCAAGGGTTTCTCTCTCTTTTTTGTTGATGGTCCATTTTTGATGGTTCTTTCTCTTCCGTGACATTCTACCGTTGCTTCCCTTTTCTGATTTTTGGTCGTCGTCTCTCTTTCTCTGTCTTGATGGGCTCATGTTCTTCATTTAGCCCGACCGTCGACCTCTCCTATTTTTGACACCTGACCTCTTTTCTTCTTTTTTTTCTCTCATTCATCTGATGGTTACTTCGTTTTCTCTTCCTTCCCATCGACAACTTCTTTTCTCTCTTTTCCAAGTGTTTTCTTTCCCTTCATCCAACGACTTCACTGTGCGGCTATTGTTCACTCAATGGCTGCTTCTTTTCTATTTTGCCGTCCCCTATTCTATCGTTTGTTTGTCGTCGGTGTGCTTTAGCAGTAGGTTGTGTTTTTCTGTTTTCTCTATTTGGCTGTCCACCACTTTTGTGTTTTGTCATATATTCAATTGTGTTAGCCTTACCCTAGTTTTGTCTTCCAAGGTATTTATATACTCTTTTCCATAAAACCCTAATAGGTCTTACGTGGTGGATTTACGTTTTTGCCATACGCGGCGGATTTACTTTCTTGCCCTTCTATGTGAATTTACTTTCTTGCCCTTCCATGTGGCTTTACTTTCTTGCACACGTAAACTTAGTTAACAACAATTACAACCCATACAAGGCTATAGGGACAACAATCTCCCTCTTTGATATTGTTGGCAACACTCATAACAAAAGTCATTATGCAACAATTTCAACTCTCCCTAAATATTTACTCCTCCTTTCTTAACAGCTCCCCCTGCACTATTGCTTCTCTCCCCCTTTGTCAACCAATTACAAATTTGAAAAAATCACAAAGTAGAAATAGAGGATTCACTTGATTTTTAGGCTTGATGAGGCATTCGCATAGATAGACTCATTTTGTGCTTTTCAAATAGCTCTGTGGGCAAGGATTTAGTTAGATCTTGTGTAGCCTCTTCAACAGATTTAGGTTCAACTTGTGAGAGTAAAACAGTAGCTCCCACAATTCTTTTTCTTGTTGTAACTCCTATTAATGGGTCATATATGATTTGATTTTCTTGTTGAGCATTGGTCCACATTTTCTTTGGCTTTCTTTCTTACATCGTCTTAGTTGCAATAGGATCTCTTTCTGCATCTTTCAGACATACTTCTTGTTCCTTTTCTTCATGTTGGTCTGATTCTTCATCTACATTGAAGTCATCTTATTCATTGTCCTCAGCTTCTCTATTCTGCATTGTTTTCCAGTTCTCATCTATTTTCACATCAATAGAAGTGATCACTTTTCCCAGCTTATGCAGAAAAACTCTGTAACCTTTTGTCTTTTCTGAGTATCCCACAAAGATGCCTTCATCAGACCTAACGTTGAATTTTCCTAAGTTTTGCTCCTTGTTCTTCACAAAACATGGGCTGTCAAAGACTCTGAGATACTTAGCTGTTGTCTTCTTCCCACTTTATAGCTCATATAGAGTCTTATTAGTATTGGGCCTTAGTAATACTTTGTTTAGTAGATGCACGACTGTAAATGTTGCTTCTATCCAAAATCTTATGTGAAACTTGGATTCTAGTAGTAAAGTTCTCGCCATTTTAACCATAACTCTATTTTTCCTCTTTACCACCTTCTTCTGTTGAAGTGTTCTTACTGCTGCCATTTGATGATGAATTCCATGCTTCTTAAGATAATCTTTAAAAACTTTATTTGTAAATTCAGTGCCTTGATCTTCATTCCACTCTCATTTTTAGCAAATTTTTGTATCTTTTGAAGCAATTCAAAACTTCTGACTTGTGTTTGAGGTGCATGAGGCAGGTCCTTCTCAAATAATCATCAACAAACAAAATGAAGTACCTTTCACCTTTCAACCCTTTTGTCCTCATCAGTCCACACAAATTAGTATGCACAATGTCAAGCACTACTTCAGAAATGAACTCTTTGGCCTTGTACTACTTTTTGGCATGTTTTCCTTTAGAGCATAATAAACAAACTGTCTCTCTCCCTCTCTCCTAAGGTCAGGAATATCTCTGATTGCATGAGTAGTGGTCAGCTTACTCATGTTCTTCTGTGATAAGTGTCCCAGCCTTCTATGCTAGAGTTGATTTTCTTTTCTTTGTGAGTAAACAACTGCTTGTCTTGTCCTCATCAATCACATATAAATTTATAACTGTTCTCTTCTTAGCTATAATGGTATTGCCTTCTTTACTCTTTACCTGGTAACCTATTTTTGTGAATATCACTTTTTGGTCATTGTTGCATAGTTGGCTGACAAATGCTAGAATATATCTGAGTTCCTTAACGTGTAGAACATCTTAGCTTTCCTTTTCCAATATTCACTGACCCCTGACCACTGATGTTGAGTGAATCATCATTGCTAAACTTGACTCTGCCTTCTCTTGATTTGTTTAGCTTTGATAATTTACTCTTGTCTCCCATAATATGCGAAGTGCATCCACTATCAAGGATCCATTGCTTATCCTTGCAATCAGCATTTAGTGCAATTTCAACTATATTAGCCACCTCTCTTTTTGCTCTATATTCCTTCTTTTGAACTGGTTGAAAGATAACTTTCTCCTTTTTCTTAGCTTTGACTGCACCGCTGGTTTTTACTGTGCCATTAAGTGCCTTCTCTTGCTTAGGGAGAAGTATCATGCATCTCTTGGCATTATGGCTATCCTACTTGCACCTTTTACACTGTTCTAAGTCTGCCAATACAGCAAACTTATTCTTTAAAACCACTGGTTAGGACTTCTACCAACACTCCTTGTATTGTCTTTTGAATTTTGTATTGTCTCCCCTAGTATGCAGCATCGTATTTTCTCAAGTTGGAGACATATACTGGCCTTCTCCACTAGTAGTTACTCACCTTATGACCCCAAACTCCACAATAAAGACAATGACCTTGAAACTGCCTCTTGGGTCTACTCACAGCTTGTCTTCTTTTGTTCATCACTTGTTATGTAGGCAAAGTAGCTGGCTTCTTTACTTGTGTGACTTCTATTTCAGTCACCTTCTTCTCCTTCTTTTGTTCAGCCGTAGCCCTCTGTTGGTTGAATTTCTTTTCTTTCTGAGACGTAGCAGCTATAGGTTGCTGCTCTTTAACCACATACATCATTTTTGACCCCTGCTTTAGTTTGATAACTATCTTCTCTTCTTCAGTTATCTTCACCTGAGTCACAACCTTCTCTTTCAAATTTTGTGGCAAAGTCTTATTCTTCTTTCTCTTGTAGAGGTTGTTTCTCTTACCACTTCAAACTTTTGTAATTTCTCCTCACTCTTTTTAAGTTGTTGCTGAAATCTCAACAATTCTATCTTCATTTCTTCAATTGTTGAAGTCATTGAGCCAAGCATTATTATAAGGTCTTTACATATTTTGATTTGTTCTTCAAATCTTCTCTTCAAGTCAATATGTTTAGCCCTTATTTCATCATTTTGACTTTCAGCTTCCTCAGACTTTGCTTTAACTTGTTTTATGCGAGCCTCTAACCTTTTTATGGTTCTGCCCCTTCTGATTATCTCCTTTGAAGCTGTTTTTGGCTCAGCTTCAAGATTTGGCTCTTCTTCATCAACCTCCTCTTCCTTTTTAGAGGTTGAGCTACCACCTTGAACTAATGCCATAAAGGCATGCTCATTTGATGAGTCTTTATCTTCCTCCTCATCAGCTTATTTTATCTGACTTATGTAACTCTTGAATAAGCCTCTCTTCTTCTTCTGTGGGTTAGCAATCTTCTTACTGGACTTTTTTGATTTAAACAATGATCTTCTCCATCTTGAATTCTACTCCTCATCACCATCCTCATCTTTATCATCAAGTTTTACTTTGCATTGAGAAGCAAAGTGTCTAGTCTACCCACAATAATAACATCTCAAGGACAACTGTCTTTTTCCTTTCTTAGACCCCTTTTTGAATTTCCTTGTGAAGTAAGCCAATACTTCACCTTCACTTTCTTCCTCCTCCTCATCATCATCATTCTCATTAGATGATTCTTCCTCTTCTTTTATCTTCAAGTGCTTTATAACTATGAAAGCTGCCTCCTTTGATACCTTCGTTATTGCAGAACTTTCAGCTGACTTTATCCTCATCTCAAGCAGAATTCTCAAAATTTTCTTCATAATCAATGAGTCCTTCTTGTTTTTCCTATGACTTCTCAGGTCTTTTACAACGTCAATAACCTTGGTGAAGAACTCTTAAACTGTTTCATTCTTCTGCATTCTGAGAGATTCATATCTCTCTTTAAACACTTGAAGCTTAGCCTCCTCTATTCTGTCATCACCTTTATAAATTTTCTACAATCTGTCCCATATCTCCTTGGCAGATTTACAGTACTTAACTTTAGCATACTCAGCATCTGTCAATGCTGAAATGATGATGTTTGAGGCCTTTCCATTTATCTCAAACTGCCTTAACTCCTCTGGGGTTAGGTCTTTACTTTCTTCTAAAGCCACAAAACCCTCATGTATGCATTTCATCATGTTCATGCCCATGGTTGCAAGTACCACTTATATTCCTGCTCTCCACATACAGTAATTGGTTCCATTGAAGATTGGAACCTTCTTGCTGTAAGTGGTGCTAGTACTGGTATCGGCTTCCATTTCTCAATATGCTAAAGAAGTCAAACTTTTAGATCCCTTCAAACTAGTACACCAAGCTATTAAGTTTTAAACTGGTGAACCAGTGCTCTAATACCAATTGAAGTTCTTGACTTCTCCCTAGGATCTACTAGTTTGTGATACTGAGAGGGGGGGTGAATCAGTATCACTAGAATTTGCAATTTTGTAGGTAAGTGAACAACTTCAACATCTTCTTAAAAATAAACTCTTTCTGAGACTTGACTAAGGTGGATCTATTCCTACCTATTAATCATAATAGGCTGCAAAGTCACCTTTTAGACACCTTGCCTAATAGACAATTCAGATGTTCTTGTTTAGGTCTTCGTTAGGTTATGGGTTGGCTGATACTTTAACTGCATTCACAAATCAATTCAAAATATAGAACGTAAAGCAAATTAAGGACACATGAGATTTACGTGGTTCCGTCAACGTGATATACATCCACGGTGGTAAAGACTCTCCCTTACCGAGACTATCTATTATACTTGAGAATTTCAGTTACAATGGATGTCTTATTCTCTATTCCTTTCAATATTGCAATTACTAAGCAAGTACAATACAAAGAGTGGCACTTACTATGTCTACCCTTATTCTAACTTGTCTTGCCACTGTTGAATTGAAAGGCTACTCCACTGTCACTTAGAAGTTCATCGCAATGCTCTCTAGTCTCTTTTGAAGAAATCTAGAAATACATTGAATTCTTTCAATCCTTCATCGAATTTTTTCTCTACATTGTCTCACACAATTCTTGCTTTCACTATTTCATGGTCTCACTCGTCTCCTTGTCTCATGATCTCATTATCCGTTTCTCTCTCTCTCTCTCTTACCGCGAATTTCTCTCTCTTCGTCTACCCTTTTTAGCTCAGATCTAGTCTCACTCGTTCTCAATCTGGTCTAGTCTCACCCATTCTAGCTCAGATCTAGTCTCACCCATTTCTCTCTCTTACTATGTCATTTCCTCGTCGACAATTGGTGTGCCAATGGTTTGTCATCATGCACGGGTTTCTCTCTCTTTTCTACCGACGGTCCCTTTTTGACGTTTCTCTCTCTTTCATGATATTCTGTCATCGCTCCCCTTTTCTGATTTTTGGTCCTCGTCTTTCTTTCTCTCTCTCGATGGGCTCTTGTTTTTCATTCAGTCTAGCCGTCGATCTCTCCTATTTCCAATAACCGACCTCTCCTCTTCTCCCTTCTTTTTCTCTCCTTCGTCTGATAACTACTTCATTTTCTCTCTCTTCCCATTAACGACTTCTTTTTTCTCTTTTCCAAGAATTTTCTCTCTCTTCTTCTAACGGCTTCATTGTGCAGCTACTGTTCACTTGACGACTGCTTCTTTTTTATTTTACCGTCCCCTATTTTGTCGTTCACTTGCCATTAGTATGCTTTGGCCGTATGTTGTGTTTTTTCTGTTTTCTCTATTTGGTCATCCACACACTTTTGTATTTTGCCGTATATTCAATTGTGTTGGCTTACCCTCGTTTTGTATTCTAAGGTCTTTATATGCTCTCTTCCATAAAACTCTAATAGGACTTACGTGGCAGATTTACGTTTTTGCCCTTAAGTGGTGCATTTACTTTCTTGCCCTTCCATGTGGCTTTACTTTCTTGCACGCTTAAATCTAGTTGATAACAATTACAATGTATACAAGGTTGTGGGAACAACAAATATAAATTTAGCCCTTCTAACACTAAATTCCTTAAAAGTACCTTCACTTGAAATTAGTAGAGTTTTGTTGTATAAACTCTCAAATCATCATGGGAATAAAGTTATCCTTACTATAATTTTTTAGCAAGTGGGAATTTATATATTTATTTTTTTACATTCAATTTGTTTAGCGAATTTTATGCATATTTAAGCTAATTAGAATATGTTTTGTAAAGTAAGTATATTTTGGAGAAGTTTTGAGAATTTAGGCTTTTAATAGGTAAAATTTCAATATTTTATCATTTTAACCTTTGTTACTTAGTTTGGAATTCTTTACTAACTTAAAGGTTTAAATTGCAAAATGGCCTTCATTAAAGTTCTAATAAACATATCAAATTTTCTAGATTGAGGTTGTGAGTCTAAATCTAAGTTCATTTTAAGTTTTGAGACATTGCTTTAAAGACAAGACAAAAAATTAAATTCAAATTCTAATTATAGTAGAATTATCATTCAAATACTAAGTACTTAGGCATAACTTAAACTTCAGACATCTAAATTAAGTGACTCAAAAGTCTAAACTAAATTTTACATTAAGACATACAATACGAAAACTAATGATCTTAAAAATAATTAAGAAGTTATTACAAAATTTTTCATGGCTAGACTAAGTTAGTTTCAATTTTTAGCTTATAAATTAAGCTTTAGACCTATATTTTGGGTAAGACTTAATGTGTTGAAAAGATAAAAAAGAGCATTACAATTTTGGTGAATAAGGTAGACCCTAATTCGAACTATATTTATTTAAGAATCAGTTCAAAACTTATTATAGGGATCTTATTATAATTAAGAAGATAAGTTTATTGTAATTTGAAATTTTATGAGATCTTTTAAAAGTATCTTAGAATTTTCTTATATCTGCTATGTATATTATCTAAGATATAAATAAAGACCTTTTTAACTTTAAAGAAATGGAAAAAAAAAAAGAAGAGATAAACACACAAAGATGGTGGTAAACATAGTTTTAGTAAGATGTTTTTTTTTTCAAGTATGCATAGTTAGGATATTTTAACAATTTTAAGGAATTTCAAATTTTTTGTTATTTTAATGGAATAAATTATTTTATTATGTTATTTTTTTATTGAAATTATTTGAGTTAATTTGATTAGATTATTAATTAATAATTTATTCATTTAAACCTACTAAATTGATTAAACAATGGTAGATTGTTAGCGTGAGGGATTGTCACCCATATTTACCCTATTCCTTATCACTAAGTAGCAATTAATAATAAGAAATTATAAATAAATTTTTGTTATGAATAACTTAATACAAGTTAAATAATCTAAACTTATGTAATTGTTACTCAAGTTAACATATTTTATTAATTCTTAAGCTTGCTATTATATAATTTTAAGGGGTTTATTTTAAGGGTATAATGGTTAGAGTTTAAATAAAGAACTTATTCTAGTTAGTAAATATCTAAGAAAAAATTCATGTAACATAACTTGTTTTTATATAAAATTAATAATTTCAATATAATTGAAAGAATATCATGGATAATTAAAAGTATTAAATATCATAATTTGAGATGAATCTAAAACCAAAATTTTGTTAATTGATATTCTGTAAAATTTTTTTAACCAAGTCATTCATATTAATTATTATAAAATTAAAATTGAATGTTACTCCTCATTCATATTAATATTTTTAAGTTTTAATTATCTAGTATAAAATTGATAATACTCCTTATAGTGTTTGACCCTTATTTACACTATTATTATATAATTGAGAGTAAAGTATTTAAATTATTTTTTGTACCCTTAACGATAGTTACCATTTTTCTCTATTGTTGTCATCTATAACGAAATGAAAGCTAAGATGGCAGTGCAATTTCCTTTAGACTATCAAGCCCTAATAATTTTGTAATACTCTTTTATTACATATAGATCCTTAACCTTTACTAAAACTAATGTTTTATACTTTTACGGTCGATTTGGATGACAAAATGCTGCCCCTCAAGGTAGTATTGCCATTTTGTTATTATCATTGTTACAACCAAGAACTCATTTTCATAGATAAAAAGCCTTTTATTTTGTATATTAAATAGTTTACTCAAGTAAGCTTTAAATGACTATCTTGCATAATTACCACTTCTACATCATTGTCATAGGCATCAATCTCTATAACAAATGTCTTTTGAATACTAACTTGTCTTCCTTATTCCACCAAAAATTATCTTTTCAAAGTAATTCTATTAAAGGCATGCTTAACTCTCAAACCAAGAAATCTGCACAAGCTTTTAATGGAGGTTAAGACTAGCCAAGCCTTCATTGCTTCAATTTTGACAAGGTCACTAAACACCTTTTTAGCAAAATAAAAATAAAAATAAAAATAACCTATGTACTTAATTTTAGTTTGCCTAAATAAGCACTTTAACAACTTAGCATATAACTAGTGTTGTCTAAAGGCTTTAAAGGCCTTCCTCAAATACTAAGCATGTTCTTCCAAATTAAAGCAATAAATTATGATATCATTGAAAAATACCAATACTTACTTTTATAATAAAGAGGCAAAGATTTGTTCATCATGTATTGAAATGTAGTAGGTGTGCTTGTCAAGCCAAACAACATCATTTGGAATTTGTAATGCCTATAGTGCTCAGAGAAAGTCATAGGTTAGACACTTCCTGTTTTGTATTAGTTTCACTTCTAATATTTCCTGCACTTATTTCTCTATCTTTGCCTTCAAGTAATAGGGGTACCTATACAATTAAACATTCAATAGCAATACACCATTAATAAACAAAATCCAATAGTTATGATCCCTTTATGGGTGAAGTGACCATAATGTCACAGCCCATCCCAAAAGCATTATCAAACTATGCTAGTTGGAAGCCTAGCCCGATTGCTGCTCAAAGACTTAGTAAGAATATTCTAAATACATATTTATGTGTCAAGTCTCTAAAATCCACTCTTGTAAATATCTAAACTATTTTAGAATAGTCTTGATCTAAAGTATTTCATAGAAATCTAGAACAAGTAATTGTAACCACACATTGAGGAGGTGGAATAAGTATAAAAACTCTCTCTTCTCATATATAATACACACCATTGAATTGAAAGTTTTCTCTTATGCAAAACTCTTTTATGCCTACTATTTTTTAGCTTCTTACTTGCCTCTTTTTGCTCTAAACAAATTCTCTTAAACTCTTTAAGCCTTACTTAGTTCATCTTTTCTCACAAGGTGTCTAAATGCCATACAGATTAGCATGATCCAAGTCTAAATCCATGACAAGTGGTATTAGAGCCATGGTTGAATCCTAGGTATAACCTAGTTCTTGCTTAAGTTAAGTATAGCAAGCAAGGAAGGAATTATTGCTGCTACCATTAAGGAGTAATAAATCGAGCTTTAAGCTTGTGGGCGATAGGAGCAGCATGTTCCAACTAAACATAGGAAGTTTAAGGCCCTAACAAAAGAACTTGTAGAGTCTTGTATTGTTGGCTTGAAAAGGAACATCATGAATATCAGTTTTTTAGTGGGAGAACTGAGTGGTCAAATTGATAATTTGATCCTTTAAAATGCTGAAATCATTAGGGTTGCCAAGTTTATGATCAGAGAATTCAACTATGCCTTTAAGGGAGAACTTCTTGTTCACGACATCTGTAGAGAGATGGGTTTGCTTCGTCGAAGTAGTCCACCATTGATAAGTACTGCTACTACGAGTAGCACTACTGCTATACATAGTTTGAAAGTTCCTAATCTTGTCATATACAATGACATTCACCATGCCACTATTATGGAGAACTTCTTGTTCGGTCTTAAACAAGACTTTGAGGCCATAGGAATTATTAACAACACTGTTAGGATAAGCAATACCCTGACCTTTTTCACAGATGTTGCTCAACTATAGTGAAGAAGGAAGCATTTCGAGGAAAAAGGACCTATGAGTGATCAATACATGGGAGCAATTCAAGATAGAATTGCATAAACACTTGTGCCTCATAATGCGAATAATACAGCTAGAAGGAAGCTGTGTCGCCTCAGGCAAACAGGTAGTATTTTTTATTATATTAAGGAATTCACTACTCTTGTGCTTAAGATTAATGATTTACCTGACAAGGACTTCCTCTTCCACTTTTAAGAAGGCGTAAAGGATTGGGCAAAAGTAAAATTAGATAGGCATAATATGCAGAGTTTAGACGATGTTATTATTGCTGTCAAAATACTTATCGACTACTCTACTTATTCCAAGAACAAAAAGTCTAACTTTAATAAAATAGGGGAGAAAAGAGTGGATAAAAAAGACATACAAGTTACAATGAGGGCAAACATAAAAAATTCTTAAGTAGTAAAACCAAGAGTTCTTCAGGCAAATATGATGCTAGCGGACCTCTAAATCCTTACTTTATTTGTAATAGACCACATTTGGTTAGGGATTGCCCTAATTGTAAGGCAATGAATGCCATCGTGGCGCAACTCAATAAGGAGACGCCTAAAAAGGAGCCTTAAGCTGATTTGAGAGCTATCTAACACTTAGGTACTCTCTTCAAGCTTTTCTCTCCAACTATAGTCGATACGACCATCGAAAGTAAAGTTATATGTGTTATGCTAGACACGGAAGTCACAAACAACTTCATGAATTTACAAAAGGCCAAACATTTAGGCCTTAAACTTGCAAAGGGAGTTGGCATAGTAGTAAATTCCTTGGCAAAGCCAATTCATAGCATAGCAGAATGAGTAGCCGTCCAAATTGGCAATTGGCGCAATAAATTAGACTTTACCATTATTCCTATGGACAATTTTAAAATGGCTTAGGTCTTGCTTTCTTTTGCAAAGCTTTAGCTTTTCCCATTCCTGCATCAAATTCCCTTGTCATTCTTGATAATCATAAGATTCGAGTGATTCCTTTGAAAAGCATGAAGAAGTCTAAAGTATCAAAGATTTTTTCCTTGCAATTCAGATAAGGTCTTAAGGTGGATCAAAGTTATGTTGCCACGATAAGGGAACTAAGGGATGAAAAAGGCATGACAAAGCCTACTCATTCACTGTCGTAACCTATTCAAGCTATCCTTAATAAGTTTAAGGAAGTGATGCCTTCGGAGTTGCCCAGGAAACTTCCTTTTAAATGAGATATGAATCATCATATTGAGTTAGAACCCAGTGTTAAGCCCCCTACCATGGCCCTTCATCGTATGACATCTTCCAAACTTGCAGAATTGAGGAAGCAGCTTTAAGAATTACTTAACTCAAACTACATTCAATCTTTAAAAGCCCTTTACAATGCTATAGTCTTATTCTAAAAGAAAAAGGATGGATTGTTATGAATACGCATCAATTGGGGAAGGTGAGGTACTTTACAAAATTGGATCTAAGGTCGAGGTACTATCAAGTTTGCATTACACTTGGTGATGAACCAAAAACTGCATATATGACATGTTATGGAGCTTTTGAGTTCCTAATTATGTCATTTTGTCTCACCAATACCTTACTACCTTTTGCACATTGATAAACAAGTAACATCAGTCTTAACTCCTCTTTCTATTGATGGTCTCTGATTTGGCCGTATATGATTTTTCCCCTTATTCCAACGACTGGTTTATTTTGGCGTCAAACCCTTGTTCTGCTATTCTCTTGTTGTCGTGTTGTACTTTGCCATGCTCACTTGGTTGGCCGAATCGAGTTTTCTTTCTCTCTACCGGTAGTGGCTCTTTGTTTTCTCTCTCTTGTGTTTTGGTCGATCGATCTTTTTCTCTGTATCGGGTTTTCTTTCTCTTTTTCACTCGGTCGTTCATTCCCTATTTTGCTAAGAGAGATGCCTTATGTTTTGCTATGTATTCAATTGTGTTAGCCTTACCCTAATTTTGTCTCCCAAGGTCTTTATATACTCTCTTGCTTGAAACCCTAATAGGGCTTACTTGTGCCGAATTTACTGTCTTTCCCTTCCATATAGCTTTTATGTTCTTGTCCCTCTATATGGCTTTTACTTTCTTGCCCTTTTATATGGCTTTATTTTCTTGCACACTTAAACCTAGTTGACAACAATTACAACCCATAAAAGGTTGTGGGAACAACAATCTCCCCCTTTATAATTGTTGGCAACACTCATAACAAAAGCCACTATATATCAATTTCAACTCTTCCTAAATATGCACTCCCCCTTTCTTAACAGCTCCCCCTGCACTGTTGTTTCTCTCCCCCTTTGCCAACCAATTACAAATATGAAAAACTCGCAAAGTAAAGATGGAGGATTCACCTGATTTTCAGGCTTAAGGAGGCATTTGCACAGACAGACTCATTCTGTGCTTTTCAAACAACTCTGTGGATAGAGATTTAGTTAGATCTTATGTAGCCTCTTCAACAAATTTAAGTTCAACTTGTAAGAGTAATACAATAGCTCCCACAATTCTTCTTCTTGTTGTAACTCCTGCTGATGGGTCACCTATGATCTGATTTTCTTGACAAGCATTGGTCCACATTTTCTTTGGCTTTTTTCTTGTACAATCTTAGTTGTAAGAGGATCTTTTTCTTCATCAATCACATACAAATTTCCAGCCATTCTCTTCCCGACTGCAACAATATTTCTTTCTTTACTCTTTACTTGGTAACCTGTTTTTGTGAATATCACTTTGTAGTCGTCATTGCGTAGTTAACTAACAGATGCTACATTATATCTAAGTCCTTTAACGTGCAAAACAACTTTTAGCTTTCTTTTCCAATATTTATTGACTCCTGACCACTGATGTTGAGTGAATCATCATTGTCAAACTTGACTCTGCCTTCTCCTGACTTGTTTAACTTTGATAATTTACTCTTATCGCCTGGCATGTGTGAAGTGCATCCACTATCAAGAATCCACTGCTTATCCTCATATTCAGCCTTTAGTTTAATTTTAGTTATATTAGCCACCTCCCTTCCTGTTCTATATTCCTTCTTTTAAACTGGTTGGAAGATAGCTTTATCCTTTTTCTCAGCTTTGACTGCACCACTTGTTTTCATTGTGCCATTAAGTGCCTTATGTTGCTCAGGGAGAAGTGTCATGAATCCACACCTTTCACACTGTTCCAAGTCTACCAATATAGCAAACTTGTTCTTTGAAACCACTGGTTTGGGCTTCCACCAACACTTATTATCAGTGTGTCCTTGCTTTTTACAGCATGTGCAAGAACTCACGACAGGTGTTCTCCTCTGAATTTTGTATTGTCTCCCCTTGTATGTAGCATCGTATCTTCTCAAGCTGGAGACATATATTGGCCTTCTCCATCAATAGTTACTCGCCTTATGACCCCAAACTCCATAATAAAGGCAATGACCTTGAAACTGCCTCTTCTTGGGTCTGATCATAGCTTGTCTTCTTCTATTCATCACTTGCTGTATAGGCAACATAGCTGGCTTGTTTGCTTATATGACTTTTATTTCAACCACCTTTTTCTCCTTCTTCTATTCAACCATAGCACTTTGCTGGCTGACTTTCTTTTCTTTTTGAGACATAGTAGCAATGGGTTGCTGCTCTTTAACCACATACATCATTTTTGGCCTTAACTTTGGTTTGATAATTGTGTTCTCTTCTTCAGCTATCTTCACCTGAGTCACAGCCTTCTCTTTCAACTTCGTGGCAATGTCTCATTGTCTTTAGGTAGTGCAACATCAGATTGCTGCACTTTCTCTTCATTTTTCTTTTCTCTTGCAGAGCTTGTTTCTCTTATCACTTTAACCTTTTGCAAGTTTCCTTCACTCTTTTTAAGTTGTTGCTGAAATCTCAGTAACTCTATCTCCATTTCTTCAATTATTGATGTCCTTGAGCCAAGCTCTATTATAAGGTCTTTACATATTTTGATCTGTTCTTTAAATCTTTTCTTCAAGTTAATATGTTCAGCTCTTACTTCATCCTTTTGACTTTCAGCTTCCTCAGACTTTGCTTCAACTTGTTATATGTGAGCCTCTAACCTTTTTATGGTTCTGACCCTTCTAATTATCTCCTTTAAAGTTGCTTCTAACTTAGTTTCAAGATCTGGTTCTTCTTCATCAACCTCCTCTTCCTTTTCAGAGGTTGAACTACCACTTTAAACTGATACCATAAAGGCATGCTCATATGATGATTCATCTTCCTCCTCATTAGCTTCTATTATCTGATTCACATAACTCTTGAATGAGTCTCTCTTCTTCTTCTGTAGGTTGGCAGTCTTCTTACTGGACTTCTTTGATTTGAGTGATGATCTTCTCCATCTTGAATTCTACTTATCATTAACATCCTTATCTTCATCATCACCATCCTCATCTTCATCATCAAGTTTCACTTTACACTGAGAAGCAAAGTGTCCAGTCTGCCCATACCAATAATATCTTAAGGACAACTATCCTTTTCCCTTCTTAGACCCCTTTTTGAACTTCCTTGTGAAGTATACCAACACTTTACCTTCACTTTCTTCCTCATCATCATCATCATTCTCACTAGATGATTCTTCCTCTTCTTTTATCTTCAAGTGTTTCATGGCTTTGAAAGCTGCCTCCTTTGATACCTTCATTGTTGCAAAGCTTTCAGCTGACTTTATCCTCATCTCACATGCAATGAGATTGTACTGGAGATCATGTAGAGACATAGAATTGAGATCTCTACTCTTCTCTATGGCTGTTACCATTGAGGCAAACCTCTTAGGTAGAATTCACAAAATTTTCTTCACAATCGATTAGTCCTTCTTATTTTTCCCATGACTTCTCAGGTCATTTACAACGTCAATAACCCTAGCGAAGAATTCTTGAACAATCTTATTCTTCTGCATTCTGAGAGTTTCAAATCTCTCCTTGAACACTTGAGGCTTAGCCTCCTTCATTCTGCCAACACCTTCATAGACTTTCTGCAATCTATCCCATATTTCCTTGGCAGATTTGTAGTCTATAACTTTAGCATACTCAGCATCTATCAATGCTGAAATGATGACGTTTGAGGCCTTCCCATTTATCTTAAACTACCTTAACTCCTCTGGGGTTAGGTCTTTACCTTATTCCGGAGCCACAAAATCCTCATGTACACATTTCACCAAGTTCATGCCTATAGTTGTAAAAACCATTTGCATTCTTGCTCTCCACATATGGTAGTTGGTTCTGTTGAAGATTGGAACCTTCTTACTGTAAGTGGTGCTAGTACTAGTACCGGCTTCCATTTCTCAGTATGCTGAAGAAGTCAAACTTCTAGATCCCTTCAAACTAGTACATCAAGCTGGTAAGTTTCAAACTGGTGAACTAGTGCTCTAATACCAATTGAAATTCCTAACTTCTCCCTAGGATCTATTAGTTTATGATACTGAAAGGAGGGTGAATCAGTATCACCACAATTTGTAATTCACAAGTGAACAACTTTAACCTCTTCTTAAAAGTGAACTCTTTTCCAGACTTGATTAAGGTAGATTTATTGCTACCTACTAATCACAATAGTCCCCAAAGTCATTGATAGGGAATTAAATCCTAATTCCACCATAAAAGTTAGCTCAAGAATGGAGGGTTGACCCAATCCTTATAAACAGCCGAAAGACCCCTCAAGAACCGATATGGAACACATCATTCCCGACCCCTTTAAACTGCACGTCCCCGTGCTGCCTCAGTTGGCGATCAGCACAATGGCAGGGAACCTTTGTACATGCGCCCACCGACCCTCTGAGGTTTGGCTCTGATACCACCTGATAAGGAATTGAACCCTAACTCCACCACAAAAGCTAGCTCAAGAATGGAGGGTTGACCCAATCCTTATAAACAGCCCAAAGACCCCTCAAGAACCAATATGGGACACATCAGTCACCTTTCAGACACCTTGCCTAATAGACAATTCGGATATTCTTGTTTAGGTCTTCATTAGGTTATGGGTTAGCTGATACTTTAACTACGTTCACAACTCAATTCAAAACATAGAACATAAAGCAAATTAAAGACATACGAGATGTATGTGGTTCCATCAACATGACATACATCCACGGTGGTAGGGACTCTCCCTTACTGAGACTATCCACTGTACTTAAGAATTCCAGTTACAATGGATGTCTTAATCCTCTGCTCCTTTCACTATTACAATTACTAAGCAAGTACAATACAAAGAGCGTCACTCACTGTGTCTACCCTTCTTCTAGCTTGTCTTGCCTCTATTGAATTGAAAGGTTGCTCCATTGCTATTTAGAAGTTTACCGCAACGCTCTCTGCTCCACTGCTATTTAGAAGTTTACCGCAACGCTCTCTAACCTCTCTTGAAGAAATCTAGAAATATGTTGAGTTCTTTCTGATACTTCGCCAAATTTCTTCTCTACGTTGTCTCATAAAACTCATGTTTTCATCGTTTCACAATCTCACCTGTATCCTATTTCACGATCTCACTGTCTCACGGCTCGCCTCACGTACATTTTTTGTTTGCCCTTGTCCATTTCACACCTCCATTGGCCGTATTAGATTTTCTCCCTTTTCTGCCAGTTACTATTCTTCCGCCGTCCACCCATATTTGGTCGTCTTGAGTTTTTCTCTCCTTCCTTTATTTAGCCGTTACGTTTCTCTCTCCTTCTACCGATGGTGCCACTCTCTTCGTCTGTTTCATGGTTCTCTCCTTGGCATAATGTTCATTTGTCTCACATCGTAGCAAATCTGCTGTCTGCTTTTCCTGTAGTGTCTCATTCTTTGTCTGTCTCTCTCTCTCTCTCTCGATTCTACGGACCTTCTGTTTTTGGGTCGTCAGGTTTCTCTCCTTTTGCCAGTCTACTCCAATTTGGCCATCGGGTTTCTCTCTCCTTCTGCCAGTTTGCTCCGATTTGGCTGTTGGGTTTCCCTTTCCTTCCATCGGTCTGCTCCGATTTGCTCAATTTGTTGACCTTTCCTCTTTTCGACCATGGGTTCGTTTTCTCTCTCTTTCTGTCAATGGTTGTCTCAATTTTTCTCTCTTTCTCTCATGTTCTACTGACAATCTCTCTCTCTTCGTCTAGTTGGATCTCTCTCACCATCTAGTCATATCTATCTCATTGTCCACTCTATTTTGTCGTCGACTCATTTTACCGTCCACCTCTTTGCTTTGTTGTCTCCTTGTCGTCCACTCTTCGTTTTGTCATCTAGCTCCCTTTTCTTTTGTATCATTTTGCCATCAACTCCTCTTTCTGCCAACGGTCTCTGATATGGCCGTATATGATTTTTCTCCTTCTTCCAACGGCTGGTCTATTTTGGCATCAAACCCCTGTTCCACCGTTCTCCTATTATCAGTGTTGTGCTTTGTCATGCTCACTTGGTTGGCCGAATCGAGTTTTCTTTCTCTCTACCGGTGGTGGCTCTTCGTCTTCTCTCTCTTTTTCACTAGGCATTCTTCATTCCCTGTTTTGTCGAGAGAGATGCCTTGTGTTTTGTTGTGTATTCAATTGTGTTGGCCTTACCATAATTTTGTCTTCTAAGGTCTTTATATACTCTTTTCCATGAAATTCTAATAGAGCATACTTGTGGCAAATTTACTATCTTTCCCTTCCATATGGCTTTTATGTTCTTGTCCCTCTATGTGGCTTTTACTTTCTTACCCTTCTATATGGCTTTACTTTCTTGCACACTTAAACCTAGTTGACAACAATTACAACCCATACAAGGCTGTGGGAACAACACAAGTCTTCCAAGTTTTCCATGAAAATGAGTTGTATGTCAAGAAGGAGAAGTGCTCCTTCATGAAACAAGAGGTGGATTTCTTTGGTGACAAGATCAAGGATGACAAACTTATGATGGATCCAATAAAGGTCCATGCCATTCAAGAATAAAAGCCTTCAACAAAGGTTCCTGAATTACAATTGTTTCTTGGGTTAGTTAACTACTATCGGTGATTTATCAAGGGGTATTTTGTCATAGCAGCACCATTGATAGACCTACTTAAGAAGAACAATGCATGATATTAGTCAAAAGAATTTCAAGCTTCCTTTGAGGAATTGAAACATGCAATCTTCAAAGAACCTGTCATGGCATTGCCTAAAAATTGGAAGGCTTTTGAAGTTCACACGGATGAGTATCCCATTGCCTATGAAAGCTGCAAGCTAAATAATACGGAGAGGTAGTACACTGTCCAAAACAAGGAGATAACTGTCATTATCCATTACTTATACACATGAAGGCATTACTTGTTTGGAAGTTAGTTTATAATCATAACTAATAATGTCGCTACAAACTATTTCTAATCATAAAAGAAACTTAGTCTCAAGTAAGCTTGTTGGCAAGATTTCTTGACCAAATTCAACTACAAGCTTCAATATAAGCCAAGTAAGGCTAATATTATTGCCAATGTGCTAAGTGTCTTAATAGACTTCATCATGGCTTTACCCAAATCCGATGAGTTTGAAAGCATCATGGTGATTATTGATTGATTCGAAAAGTACACCACTTTCATTCTAGCCCCTGTTAACTGTAAAGTTGATGAAGCAACTTGCATATTCTTTAAGAATGTGGTGAAGTTATGAGAAGTACCTAAAAGTATAATAAGCGATAGAGATCCTTGCTTCACAAGCAAGTTTTGGCGCAAATTGTTCAAGTTGTTAGGGACCGATCTAAACTTTTTAACCAATTTCCATCCCCCAAATGATGGCCAAACTAAGTGCATTAATGTTTTGTTAGAACAATACCTAAGGCACTAAGTTAGTGCCAACCAGTGAAATTAGGCCAAGCTACTTGACGTTACCTAATTCTCCTACAACCTCCAAAGGAGTGAAGCAGCAGGCAAAAGTCCCTTTGAAATTATCACAGGACAACAACCTCTAAACCTAAGTGTTGTTGCCTCTTCTTACACGAGAAACAACCTTACTACCTATAAGTTTGTAAAGGAATGACACAAGGAGGTAGACATCACAAGAGCTTGCCTTAACAAATTGCCAAATGAATCAAAAAGTGGGACGATGCCAAGTGACACCTAAAGGAATATGTGGAAGGAGATTTGGTGATAGTAAAGTTGTTACCCAACCAATTCAAGTCCCTATGCAAAGTGCATAAAAGCTTGGTAAGGAAGTATCAAAGGTCATTTCCTATAGTCAAGCGAATAAGGAAGGCTGCTTACCAAGTTTAACTTCCCCTATGACTCAAAATTCATAATATCTTCCATGTAAGTCTTATAAAGACCTTTCATGAAAACAAAGAAAATCCAAGTTGTAAGAAATCCAAGCATGCATTAATTGCTGTCATCACCAAATTCAACAAAGAAGTAGAGTGTATCCTTGCCAATAGGGTGATACGAAAAAAAGAGTTCTTAACTACACCGAGTACTTAGTCAAATAGAAACATGTACCAAACCATAAGGTTAGTTAGGAAAGAAAAGATTTACTTTGGCAATTTGGTAATCATATTCAATGTTATAAGGATGACGACATGACGAAAACGTCACGAGATTAAGTGGAGAAAGATATCATGACCAATCCTAAAACATTACCAAATTAGACCCATTAGAAGCTTAACCTGATTGTTGCCAAAAAACTTGGCAAAAACATTCTGGATACATGGTTATATGTTAAGTTTCTAAAATCTTCTTTTGCAAATATCTAAACTATTCTATAATAGTCTTGACCTATAATGTTCCATAAAATCTTGAACAAGCAATTATAGTCACACATTGAGGAGGTGGAACAAGTATAAATACTCTTTCTCTTCTCATTTGTAAGACACATCGTTAAATTAAAAGTTCTCTCCTTTGTATAGCTCTTTTATGCTTACTGTTTTCTAGCCTCTTACTTGCCTCTCTTTACTCTAAACAAATTCTTTCAAACTTTTTAAGGCTTACTTAGTTTATCTTTTCTTACAATGTATCTAAGTGTTATATAAATTAATACAAACAGAATCTAATTCTATAACAATAAGCCCTTAAAAAAAATCTTAAAATCCATTTGACTAAGGTTACTTTCTTGGGTATTCCTTGCAACTTCTTATAGATAGAAAGTAAACTTAAGGTTGGGACCTGTCCAACTAATTTTACTTTTTGCCTCTTAAAAAGAAAGAAAACTTATCTTTTTTATATGTAGCATTAATGTTCTAAGGGTCCACATCCAATCTACTCCTAAAATAAATTATAGGCCCAAAAACGAATCATGCACATATCTATCGTAAAGGTAAGGCTCTGCATCTTCCATATATTCATGTAAAATTAGAGTTCTTTTTAAAATAACATTTTCTTTTTTTTATTATTATTTTTACTTTCTTACTATATCTAAACAAAAATTAAATTATTTTTTTCACTCATTTTGAACTTATCTAAATAACTAATTAAAAATTAATTTCTTTCTTTATTCTCTTTCTCACAACTATCTTTCACATTGTTTCTCAAATACAAATAAAGCATTATATTATTTGAACGGTGGAACAAGAGGCGAGGGTTTAAGAATCTAACCCAACTTCAACATATTTCAAAGAACTAAGAAACACCGTAAAAAGATTTGTACGATGAGTTCAGTTGATTTGCAAATGACATTAGCTAAGTTGGGATTTGGGAGGAAGCATTATACTACATGCTTTAAGTCGCCTCAAACTGTCTACAACTAATCCGCAAGTACCTGATCATTTTGAATGGTTTAAGGTGATCCACGGACATCCTTAGTCTTTACTCATTTTATTAGAAGATGTCCATTAGCCTTTTTTTTTTTTTTTTCTCTCTTTCTTTTTTCTCTTTTAGAAAGCCAGCCGTTTTGTAATTATACAATCCGCATCACTTTAGAGCCTTGGGTTACACTGACCTCATTAGCCACAAGCCCCACAACTGCAAACTTCGTTAGCTCTTCCCAAAGAGACGGGTTTTGCCCGTCTGGTGGTCCTTTGTGCTAGCAGGACCGTGTCCTTTCGTTAGAGTGACGCCAATTTGTTCAATTTGACAGCGTTGCATCTATAGCTCCGAACATACGCAGATTGCCCATGAAAAATATTCACTTTTGCTGTGAGACTCGGAGAGTCCACTCTTTTGGCTTGTCTACTTCTTATATATTTATCACTCCATCCATCCATCCATCCAAACATGGATACGCCAACTTCAAGAATGCATATGCCATCTTTCTAGCATTTCCGTTGCCCCAAAAAACTAAAAAAAAAAAAAAAAAAAAAAAGGCTTTTACTACTTCAAGTTCTAAGAAGTCAGCGGCCACGTAAGATTGGATATGCTGTCATTCCATCCATATACCGCACTGCGACTCAAGGCATCAAGCAGTTCACTTGGACAAACCGAATAAAAATGGGAAAAAAAAAAATGAAAAGCGGAAAAATGAAAAAGATGGCAGCACCAAACGGAAAAGGAAAAAGAGATGATAGGAAGGGACTTGAAAGAGAAGCTGTCTGTGAAACCTATGCCATTGCTTGGATTAGAATCAAAGTCAGGATACTCAAAAAGCTGAATGACCCTGCGGAGAGGGTGAGCGAGCAAAACATTCACGACAACCTTCCTCGCTAATTATTCAAAACTCTATTCTATCACCTTGGACTAAACTTCCCACCTCACCCAACCTTGAAAGAAACACTCCAACCAGAAGAGGAAGCCAAGCCGTTCTCTTATCAATAAGAAAAGGCACCCCGAAGCCAAATGAACACTCATTGCACCTTTCTTATTTTTTTCTTCCATTTTTTGGAAGTTGAAGAGTAAGTGAAATTTGAACTCGGTTCTCGATCCCCATCGGCAATTGTCATGGCAAAGAGATCAGATTTTGCACAAAAGCTGTTAGATGATCTCAGGTTGCGGAAGCAAAGAATGGCTGCATCTCGAAGCCCGAATGGTTCAAAGACAGTTGGTGGAGGTAAGCAGATTAGTAAAATTTCATGTTGTACGTACACAGAATTCAAAACCAATGGCCTATACTTATTTTGTTCTCTCAAAATAAAATGCATCTTCAAGAAGAACAAGCAAGTTTTATAGAACCTTTGAAGTCACAGACCAGAAATATCAAAGCCTTTAAAGTACAAGCGTAAAATAATACGTCTTTATCCTTTACAAAATTCAGGGCTTAAGACATTTTTTTTTCCCCCTGTTATAGAACGCTAATGGAAAGAAGAGCAATTCTTACCAGATATTGCCATCACGCCTTTACATGAAAATTTCATTTTAGTGGAAGTCATCCTTTCAGAGCAAAAATATGGCATACTTTTCACAACGAAAAACAGTAATAACAATGAGCAAAGGAACCAGTCTATGGTATACGTCTTTACTTGTGGTGCCTCTTACCACAAGGCTTAGTCATTCATAACTCTGATTCTGCAATCAAAGAAAAAAGCAGAAATTTGATGACAGAATAAGAAATCTTTGATAATGCATTGTCAGTTAGCATCATATGAATTACAAAACAAGGACTGGTATTCCCCCCTACGTGGTACTTTCTATACCATAAATTCCTTCCCTTCTCATCTGGTGTATTCAAACTTAAGACCCTCAAATTACAAGTCCAAGTTCTTAACCACAGAGCAAGGGAGAGGGGAGAATTTATACCAAATTGAAAGCCAAAAAAAAAAAAGCTCATGTAAATATTGTTACCTAACAAAATTATAATTGTAGCATTATATTGTATGGCAGAATTTCAGGAAACATTTCTTGGCTGATGTATAACTATTTTCTCTCTATTGGCATGTGTATGCAGATGCATATGCATATTCCATGCAAACTTATAGAGGATCCAAGGAAATGAAAACGCATCAACAAGTAAGTATCATGGATGAAGCCGATAATGGTTGGAGTAAATCTCAGAAACTTAATTTGCTTATCATGTTTCATTTCCACAGAATGACACTAAAGCTGGAAGCATGCACAATAGATCAAGTAGAGGCAATAGATCACTTTCTATTGGAGAAGCTTCAAAGGAGATCACTCCTTTCCAGAAAGATAGAAGCTCACAACAAATAGGAGATCTTTCCATGGCACTAGCTTTTGCCCTGGAGAATGGTGGAAAACTCCAACTAATGGATTCCCTGGGCAACAATTCAATGCTTGGTTTCCTGCAACAGATCAGCAGAAGATCAGTGGAATTGGGCAGGACAGAAAGAACCAATGTTCAGAGGCACCATCCATCAACTAGCAGTTTCCCTGCCCTCTCTCATCTTCATATTAGGGAAATATCAAAAGGAGCACAAAAATTAAATCAGATACTGCAAGCTTTCTCAAATGGTCTTAGATTTGATGGCTATTCAATAGAGATCGGGAAGGAACTATTAAAAGGTGCCAGGGATTTAGAAGAGTCCTTGCGTATGCTAGTAAACATGCAAGAAGCTTCAGAGTACATGATCAGGCCCCAGAGCAAAAGCAGGATTACATTGCTCGATGATGATGAGAATGACGGTGAAAACATTGCCAAAACAGATGATTGTAAACAACTTGATAGGCCAAGATTCTCCTTTGACAAGCCCCCAAAAATTCTCATTACATCCAGGAAGTTGCAAGGACTGATCTCCAGCAAAGGCTAATGGCCCTGACTTACCCATCAGGAGCTATGAATTCCAACCGTGAATTAAGCACTTCAGACTCAGTTTCTCAGAAGAGATCAACCAGCTATTGTCATGATGGAAGAACTTATGCAGCATCCTCAGAACAGAAGACTCACTTAAGTTCATCAAAATCCAAACCAGATAAGGGGAGAATTCCAAATGTCATTGCAAAGCTAATGGGTCTGGAAGATCTCCCAGAAAATAAAGACACAAAAACCATCACACAGGAAGAATCCAGGTCTAAGCAAAAAGTGGAGGAGATAGCTAAAAGTAAACGCACAGGGAGAAGCATTCCATGTGGACAGAGGAAAAAGGATGGTGAAAATTCGGTGACTGCAGTAGGAACACAAAAGCAGATACAACCCAACCTCATTCAAGTGACTCAAGACACTGCATATTCCTTGCAAACAAAAAGGAAAAGAGCAACCCAGCATGCTGGCCTTGAAACAAGTATTCTTGATGGAAAGGTACCCCAACAAATGCAAGGCTTAAATAAGGCCAATGCAAAATCAGATAAGCATCAGGGTAATATCACACAGTCGAATCAGATAACTGGAAATACAAAGGCTATCCAGCAGAAAGAGTCAAAACAGGACAATCAGAAACTCACAGCCCAAAAATCCAAAGAAAGAAGTGAAACAAAGGAACTGATTCTCAAGCATGAGCTGGAACAGAAGGAACCACTGGCACAAAAAGGATCAGAAATTGCAATTAGATTGCAAGCACAACTGAATTCTCCAAGTGTCCCTAGATTGCAACAGCCTAACTTACTCCACAAGTTTGAGCCCAAAGAAAAATGGCGTTATGCAGGAGACAATAATCAGCAGAGTGTTACACTGAAGTTTGATGTGAGAAAGCAAAAGGGAAATCAAATAATGTCCAGGAGCTTGCCAAAACCTATGGCTATTACTCTGAATTCACAAAAGATACATTTGCATGCAAACCAAGTGACGCCTAGTAGTAGAATTTCTGCACAGTATATCAACGAAATGGAATCCAAAGGTTTCGCAAATAAAAGGCACCACCATGAAGATTTTATCCAAGATAGAAGGTCTGCCAATTCCCACATTGACATTCAAGATGCAATCACTAGGAACTCAAATCAAAATACCTGTCCAGGAGACCTCAAATCTGAATTCAAAGAAGAAAGGACCACTACTCCACCAGCAAAGGAAGAGAAACCAATTCATCAACCAGCCTCACAAAAGGTGAACATTACAAAAGCACAAAAAGTTGAGACCCCTCGAAAGATTGATGAACTAGTAGCAAGAAAAAGTGGAAGTCCATTCAACTTGGCAAGGACTTTAAAGAATCATAAGTCGATAGTGCAAGGAGGGAAGCAAAGAAAAAGTGACCAACTTGGTGGATCCAAGGAAGTGGAACAGAAGCGAGCCAGTGGCAGCAAGGAAGCAGCAGAGGCACAAGTTGTACAATCTAACGAACCAGTGGCAAGTGCACAATCCATTGTGTCGGCAGAAGAACATATTAAAGATGGGAAATTTTCCAATCCTTCGAATCGTGCTCAAAATGATGAATGCCCAATCCTAGAAGAGCCGGAAATCCTTCTTGCAGACGAAAGTGTAAGCTCACCTCTTAACCTGCAAATAAATACTATTTTAGAATCTAATAAGATCAGAAGCTCACACATTTGGTGTTGTGCGGAGTCAGAGCAAAATCTCAATGATCAGAAATGATCGGCAGCGTCAAGCACCTAACTTTGGCGAAGAAGAACTTGGGCCTAATAACATTCTATTGGATCCTCTTAAAGGTAAGTAAGAGTGTAAAAACCTTGCATTTGAAATCTTTACTTTCCACATTACTACATTTCTTGTCCAAGAACCATGAGTGGGAACGCTAGCAATTCCTTTCAAGCTCACTGTTAAACTGCATACAGCGATTTATGAAGATGGCAGAAGTATTGATTGTCCAACAGAAGCGGATAGCAGAGAGGAACCTCAGATGGAAACACCAGAGCCGTTAACAGACGGTGAAAATCATCTCAAGCAGGTCCTGATGAAAAGTCAAGTATTTCTCCACACGGCAGAGGCAGTCTTCCAACTCAACATTCCATTCAACATTCTCGACGGGTGCCGTGATGACTACAGGGAAAGAGTGGACGATAAGCTAACGCTAGACTGTGGCTATGAAGTGATGAAAAGGAAAGGCGTGAGGCAAGAGCTCAAGAGTCATCCTCTGATGGGGACACGTTATATTACCTGCAGAAAAGCAACATACTTGGATGACCTGGTCAAACAATTGAATGGAGACATCCAAAGGTTGAGACTCTATGGGAGAGACGGTAACGGCGAATGCGGTGTGGAAGCCTACTTGCCCAAAGCGCTTGAAAATGACGTTCAAAACAAGGACCCAGATGTCAACTGTATGTGGGACTTCGGTTGGGACATGACAACGTTCGCGTTTCTCGAAAGAGACGACGTCATCAGGGACGTGGAGAGGCACTTGCTCAATAGACTCCTGAACGAAGTTACCATGGACCTCGTGGTCGTAGTTTGATCAAAAGTTCCATCGAATTTAATTCCATAAAATTCACTCGGAGTGGTTGGTGCAGTTTTTTTTTTTTTTGTGTGCAGGCTAGATTGAGAAGCGAGCATGTCGGGTAAAGGGTAATGCTTTTCATTCTAATATTCCGTTCCATATGCGTCCATTTTGTGCAAGTGAAAGAAACTAAGCAAACATGACTTGCAGAAATTTATGCAAAGATGCAAAATAAAATGATGTGAATTCAGAAGATCTGAGCGATGAAGCGTACCAGTAGAATATCGAAGTGTCAGTAGACTGTGTGGCCCGTTTGCTCTTTGCCTCGATGCTCAAATATCAGCTTTACTTCAACAAGCAATGCAGGGGCGAGTGGTAACACGGTTGCCCCGAGAGGCTCAAGTTTCCATCAAATTATGAGGCAAGAAACAGACGGCCAACGTGATTGAGAGACTTAACACAAATTCTATCGTTCCCGATTTCCATTTTCATAATTGTCTAAATCTAAAATTTGTTTTTGTTAAGGTGGGTGATGGGTGGGGGGGTCTCTTTTGCTCGATATAAAATAATAAAGCTTAGGTTTGTGCATATGTTTCTTTTGTTTTGTTCAAAAGGAAAATTGATAGTTGTGTTTACGAGAGCGATGATTTTGTTTCATTTTATGAAATCACATTACTGCCCTTTTGTTTTTTTTTTTTTTTCAAAATTAGGAAGAAATCATGTACTTATCGAATGCACATAAATTTTAAAATTTATTCATTTATTTATTGACTTTTCATAAAGTAACAACAATTTAGATTATTTTTTTATTTAATTCACTAAAAAGGTCATTTCATCATGAATTATATAATATGAACAATTCACTTTATTCTTATAAAATTTATATATTTTTCGTAAAATTAAAATTAAAATATAAAAATGATAAACGTGGACACAATACAAATAATTTAATTTAATTTAATTGATTTGTAACTTCGCATTAACTAAAAAAGTCAATGACTTGTGAAGTAAAATACTGAACACTAAAATAACTTAATTTTAAAATTTTTAAAATTTAATTAATCTAAAACTAAAATTATTTAAATTTAAAATAATTTAAAATTTAAATAACTCAAACGTAAAACTTGAATGACTTTGAGATTAATATAATTAAAATATAATAAATTTAAATTTTGAAAAAGTTAAAATCTAATGAACTTGTGATTTGAAATATTTAAAATTTAAATAATTTAATAATTGGTAAATTTGAAAATCTAGAATTATTTCAGCTTGTCACTCAAAATAATTAAAATTTAAATGAATTAAAATCTAGAATTATCTCACTTGAATTGGACTCGATTAGTTCATTGAGCACCTCTACTCAAACTTTTAACCATTAATTTTAAGGGACTTTAGATTATGTTTTTAATCAATAATAATGTTTATGAAAATACTGTATTATTGGGATATATTATTTTAATAAATACAATAAAAATAAGATAATTTATACTAAAGAAATAATTTTATATTATATAAGTTTTTTTATATATATATAATTCAATGATATGTAGTAAATATTATTTTATGTAAAATAAATTATACTGCATTATCTACTTAATAATGACGATCAGTCTAGTCCAGTCTGGTGACCATTTCGCAACACATCATAGTGTTGAATTGTTTCCATTCGTTTCCTCGGCTTCTTGCGAAACCAACTGGCCATTGTTCTATTTCCCATCAAATCCGCGCTTTCTTCGAGTATTGTATTAGGTGCGGCATTACGGAAAGCAGACGAAAAGAAAATTGAGGAGGCGTGGGTGTTTCCTAGAAAAACAAAGGAAGAAAAGAAAAAGAAAAAGAGGACGCGTGAAGAGGAAGCAATAACTTTGCACCTCTCCTTTTCTTTTCGACAGGGCAAAAAGAAAACAAAAAAAAGAAAAAAAAGAAGAAGCATGGGGCTGTCTTTTCCCTTTTCAATTCAAGTGTGCTTGCTTTACTTTCGTCTCTTTTTCTATGTCATGTTTAAAGCTCTTTTGTGCGCTGGAAATGTTGCCATGATTCTGGAAGGGGAATGTTGTTTCTTAGCAAAGAAGAAAAAACACAGCATAGGTAGATAGATAGGATAGATGCCCCTGAAAGAATTATTATTATTATTTTGTTTTGGTAGGAGGGTGGGAAGCACTAGCTTTGCTTGCATTAAGGCTTTCCAGCAAATCTCAATTGTTCTCAAGTACCTAATCAAACAAAGGAGAAAAATGGCCATAAAATTCACCATTATCATGGCAGTTAAGGATGCTGAGACGGATTGTAAATTGGAGGGGAATTATTTTTCTCAAATTTAAATGCGGATGCAAGGCTCTAAGTACACCCATGTTATAATTGAATTTAATCTTTTTCTTTTCTTTTCTTTTCTTTTCTTTTGGGTGGTGGTGGTGGGGGGGGGGGGGAGGGAAGAAATCCGAGGGCTCTAAGCCATTAACGGGTCAGGATAGAAGGGCATTTACGTGTGTTGACCTCTTTGGCATCGAATTATGCATGGAAAGCCAGAGCCGGTGGCTTCCCCTTCCCGCCGCTTATCATAGTAGTGGGCCCCCCCGGGGGACAAAGCGAGAGAACTTCTTCTAAATCTATCTGATCTACTACTTGCAAGTTTAGTTTGCCTTTACGGTTCTGTCCTCGACAATTTTTTAGTATCCATCTCTCTCTCTCTCTCTCTATATGTATATATTAAATGCCCATTTCATTCTGGGGGTTGCCCAAAACACACAGAGAGAGAGAGAGAGAGAGAGGGGAGAGAGAGGGAGCTCATCATCCTACTTAGCTATCTATGGCTGTGCTTCGTTGTAATACTGTTATTTTGCTCTTCCTTTCCCTGTTGCATATCATTAACGTCGCAAGTGAGTTCGTTGCTCTGGTCTTTCTTTCTTTCTTTCTTTTTATTATTATTATTTTAAAAAAAAAAAAGAAAAAAGGGAAAACTTCGGAGAATGGTCGTACTCTGAAGAAGGGGGCGCTTTAAAACTCAGTTTGTAATGGTTTTCACAAAAGAGAAAAAACCTATTTACCCTTTCAAAATAAGTAAATAAATAAATGACGTTTCTGCTCTTGCGGTGCAACATTGTATGTAGAAGGCTTAACCTTACCCTCAGAAACTTCTTTTAATCTATCAAATATCAATCAGTCGAGTTTTAATAATTCTATTGCTCCGATTTCATGTTTATTTCCGACGTCGCCCCGGGGGGGGGGGGTGGCGACAGTAAAATGAGTTCCTGAAATATGCGCAGTTTTAATCCTTTTGACATTCATTCCTACCTGTTGGTTGCTCCGAATCGTTTCCTCTCCGAGTCTGACTAACATTTTTTGTGCAGAGTCGCAGTCTTTCGTCGGCGTCAACTATGGACAGGTCGCTGATAACCTCCCAGCGCCGTCAGCTACGGCAAAGCTGCTCCAATCAACAACAATCCAAAAGGTCCGGTTATACGGTTCCGACCCAGCGATAATCAAAGCCTTAGCCAACACCGGAATAGGTATCGTCATCGGGGCTGCAAACGGCGACGTCCCTGCACTAGCCTCTGACCCCAACTTTGCCAAAAATTGGGTCAACACCAACGTTGTCCCCTTCTATCCATCGAGCAAGATAATCCTCGTCACCGTTGGCAACGAGGTGATGACCTCAGGCGACAGGAATCTCATGACAAACATCTTGCCGGCTATGCAAAACGTCCAGAACGCTCTTAACGCTGCTGCCCTTGGGGATAAGATAAAGGTCTCCACGGTTCACTCCATGGCGGTGCTTAAGCAGTCGGAGCCGCCGTCCTCGGGATACTTTGATCCCAGTTACGGGGATTTGATGAAGGGCTTGTTGGGGTTTAACAATGCCACGGGTTCGCCTTTCGCGATCAATCCATACCCGTACTTCGCGTATAGGGGCGATCCCAGGCCTGAGACGCTGGCCTTTTGTCTTTTCCAGCCAAATGCAGGACGAGTTGATGGGAGCACTAAGATCAACTACATGAACATGTTTGATGCCCAGGTACTAATTCGTACAAGGAAAGGTGACTAATGAGCTTGAGTTTAGTGGTATCCCCCTCCAAAACTGAAGTACTCATGCCTCTGAGTCCTAATAGAAGCCAAATAATCAAAGAAGGAATACCGTAATTAGAACCTCAGAACTTGCATGAAATATTTAGTAACAAATGATGCAATTCTTTACAGGTGGATGCTGTTTACTCTGCGTTAAATTCATTGGGATTCAAGAATGTTGAGATTGTGGTGGCTGAGACCGGGTGGCCTTACAAAGGAGACAACAATGAAGTAGGGCCAAGCATTGAGAATGCTAAGGCATACAACGGTAACTTGATTGCACACCTTAGATCCATGAAGGGAACTCCATTGATGCCAGGGAAATCTGTGGATACCTATCTCTTTGCTCTATATGACGAAGACTTGAAACCAGGACCTAGTTCAGAGCGGGCATTTGGCCTTTTCAAGCCTGATCTTTCCATGACTTATGACGTTGGTCTCTCCAAGAGTAGCCAGGTGAGAACCCATGTTAATGTGCATTGGAATTCATTAGATCCTCTGCCTTTTGGTTGAGGTTTTTTATACAGAGGTTAGATTCTGTGCTTGATGACTCAATTCTCTTTTAGACTTCTAGTGCACTTAGTTCTACCACAATATTTGGCAGTTTAGTCGTAGCCTTGTCTAACGGTGTCCTGAACTTCTATCTTTAAGCTTTGGTAACTGGCTCAGGCAGCAGGGATTTGATCTCCACGAAGTGCATCAGCACTTTTGCTTTATCTTTGACTTGATTGCTGGCAGATGCAAATGCAACATCCTTAATGGTTCATTATCAAATATATCTGCGGCAGTTATTTGAAGCTTTATTGATGTGTATTATTCTTTTAGACTCCGGATAGCTCTAAAACTCCTGTGACTCCATCACCAAATCCAAATCCAAATCTGAAAAAGGAAGCATGGTGTGTGCCAAAGGCGGGTACATCAGATGCCCAATTGCAAGCTAATCTGGATTATGCCTGCGGACAAGGGATTGACTGTAGTCCAATCCAACCAGGGGGAGCTTGTTTTGACCCAAACACTGTATCATCACATGCTGCTTATGCCATGAATCTCCTGTATCAATCAGCTGGAAGAAATCCATCGTACTGTGATTTCTCACAAACAGCCACTCTTACATCTACCAATCCTAGTAAGTCAAATCGAGTACCTAGTTGGCCAGTCTTTTTAGCCTTTTCAAACCTCTCTGGAGAAGCTGCATTAGCATCGCTGATATTTCTTCTTTCTTGTAGGCCCAAATGCTTGCACTTACCCAGGAGAAAGCTCCTGAAAACGGAGGACATCTATACTAAAGAGTCACTTCCACTTACCGACCAACTGTCTCTTTATTTTGGCATATTAACTACTCTGTTGATGGGTGCTTTCTGCTTCATTTTTACTAGGAGGGACAAAGACTTTGTCCTAACAAGTAGAGGAAGCAAATATGTATGCAGGAAATTCTCAGGCTTTTAAATTTTTACAGAACTTGCCCTGTTGAAATCCATGTGAAGAAAAGTTGATTCTTCTGGCATAAGTTAGGAGGAGTTCTCTCCATGTACGTGTGTTTTAGTGCATTTTATATGCAGTGTAACCTCCGATTTCTGCATAATGTGTGAGGTAAAAGCGGAGTGCTTGAGAGTTGATTTTCCGCTGTACGTAGTAGTTTTCTTGGCTTCATGGACTCGAGGGTGTATGACTGTTTTGTCAGAGATCATTGTGTTACAAACTTACAAATATAAGATGGGATGCAGCGAGATCGACAGCAAAAATGCTTCATTATTCCTAAGAAGCTTATACATCGTTAGCTTCATTGTCAGCGGAAGACAGTGGAGAGGACTCCCATTCTTTCTTTTTCTTTTGCTCTTTTTCTTTCTCTTTCGTCTCGTCTTTCCAAATTTTTTCGAAAAAGACATTGTACATGAAAAGAGAACTCCCTCACCACCATCCATCCTACGATTAAAATGTGATTCTGCATGGGGTAATTACTGTGTACGTTGCAGATGGTCCCAGGGTCCAAAGTCCAAGCAATTCAGAGATACGTAATATAAAACTCTTTGTATTCATTTCAATTTAATACGTTTATATTCACCGAGTTGGACTCAACAATAGGGAAACATATGATATATAAAATATTTGAGAGAAGATAGCAAAATAATTTTATTAGTTTTTAATTTCATTTATTTTTTATATCATATGTCCACCAAATTTTACATTTGCTTCTGCCTAGCTGACACCCTTCGCTAAGTTTTTTTTTTTTTTTTAATGTATGGTCAATTGTGGTTTGTGCAATCATTCTTTCTTTCAAGGATCATGAAGCTGACAATAAAGCGACATAGAAGGGTATTTAATCACGAATGAACTTAGAAGAAGAAGAAGTCAAGAAATAGTAGTTGCCCTGCTTTTTCTTTTCTTTTCTTTTTTTTCTTTCCTCCAAAGAGCTCTTCGTGTGATTCATTCACATTCATCCTATGGGCTCCGTGGAGAGCACGACGACGTATTCGAAAATGAAACCAACCCAAAACCCAAAACAGAAGGAAGCGAATAACCTCAAGACAATCTTCAAAAACGACAGTTGTCGGTTAAGTCGAATTATAATGATGTCATAGCGCCAAAGACAAGGACGGTGACATGTCATATCGAGGTTCTTCCTCTGGCAACCACATGGCAATGCGTGAGTCACCGGACGATGAAAGAGATCATCGTGGTCTCACGAGGAATTATGCTCGATCATTTGGAGGAGCTTTTGCACCTTTTTCTGTCTTTGAATGCCAATCGATGTAGCAGCAGTGGTTATTGTGGAGGCATTCTTGGAGACTTGGGAGATATTGTTCTGTGATTCTATTGCAAATAGGCCAGCTTCTGTAACTGTAAGAGACTTTAGAGCTTGAAGACGGGGATTACATAATAAATGAAGTGTTTCAAAATGGTCAAAGAGATATATTATTGGAAAGGTGTGTGGAGTGCACTCCACAAACCCAAGGCATATCTTGGCAGAAATGCCTTTTAACATTTAACTCCCTACATAAGTTTAATCAATTGGTTTCAGAATACAACTTGGAATTAAAATGCCGGAAAATTTTTCTTTTTTCTCTTTTTTTGACAAACAATATACATCCTTCAACCTATAATCAATCAACAATTCCTAGTTTTTCACAAGACTCTGATAAGGAAGCCATATCCATATCATTCTCAAAGGTCCTGACATCACAAAGCCTGCCACCAACCTCGTCGGCAAAAGCAATCTTCCTCTTCTCCTTGGAGGCCGCGCTTTCAGAAGTGGTAGTAGAACCACCTTCCGTCCTTTGCTGGCATTGATCAATTTAAACTATTAGCAAAAGATTTTCATAGATCATGAATTATGAACTACTGTAGTTTCCATATTGGATTTATGTCCAAGTCCATGACTGTTTACAGGTGAAACTTACCATGATTTTACAAAATCGGTTGCAGTCCCTTGTCATCGTAGAAAGCCATTTCTTAGCACTCTCTTCAACCTTTGTTGCATCCTGAATTGCAAATCTGACCTGCCAGATTAAGAATATGTATAACCAAGTCATGTATGGGACCAATGATCATGTAATGCACAGTGGCACAAAAATATGCAGATATATGAATATCTATTTATAAATTGTACAGGGAAACATCATTTTCCCATACCTGTATTTCTCAGTTTTTTTTTTTTTTGCCATAAAAAATGAAAGGATGAGAATGGTGTTAGGAGTAATATCAGATAAAAAGGAGTTGATATAAGACCGGATTTGGACATTTTGTTATCGCCGTACACTTAAAAACTGTTAAAAGTAACAAATGCCATCAAATATAACTATGATTTCAAAAGGACTATTATTTCAGTTAAAGAACGCTATCATTTTAGTTGAGTGTTCAAACCCAAATATGGTATAACCAATAGCAACTTTAGGTCGGCTCATGTAGCAAAAGTTCTCGAAAAAGAAAACTTATTGATGTGCACATGATTGGGTCATTATAGTAATAGGCCTGCATGTTGCCATACCTCGTCTGCAGTATACTTGGAGGATGTAGCCATATAGACCTTTGAGTGTAATATTTCTTTGGCAATGTCCTTCATAGCCTTCAACTCATTTGCAAGTTTTGTTGCAACAGATTCAATATCACACATCTGTTGCTGTAAGAATGAAATGGCACTCTCTGAACAACTCTGGGCAGAGTTGCATCCCTTAGTAAAACGTGGCAGAGGACGAGAAAGATGGCTACGTTGTACAGTCCTTTTAATGCTGAAACTATCGTTACCAATCTTCGGTTTTTTAATGGCTTTCTTAGGAGTGCTAGTGGCTAAACCTCTCTTGATGTGATTAGCTTCTTCCAATTGACTATTTGAATTCTCAGTCGATTTCATGTAGCAAAGTTTCCTTGTATACTCTGAAAATACCCAAAATCAAACAACGTTAGTTGCAATGAGACAGAATTGAGGTACATACTGCCTGCAGGATAAAACACCCATTTGCAAACAAGAAGGGCAGGTTGATTTAATAGCACCAAAGCATCCAAGTTACAAAGATATAACAAGACCACCCAGATGGAAATCTAGACTTTAACCGTGTGCTATTTGCAATCAGCAGCTATCTTGTAGAACAAAAATTGTTCAAACTAGAAAATCCATTCAAATGCATGTAACATCCAGCAGAGTTCTATGTTGTCTTATTGTTATCAATTTACATATGAACAAGGGAAAGATACGACCAAAGTCAACAACCAAATATTTCATGGTATTACATGTCAGTGGACGGGAGAACCAGGAAAAGAAAATCATCATCTACCAACAAATATAAATTTAAAGGGAAATATTTTTTGGAGACACTTTTTATTAGACTCACTATACACAATTAAAAAGTAATTTTTATTGAGAAACAATGGCGTGCACTATAATGTATAAGAGTGAAATACCACTTTTCTGTGTACCTCTATTACTAATTGTGTATAGTATGTCTAACAAAAACTGTCCATGATTGCTCCAAATTTAAATGTTGCAATAATGTAACAATCTCAAATTGCTTGTGTACTATAGACTTGCATGCATGCTATTCTTTTGTTAAGTGAGACTTATAACATGAACCAAATGATGACTTACAAGCTTATAAGAGAAGCAGACTGGCCATGAAAGCTAACCGGTGACTTACAAGGGAAGCCAGTTGAAGCTAATAGAGGGAGAACCATGAGTAAAGACAGACGAGAACCCAAGAGGGAGGGACTCCTAGGGGGCATCGGGGCTTTGAGCCCAGGAGGAATTTGTGGGAGAACAACCACAGAACTTCCTTCTCTAAGTGGAAGTTCCTCTGATTATCTACATCTGACTCATGATAAAATGTGGCTGAAGGCTGAACCACATCAAGTTTTTAAGGGTATCTTTGTATCTGTTTGTTTCTTTTCAGTTTCTTGCCAATTATTGGCCCTATGTCACAACAAAATATAGTTCTTTTTTTTTTTTCAACCTTTACTATTGGGCACCCCAGCCAAGAGACAGTTGTCATCCAAATTATTTCCTGGACAGATTGTGTATAACACACGATTCACAACTCCAACTACATTGACTTGTGCACTTACTATAAAACTCTTCATCATCTAATTGGCCGGACTCCATAGCCTCATATAGCTGTTTCTGAGCAGCTGGAGACATGACCTGAAAATTGAAGTACTGTTTAAAAAGGTTTGAGGAATACATAAGGGAGAAAACAAGTGATTCATTCTACATACCTTCCTGAATGAAAAGAGCCTTGCAGGGGGATGCTGCATCTGGAAGTGATGATGGCCCTCAATAGATTCCACAGGCTCATTGTTGAAAGGATGGATCGCTGAAGGGCAGCTTCCTGCTGCATCAGAACATGCAGATAATGTGCATTGGCTTTCTTGACCAGGATGAGAATCATCAGTTACAGAAAGAGAGTTATTTTCTGAAATCGAGCATAAATCTGAATTTCCCAGTTGCACAGGCTCACTAAATGGGTTGCTTATAGCACTGCCTTTAAAAAAAGGTTTATGGTCTTTAGCTCCATCCTTAAAAAGATGTGAGTTATTACTGTTGCCATTCTCCAGTTCCGCACATGGCAGGGCATTAACAGTAGCAATATCATGCACTTGAGGTTGGCTGTCACTACTAGGATTCCATACTTTCTCGTGTGCACAAGGAATACTTGGGGAGTTATCATACATTTCACGGCTATTGTCCTTAGGTGGAGACGCAAGAACAGTGGAATTATCATTGGGATGCAAGTCAACATTGGAACCTTCTTTATTTATTTCTGGGAATGAGAAATTCAAAGACTCATTGCTAATTACTTCACCATTATCCATCATCATTGCTTCCACAACTGCGGCTCTTACATGAGAATGCTCCACAACATGAGAATGCTCCACATTTTCAGAGGATTCTTCAATAGATACACAACATTGAGGGTCACTACTAGCAGAAGCTTCGCAACTATTAGTTGTCTCCATGTGACCATCATTGGGATGTGCATCTATGGCAAAATGCTCTCCAATTAATTTGGTTGAGGATAAATCTGCACACTGGATATTAATTTCTTCTGCATTTTCATCAATAATATTCTTCACACCAGCATCAACAACACATGTGGGATCAACTTGCTCCACATATTCATATGATTGCTCATTAAAAGCACAGCATTGAAACTCGTTAGGGAAGAAAGGTGACATCTGATTCTCAAATCTGCAGTCACTAGCTGCCTTAAGCTCTTCACTGGAAATCACTGACCTATCAGCCATTGAAGCAGAGACATTACCTATCACAGGCTCTTTGATTGACATCATTGATGTTGTAGTCTCTGAAGCACAATAACCAGTGATTTCAGGGCCTTCACCATGTGCCATGCTACTAAAACTGATAACATTGTCATGACCATTGGTAGAATCACTCTCAATATTGAACTTACTTTGGCAATCTGAAAAACTAGGTTCAGGAACCTCGACTTTAATGTCAACAGGTAGAAAGATGGCTTGATCACCGGGAACTTCCTCAGATTTCACAATTAGTGGGGCACTATGAGATGAAGTTGATGCATTAATTTTTCTGCACTTTCTCTTTTCCCTGTTTTTCAGAATTCTAGATTTCCAACAACTAAGGTGCTCCATGGCTTCATAATCATCTTCATCGTGTTGAGAGTCAGAACAATCTTCTTTAACAATGGTGACAATATTAACATTTTCTCTGCTTGAACCAGCATACCTTGCACGCTTCTTTTTGTTTGTTTTGCATATCTCCTTAATTTCTTTTAGTGTCATGGCATCCAATTTGAGGTCATCCAGTTCACCATCCACTCCATCATCTTCCAAATTGAAATGAAACCCTGAAATGTGCTTTTCTGCAATTGGCACCACCTTTTCTTCTGCAAGCAGAGAGGGACTTTTACCTTTGGTTCTTTTACAGCCTATTGGCAAGGCTTCAAACTCAACTTTTCCCCTAAGATGTGAAAGTGGATTGCAACTTTTAGAGTCTCCAGTTTGATAGATATCTTCGACCTTCTTGAACTTAGGTGCTGGCTTGCCATGGAACACATTAAGGATTTTTATGGCCCTACCACCCTTGACAACCTGGATAAAGTGCAAATGTTGAGAGCTCCTCAACTCCATTGAGCGAAGAAAACTATTCAATGCCCAAACGTTTTTGCCTAGACATGAAAACAGGAAATAAAAGGGGGAAATCGTCAACCTAAGCAGGAATATACAGCATGAATATAGCTGAAGTTGGATAAAGTCTCAATTTTGCAAAAAATAAAATAAAGTAAAAGGGTGGGTTTTCTTTTTCTTTTTTTAAATCTTTTTTTGGGAAGGAAGTTGCGGGGTTGGGAGTGCATTGAATAATACAAATGCACTTTGGACAGGGCTACATAAACGAACAATTTACAGGCAAGCACCCCAAAGGCATCATTATGCATGATGCCAGTCAGATTTCATGACCTGGGCTTACGGCCACACAATGGCCAACAATAGAGGAAGTGGGGCAGTTTTGATTGTAAAATCTACAGCCATATAGCTATAACATTCACCTGGACAACAACAAACTTCATCATTCCCCACCCACCTCCGGCGGGCAGCCCCATTTTTTTCTTTGGCTTAAATTTACATAAATGATGTCCGAGTTATTATAGCCACACGGGGGGGGGGGGGGGGGGGCAAGAGGAAGCGTTAAAGAGAGCCCAGCTAATAGCAGGAAGCATAATTTGCAAATCAGTTGGATTTCCTGCTATTACAAACCAAAGCATTAAAGAGAGCTCCATCTCCAGAGAGAAACTCAAATAATAAGTGAAATATATATAATTCATAGGGGAGTTTTTTACAATCTTGAAGTAGAAATTACAATCAATGAGATACCAGAATTTTTACTAAAAGTTCAATTTTTTTTTTCTTTATTCCATCAATTGAATTGCTCTGGCAATAGACTAGCGCAGTTCCCATTTGAATTAAAACCCACAAATAGAACCAAAAAAAAAAAAAAAATCTGCCCACAGATATGCAGATCTAAAATCAAAAGAAATGTATAATGAAGAGCGACACCTAGAGAGAGAGAGAGAGAGAGAGAGAGAGAGAGACCTGAAATGGACGACTTTGGGAGGGCCGAAGAGGGACGGAAGATTATCGAGCAATATTCTCTTTGGAGAGAATTAGACTGCGTTGCCGGCCAGCGCGCGCAACAAGCGAGACTGTGTATGCGTGAGAGAGAGAGAAAAGAATTGGAGATATGATGATTGAATAAAAAGGGCGGGCTTTCGACTTCAATGTCTAAAAGGGCGGGCTTTCGTCTGCCGCTCCATTGTAGTTTTGGCCTTCTTCAATCAAAATAACATTAATATATATATATATATATTGGTTTTTTTCTTTTTTTTTTTTTTTTTTATCAGCAGCGGGAAACTCAAATTTACTTAAAACAAGTAAAGGTACGACAATAAAGCCGATATGTTTCGCTCCATTGAACTAAACTTTATATGGCCGGCCGGCCCAATTCTTATCGAGCCCAATAATATTATACGATAGATATAAGATACCAAAATTAAAAAAAGTTTGGAAATTCCTCTCTCTTTTTTTTTTTTTTTTCTTCTTCTTTGGATCCCTCTCTCTTTGATTCTCTCCCTCTTTGTGCCTTTCTTTGTAAAGCAAAAAGGGAAAAACGGCTAGAGAAACATCTAAGAGATTAACAAGAAAAGGAGATAACATTTTCTTTTTCAAAAAGATTATGATCATATCAATTAACCATTAAAAATAAAACTAAGATGAGAAAAACCAACCAAGATAAAGTGAAGACAATGGCATTCAAAGAAGGAAATTAGTTTTGAAACTATGAATAGAAAAGAAAAGGGAAAAAAAAAAAACACAGAAAAGGAGAGAGAGAAAAGAAAGAAATTTAGGAAATAAAAAAATACATGTCTAAAAAGGAATTTAAATATATATATATATATATATATATATATATATATATATATATATATATATATATGGGAAATGTAAGATAAGAAAAAAATAAGAAGAGAGATTAGAAATTTTAGAAAGATAAGATTTTTTTAATTTTTTAATCTCATATTTTTGAAAATTCAAACTTTTTTAAAATTTCTAGAAAGAAAGGAATTTTTTAATTTTTAATTTAGTATTTTCGAGAATTTAGATTTTTTACTTGTAGTTTTAAAATATTTTTGAATTTTTATATAATTTTTATATTTTAAAATTTTTAAAATTCTTTTGAAAATCTTATTTTATTAAATATTTATATTTTTTAAGACTTCTAGTTTCATTGAATTTTCTTTTTAGGGATTTCAAAATTATTATTTTTTAAGAAACTTCAAAAATTTTGTTGATTTTTTTATTTTTTAAACTTTTTTAGGATTTCTTGTTAAAATTTGTGAGTTTTTTTATTGAAATTTGAAATTTTATTTTGAATTTTCTGAATTTTTTACTTTTTATTTATTTTTAGATTTATAATTTTTTTATTTTTTAATATTTCCTATTTTTTATTTTTTATATTTTAAAATTTTCTAATTTTTTTAGATTCATATTTTATTAAATATTTAATTTTTTATGATTTTAGGTATCATTAGTTTGAGGTTTTGTAATGGGTTAAAAATTTTGAGATTTTATTAAATTCTAAGAAATTTTGAAATATTTTTCAGTTTCTTTTTTTTTTAAAAAACTTATCGATATTATAAAAATTTTAATATTTTTATTGAAATATGAAATTTAAAATTATTTTAAAATTTTAGAATTATTTAATTTTTTTAGATTTATTTTTCAATATTTTCAAAATTTTAAATACTTTTTGAATCTTCCAAAAATATTTTACTTCTATGAGTAGGTATTCAAAGTTATGATTCATTACATTAATAAAAATTTTTATAATTATATTTATTTTTTAAAAAAAATTTATTAACACATTAATTTATTAATTAAATCTGATATATATTAAATATTTTTCTTTAAATTCAATTACATACTAATTATTTACATATTACATAACAAATATTTTTCCTTTTTATTATCATATTATTAAGTTTTTTAATATGACATAAATTTTAATTTTTTTAAAAAAATTAAAAATAAAAATAATTTTTAATATTATAATTTTTATATATTTAGTTTTTATATTATTATTATTATTAATTTTTTTTAAAAATTAAAACTTATGACATATTAATAAATTTAATGGCACAAAATGTATTTGTAATGAGTAATTATTATCTAATAGTATTTAACAAAAAAATTAATATAGATAAAATTTAATTAACAAACTAATAAATTAAATAAATTTATAAAATAAATATAATTATAAAAATTTTTAAAATATAATGAATAAAATTATTTTTTTTATGCCAATGAAAAAGCTGACTGTGAGTGGTGGTTCTCACCAAATCATATTATCACTTAACAGTTATTTTTGAAAAAAATAAAAAAATAAAAAGATCTAATTGCGGATTTTTCTAACACTAGAAAATCCCTATTTAAACGATTTTGTAAATGCAGATTTATTAATTAATTAATTAATTAAGAATTACTAACCCAATTATAAACTCATTTCGTTCATTCAGAAGACGAGGCCTGGCCTTTCCGACTTCATTGGCTTGCCTGCCCTCGTTTCTTCCGAAAAAAATGAAGGCTTCTTTGAAGGGCAGGTACGATACTGACAAAGGCACTGCTGCTTCTACCGTTGCCTTCAACGCCGGCGATATCAAGCTCCGGGTTTCCCTGACCGACGCCACCCTCGTCAATGGACCCAGCTTGAACGGCCTGTCTTTAGCTGCGGAGAAACCAGGCTTCTTCATCGTTGACTATGACGTCCCCAGACAGGTATGCATACTTCATACTTCAAACATGGTTTGCGCGGCTATGGCCTGTTTGGTTGCTCGGGTATTTCCGCAGAGCTGATGGGAAACTTGAATTGAAATGACCGTTAATTTCTATCCATTTGTCTTTGGCGTTGATTGTTTTTTTTTTTTTCCCAGCCCAATCCTAATTAAGGTTTCATATTTCAGTAATTGAGGGAAAGTTAAGGTTCCAGTTTGCTGATTTATAATTTTTTATCCATTAAACTGGCAATTTTGGAAAAAAAAATGACAATATGGTGCCTCTGTTGTGTTTTAAAATTGCAGCTACAGCTTTCAATTTTGATTTTTCATGTTCACGTGAATGCTCTAGTTTTCTTTGTTCCCACGCCCATTACTGCTCTAACAATGTTGATGTGCCTTAATTATCACTATTATGTCTTGGGGTTGCAGGATTTACGCTTTCAGTTCATGAACTCAATCAGGGTTGTGAATAAGCCATTGAATTTGACTTACATTCACCACAGAGGGGATAACAGGACGATCTTGGATGGGAGCCTTGTATTTGATTCGGCTAACAAGGCATCAGCTAACTACATGCTTGGCACTGGAAATTGCAAGTTGAAGTATGCTTATGTCCATGGAGGTCGGACCACATTTGAGCCATGTTACGATTTGGCAAAGAATTCATGGGATTTTGCAGTCTCGCACAGGGTGCATGATTGTGATGTGTTTAGGGCCACCTATCAGACATCAAGCAAGCTGGTGGGATTGGAATGGTCAAAGAATTCAAAGTTGGGTGGGAATTTCAAGGTCTGGCCTTGATTATAATTTATGAGCTCTGTCTTTCTCTATGTTTATGTGTGAATTCATGAACTTAGTATATGTCTGCCTTGTGCCTTAGTATAATATATATTTTGCAGCCTATTTATTTTCATTGAAGGAGCTGTAGTTTTCCATCTAACTGGATTAGTGGCAACCTGTCTACTTTGTTCAAGACTTTGCTTGGCATGAACACTTATCACGGTTCCCAGATGGATCATTCAATGGCCATTCAACACTGAAAAATCTAGTTTTTCTACTTTTCTGATGGGAAAACATATAACAGCAGAAATAGCTAGGAAAACCAGGGTATCAATGAGGGTATTTGATGCAGATATGCTGTTTTGCTCATTTCTCCAAAACTTATTGTTTCCATCCCAGTCCATTTTTATCATTTAGCTTCTATTTGTAACAGTTAGTTGAAATTTGATTTGTCAAATGAAAGGGAAGAACTCTTCATGATATTCAGGTACAGCCCGATATGCCTAAATGATATGCATGCAAAAGAAAAGGTCTTTTGAGAAACATACTCAAAAAGTGACCACTGTCAAACTAGCTTATCACGTTGGTTCTTTGTTTTGGGTGGTATCTTTAATCACGTCTTCAGCAAAATAACAAGTAGCTAGATAATAGGTAATGTGATCCTGTCTATGTTGCACGATAAAGTCATTCTAGTTTTTTCCCTTTTTTGTTGTAAATATTTTAGGAAGTTATATGAAACAAAAAGGAAGGATGGAAGGACAGGGTTAGCTTTCATGCTGTTCATTTGCAGATGGTTCATTGAAGGGACGTTAATTTTCTGTCTTCAAGAACAAAACACTTTTTATTTTTTTTGTCTCGTCATCAAAGGCATATTTTCTGAGAGAAGATAGGAGCAGTGTAGGTTTGGCTAAATTGGCTTCTTTGAGATTAGGAGTTGAGCTGGTTAGTTAGCTTGAAAAGATGATCAATGATTGTCCCGGTGGAAGAGTTCTGGAAAAGGTCAAAGTCACAGTTAGGTTGCTATGTTCGATAGAGGTTATGATTTTTTCTTTGGTATACTGGTGTAGATGGGGTGATGTTACTGATAGTGTGAGGTGACCTTTTTTTGCATGCCTAATGGTGGTGTGGCATGGTGGTTGAGCTGCAGTTGAAATTTGTTCTGTAGTTTAAAGGTTGAGAGACGTCAAATATGCTAAAGATGGGGAGACATTATTGTCATATGGAGGTCATTAAGCCCATTATTAAGGCTTCTTTTGTATTTTGAAGAAGTTTATGTGTTTCAAACTTTCACAAAGGCATCAAGCCTTTGATGGTTGTAAACTACGGCATCTTTTTAGGTGATTGTACTTTCATCTATTTAAACAAATGGGCAAATACCTGTAAGATTCCAAATTTTTCTTTCAGTTTTAAGCTTATTTGCTTTTAACTGAAATAATATTCTGATCTTTGGTGCAATATCTATACCAGGTGTCCGCATCTCTCAATTTGGCTGACAGAGCAAAAGCACCTAAGTTAAGTGCCGAAAGTACGTGGAACTTTGAGCTATGAGATGTTCATTAGTATGGCCTGCTAGCTGCTATATTTGACCATTGGGTTTTATTGAATTTGTACCAACAGCTTACTGGTGTTTGCGCTGTGATACTCCAAGTTCATTTTGTTTTTTTCCCCAAAGTATTGATGATGATTGCAATTGAACTGATTGAGCTGGCAAAAGGAGCAGCTCTATGGCATTAGTTGAACTATTAAATCTACAAAACTGATGTACTTGTGAAGAGACCAGATTTGGTGTCGTTTGAGGGAGACTATAGTTTTGCATACGAACCTTCTGAAATAGGGAACGTTATTATAAAAAGTCCGTGGAGTGTGATCAGACAACAAAATCTGGATTTGGTTCTGTTACTTAGTCCCCATCCGTTCGTCTTATGGCTTTGCATGTGAGCTAAGATCAATTTACTTTGGAAACTGCATTAAAGAAGCGGCAAGTGTAAAGTAGCGCAACATACGTTAGCCGCGCATGTCGTTGTTTCCCAGGTATAAACTTTCTCGTGCAAATGGTTACTGAACTCGAAGGGAAATTTTTAGTCCGCAGACCTTACATGAAGACGTTTGATGACATAAGGCTTCGGCGTTCTCAAAAGTGGAGGCGCAGGGCATGCCTGCACACATGATAATGTTGCCAATCTCGTGCATGGCTACTAGCAAAACTGGTGTTAGGAGAAAGTTTTGGAGCTTTTGAGGGTGGGTGGCCTCGACCCTTGAAGGGGAGGGACGTTGAGTTTTTAGTTTCTTTGCTTGCGAGGTAAACACGGTTAGGCGGTGACGTTTTCAAACCAATCTGTTTTTGTCTGAAGGGGCCGCAACCATAACCAAAAATGTCTTTGTTTAGATTCGTGACTCTTGTTTTTAATAAATGAAAAAAATTAAAAAACGTCAAAAGCTCCTTCAGACAAAACTTAGAATAGTTGAGACCGTATCAACCACACAACTTAGAATAACCAACAACTTTTCTTAAGGTAAGACACCACCTGTCTCTAATGTCCTTTTTATGACTCCTTTAGCCTTCACACGGACTCAAACTATGGACTATTCCTTTTAAAAAGTAATTAGTTAATTCCTTAATGACCATTATATCTCATGATCTTTCCGTTAATCCACCAACCAGAATAGTTTAATTAAAGAAAAATAGACAGGATAGACTCAGCCAAACTTCTCAACAAGCCTTGTAGAGATTTTTGATTACCAAGATCAGCATGGGCTGCAAGTTAAGAGCATACCTCTCTTACAAAGTTCCTTAGGTTTCTGATTTCTCAGGTCATCATAAATGCAAGGAAATAGCATACTCTCCTTGGATTCACACATATTAACTATTAAACCACAAACTATTTTATTTTTATTATACTACTTATGAACTTACAAAGAAAGAAGGAAATAACACACTTGAATTCAGGGAGCACTTTAACTTTGAATACAAGCTTAGCAATGTTCGGCTTTGGTCAGTCCAGAGATCCAAGTTTAAAGAGACTTTGACTAGTGAAAACCCCTTTTGGCACTGGTAGATCTTTTGAGTATGCATTGGGCCTTAGAAGTTGAAAACACCAAGGGCAATTCCTTAGGGGAGTGTGTTTACTTGGGCTACCTTGTTCTTCAGTCATTCTTGGATCAATACCATGTCTGCAATCTTATCTGCAAAGATGTGAGTGAGAATCCTAGGAGAAACTTCAGCTAGCTTCTCTGGTAATAAGATCAATTTTTGTTCTCTTTCTTTGAATTCCTTTTAGAGGAATTTCCTTGCTTATCCTATCATTGTTTCCAATTGTTGGATTTTTTTATGGGCTTCACCCAATTAAGCTTGGAGCAACTCTCCTTTTCCACTTTTAAATTGACCTATAAATTTATCTATATGTGGTCTATATCAACTCTTGAACCATCAAGCTTATTCTTGATGAATAAAGAAGGAGCTTAGGGATTGGGTCCTTTTTTCTATGATTTTAATCTAAACCTTTAAATATTCTATAATTATTTTACAAATTCTAGACATTCTTCTAAATTCTTTGAAATTTCTAAATTGTTCTAGAATCTAAGACATTACTATGGTCTATTTTTATTGTTTCTTCTAACTTAGTTATTATAAGTTGCATGTGTTCTACATTATCTAAAGGAAGTATAGCTAAATATTCACAAAATTTTCCTATATAATGATTCATGATTATAAAATTTTTTCCTCATTACCTAATAAGTATGATCCCATATTAAGTATATCCTGTTCCATTTTCACATGTTATCCCTTAGTCCTAAGAACTTTTCAGCCTTTCAATTCCTTTATTAAACTATCCAAACTTTCTGAAATTACCCACACCATAAGGATAACCAATAACTTTTCTTAAGGTAAGACACCATCTGTCTTTAATGTCCATTTTATGGCTCTTCTGGCCTTCACACGGAATTAAACTATGGATTATTACCTTTTAAAAAGTAATTAGCTAATTCCTTAATGACCACTATATTTTATGATCTTTCCGTTAATCCATCAACCAGGATAGTTTAATTAAAGAAAAATTGATAGGATAGACTCAACCAAACTTCTCAACAAGTCGTGTAGAGATTTTTGATTACCAAGATTAGCATGAGCTGCGAGGTAAAAGCATACATCTCTAACAAAGTTCCTTAAGTTTTTGATTTCCCAAATCATCATAAAGATGCAAGGAAAGAGCATACTCTCCTTGGGTTGAGATGTCACTTACTAGTTAGAGGGAAACTATTTAAGCTTACTCACACATATTAACTATTAAACCACAAACTATTTTATTTTTATTATACTAATTATGAACTTATAAAGAGAGAAGGAAAAAACACACTTAAATTCAGGGAGTGCTTTGAGCTTTGAATACAAACTTAGCAATGTAAGGTATTGCTTGGCTTGGACAAAGGAGTAAGCATCCCTTGTATAGAAAAAGAAAAGTAAGGGTGACCAATAACCCTTTCTTAAGAGCAAACAGGCTAGTAATAAAGGAAAGATTCATTTGACAACCCTAGACATATAGGTTAAAATGATAAAGCAAAAGATTCACATTATGGGCATACCTTTAGTAAGAGGCTAACAAAATGGCTGGTACTATTATCTTGGTAGGAGGCTCCCTTAAAGGGACTTTGAATTCCTTTGGGTTGATAATTGGATTGCACTATCCTTCAATGGCATTATTGATGTTAACTTCTCCAATGGAATCAATTCCTTTACTACGATAGCTATGGGGACTGTTTAGGTCAGAAAAGTCTTCATCAGTAGCAGAACAATTGTTGTCATAATCTCCTGATCTAGTCATCCAACTTTTTGCATTTTCAATCCTTAGGTGATGAGATTGGGCTGGTTTTTCATGGATATGGCCTATCCATAGTACTTTGAGCCATCTTCCCCATTTACCAAAAACCCTTATTTCTTTATCCTTAGTGATAAGTGGGAGAAACAGACTACTTTCATGGTGGTTCAATTTATAAGTAGCTTGGTAACTGTGTGCAAGTTGCAGCTAGTTGATTGTGTCTCTAGGGATCAATTCATAATCTTCACCATGTAGGATTTAAAATGGCATATAATGTTCTATAAAGGTTATGTATATCTCATGCCTGGCCTCTTCAGGATAACCAATATCAAAACTGGGTAAGATAAATCAGATTATGACATTAAGATATCCATTCAAAGAAAACACCTGGTTTAACACAAATGCTAATCTTCAAGACAAAGGCCAAATAATTTGGTGATTTGGTGGGCTTGGGTAATGATTAGCTTACAAATCATCTTGGATTGAAATAAGGCCTTTAGACTTATCATTGGGCTATGGTTAGTCCAGAGCTCCAAGTTTAAAGAGGCTTTGACTAGTGAAAAGCCCTTCTGGCACTGATAGATCTTCTAAGAATGCATTGGACCTTGAAAATTGAAAACACCAAGGGTAATTCCTTAGGGGAGTGTGTCTACTTGGATTACCTTGTTCTTTAGCCATTCTTGGATCAATACCATATCTGCGATCTTATCTGTAAAGATGTGAGTCAGAATCCTAAGAGAAGCTTCAACTAGCTTCTCTGGTAGTAAGATTAATTTTTGTTTTCTTTCTTTAAATTCCTTTTAAAGGAATTCCTTTGCTTTTTCTGTCACTGTTTCCAATTGTTGGATTTTTTTTATGGGTTTCACCCAGTTGGGATAAGAGTAACTCTCCTTTTTCAATTTAGGCTTTCAAGGAAGCCTTAAATTGGTTGTTTTCAAGCTCAAGAGGGAGTTTGGACCTTACGTAAAATTTCCCATCATGCCTATAATGATGGTTTTTGTATTAGGTTAAGGCTTATCAAGGATATGGTTTACCAATGTGAAGTAGTAGGCTACAGTATGGAGAATTTCAAAGAAGTGGGGCTTGTTTCTACTAGTTAAAAGAGTGTCCAGTAATGTCTATTGTTTACGTTTTATTGGGGTTTTAGCTCGAAATGATAGGTTTGTGCCCAGAGGATTTGGAGAAAGGCAGTAAGGCCTATAGTCAAATCACTGTACCATTGTCCTTACAATTTATTTAGGTTAGAGAAAATAACCAATTTAAATTTCTAAGTTAGCCTATCTCTAGGAGAGACTAGAAGACTGTGTGTGCCAAGCATTTGCTACATTACTAATCAGACATATGCTTTATTATATTAAGTATGCAATATGCAAATGTTGTGTATGCATACTTTACTATACTAATTTGTAGGTTACTTTGTATAATATGCAAATGCATGCTTTATCATACTAATTTATGAGTTACCATTTTACACGAAGGGAATCCATTTAGACCATCAATGAGGTCTATAATTCTCTTTTAAAATTCGAGAAAGATAATCTCCAACCTTATTATCAGATCCTTTAATATGTTCTATTTTGATTTTATAATTTTGGTTTATTAATCTATTTAAAAAATTTATCCACCAATTTTGACTTAGACGCTTACCATTTTTTCCATTATAAAATCTTACTATAGCTTCACAATCTATTTTTAAGAGTACTTCTGGCTTATCTAATATAAATAGTTTAAAACTATTTAACCCATAAATTACTGCTAATATTTCCTGGTCAATACTAGACGTAATACCTTTTTCTTTATATTGACCACTATTATATCTATAAATGACTTCACTGGATTTGGGAGAATATTTATTTGGTTTTACTAAGAGAACTACTCCTTATCTTAACTTATAACCATTTGTTTATACTATCAAATAGTCATTGTCTAATGACAATTTTAAATACAGAATAGGTTTAAGCTTATCCTTTATTAATTCTATTTGTTATCTATTTTTTATGTTTAGATTTTTAACTCCACTTGTTCCTAACTTTGCATATAATGGACCCATTAGCTTTCCTATATTTTTAAGGAATGGTCTAGCACAATTTACTAATCCTAAAAACCTTTGTAGATCTTTGATTGTATTTATTTGAGGAAATTCTAATGCCTTTTTACTAATATAAGGTTGTAATTTTATATGGCCTTTTCCAATTTCTATGCTTAAGAATTCTATATTAGTTCAAAAAAATTGGGCTTCTTTACAACTTATTATTATTTTATGTTTTTCAAATTCCCTTAATATTATTTTTAAGTGATTTGTATGAGATTTCCTATCTTTGCTATGGACCAATATATCATCTATATAGACGTAGACAAACTTATTATATTGCCTAAAACTATTATCCATTTTCCTTTGAAATATACTAGGTGTATTTTTTAATCCAAATGGTATGACTAACTATTTCTAATGTCCTAATCGGCAAGTAAAGGCTATCCATTTTATGCTATTGGGGTGCATTTTAATTTGCCAAAATCCTGACTTATAGTCAAATTTACTAAAGATACTACTAGATTGTGTTAGGTATCCCTCCTACATGGATGAAACCTTTAAAAAAAAAAAAAGGTTGATTTAATGAGGTATCATTAAGATTAGATTTTTTGAGAGGTTAAGAGAGTGAGAGATAGTGAAAGAGGCTGCTCGGCCAAAAAAGAGAAAAAAAAAAAAGAAAATCGAAGGAGGAGAAACCAAAAAAAAAAAAAAAGAGGTGAGAGCTGTCGTTGAAGTGTTCTTTGATCTTATATTTGAAAATGATATTAGTGTTTGATCAACTTAAAACTTGGATGGTTGATAAAGGGCATTTGGTTCTTATTTCTAAATGGTGGAAATTGGGTTTCGAGCATTGTAAGTCTTGCTTCTCTTTAGTTTTCGTAGGTCTATTTTCTAGACAATTTTCTATGTGCAAAATTGGTTAACTGTGTAATTTGAAGATTGTTTGTGGTCTAATCGAGCTGATTTTTGGTCAGTATTTGGAGGACACATAGATTCTTTTTGGATGGTTGATTGGGTTTTTATAAACTATAAGGGTAGGTTTTCCATTCAAACCAAGGCCTCTTAATTCTGGTAACTCTTTGCTTTCCCATTTGTGGCAGAATTGGTAAATTGTATGAATGATTATTGACTCGTGGTCCAATTGAGCAAAAATTTAGATAGCTGGTAGGGGACATTTCTTGAATGGTTAGATTACTGCCTTGAGGTCTACTTGTTGAGTTGTAGTTGATAACAAGTAGTTGGCTTATCTTACTTAACTCATTAGTCTCTCGTTCAATCCAAATTGAATTTTGTTCAATTTGTTTGATGTAATTAAGGTTGTGCACCTCTATTGTACTCACTTGATTATAGTGGAGTTGACCTCTAGTTTGGAGTATTCGTCATTTTTCCTTTTTTGTTTTGAAGGAGTTTTCATTGTAAAAATTGATGTGTTTTCTAGTGTGGTTTATTTGCATTGCCATTTTTGTTATTCAATCATCTCCTCATAGATTCAAGCAAATGGGAGAAGTTTCTTGGGCTACTTATACTCTGTTGTGCCCCTTCTCCCATCAAAGTGGTATCAGAGTCTGGTTGATGTATCTGGTTTGTTTGAATGATGGAGTTGAACGTGAATAAATTGGTCTATTTGAATGGCATGAATTATCATATATAGAGGAGTAAAATGAAGAATCTCCTATTTGTGAAGAAATTGCATCTGCCAGTATTTGCTACTACGAAACCTGAGTCTAAAACTAATGAAGAATGAAAATTTGAGCACAAATAGGTTTATGGTTTTATACGATAATTTGTTGATGATAACTTATAATCACATTTGCAATAAGACACATACACAAACTTTGTAGAGCAAATTTAAGACTTTATATGCTTCAAAATCTAGTAATAACAAGTTGTTCTTGTTAAAGAAAATGATGCAGTTGAGATATAGTGAAGGGAGCTTAATTACTAACCACTTAAATGAGTTTTAGGGTCTCATTGATCAACTATCAGACATGAGCATTAAGTTTAATGATGAAGTTCTCGGGTTATGGTTACTTGCTACCTTACCTAATTCTTGGGAGACTTTTCGAATGTCTCTCGCTAATTTTGCCTCTGGTGGTGTTTTATTAGTGGAACTTGTAAAGGGTGGTGTGTTGAATGAGGAGATGAGAAGAAAATCTTAGGGTTCATCATTATCCAAATCAGAGGTTTTAATTACTAAAAATAAGGAAAGAAGTCAAGAAAAAAGAAATAGTAAAAATGGTAGAAGTAGAGTCGAAGCAAGTCACGATCTAAGTACAAGAATGTCCAATGTCATTATTGCGGGAAGATAGGTCACATTCAAAAAAAGTGTTACAAGTGGAAGAGAGAAAATGAAGATGGTAGTAATAGGCACGAGAAAAAGAATGTGACTCATGATCGTATTACTTCTACACCCACTTTAGTACTGGTGACCTCATTATTATTTGTGATGAGGATGTAATTAATTTGACATCTCATGAGACTAATTGGGTTATAGATAGTAGTGTTTCTCTTCATGTTACTTCAAGAATAGAATTCTTCACAACATATACTCTTGGTGATTTTGGAGTTTTAAAGATGGGTAATAATGACTTAGCAAAGGTCATTGGCATTGGTGATATTTACTTAAAGATGGGTAATGGAGCACATTTGACATTAAGAATTGTTAGATATATCCATGATATCTATTTGAATTTGATTTCAACAGGAAAATTAGATGATAAAGGTTTTTGCAGTACTTTCAGTGATGACCAATGAAAGCTTACCAAAGGCTCCTTAATTATGGCATGAGGTATTAAATGATCCAGTTTATATTTCATACAAGCTGTTATCTTTAAAGATGTTGTAAATGCAGCAGAGAATGATAATTTCATTGAATTATGGCATATGCAGCTCAGTCACATGAGTGAAAAGGGAATGAATTGTTTGGCAAGAAAGAACCAACTTTCAGATATAAAGAGTGCAGTTTTAAAGAAGTATCCTTATTATTTTGCTGGGAAACAAAATAGAGTTACATTTAAGAGTCACTCACTTTTAAGGAAATCAGAGTTACTTGAATTGGTACATTTTGATATATGTGGTCCTTTAAAGGTACGCTTACATGGTGGTGCTCTTTATTTTGTGACTTTAATTGATGATCACTTAAGGAAGCTTTGGATTTATGCGTTGAAGAATAAAAATCAAGTCTTTGATATATTTAAACAATTTCATGCCTTTATTGAAAGACAGACTGGTAAGAAGTTAAAATGTGTCCGCACTGATAATGGTGGTAAGTATAGTGGTTTATTTGATGAATACTACAAAAAATATAAGATCAGACATCAGAGGACACCTCTCAAGATACCATAGTTAAATGGTTTGGTAGAAAGGATGAACAAAACGTTAATTGAAAATGTCATATGTCTTCTCTTAGATGTAAAATTACTTAGATCCTTTTAGGGTGAAACATTGAATACAGTGACACATGTAATTAATCTGTCTCTTAGTGTTCCACTATAAGGTAATGTTCCAGAAAAAGTTTAGTTTGGTAAGGAAGTCTCTTATAACCATTTACAAGTCTTTGGCTATAAGGCTTTTGTTTATGTTCCTAAAAATTAAAAAGGGAAGTTAGATATGAAGACTCGGTAGTGTATCTTTCTTGGTTATAGTGAAGATGACTTTGGACACCGTTTATATGATCTGGTTGAGAAAAGCTTGTAAGGAGTAGAGATGTTGTGTTCGTTGAAGATCAAAACATTGAACACATCGAGAAGTCAACTCCTCAAGTTAATGATAATCCTGTTGACATTGTTTCATTTCCTCAAACTTTTCTAAATGATCCTGATGTTCATGGTGATATTCAAGAACGTGATAAGAATATTCAATAGGATCATAATATACAGGGTGCAGGTGATATTAATGCTCCAATAGAAGATCATCTGCACATACCTTCACCTCTATTTTAACTATGAAGGTCCAATAGAATTCCAATGTCTTCTACTCGATATTCTCCTAATGAGTTTATGATGTTAACTAATGGGGGAGAACCTGAGTGCTATACAGAAGCAGTTGAAAGTAAGCACTGGCAGTATTAGATTAATGCTATGACAGATAAGATGAAATCCTTATATGACAACTCTGCTTATAAGTTAACAAAGTTACCTAAAGGTAAGAAGGCTTTAAAGAATCAGTAGATTTATAAATAAAGCAAGAAGAAAATACTTCACATCCACGATATAAAGTTAGATTGCTTGTCAAAGGATTCAGTTAGAAATAAGGTGTCGACTTTGAAAAGATCTTTTCACCGGTGGTAAAAATGTCTTCCATTCGAGTTATGTTGAGTTTGGCTGCTAGCCATGACTTAGAAATTGAGTAGATGGATGTGAAAATAGCTTTTCTCCATGGTGACTTGGAAGAAGAAATTTATGGAACAACCATAGGGATTTGAGGTAGAAAGAAAAGAGAATTATGTGTGCAAGTTGAAGAAAAGCTTATATGGCTGGTATAAGAAGTTAGAATCTGTTATGGGGAAGCAAGGCTATAAAAGGACTACTTCTGATTATTTTGTTTTTGTTAAGAGATTTACTGATGATGATTTTATCATTTTACTATTTTATGTTGATGATATGCTTATTATTGGTCATAATGCTTCTAGAATTAACAAGTTGAAGTAAGAGTTGAGTAAGTCCTTTGCCATGAAGGACTTGGGGCCAGCAAAGAAGATCCTCAATATGTCAATCACTCGGGATAGGAAAAAGAAAAGGTTATACCTGTCCAGAAGTAGTACATTGAAAAGGTACTTCAGAGGTATAACATGGATAAGGCTAAAGTGGTAGGTACTCCTCTTACTATATACTTTAAATTATCTATCAACCAATGTCCTTCCATAGAGAAAGAGAAGAAAGAGATGCAAAGAGTTCTATTTGCATCAGTCATGGGTAGTTTAATGTATGCAACGGTATGCACGAAACCTGATATAGATCATACAGTTGGCATAGTTAGTCGATTTCTTTCAAATCCCGATAAAAAACATTGGGATGTAGTGAAGTGGATAATGAGATATTTACGAGGCTCCACTGACTTGAGACTTTGTTTTGGGAGTGATAAGTCTATCCTTACTGGATTCACAGATTCAGATATGGTAGGTAACATTGACTGCAGAAAGTCTACGTTTTGTGATTACTTTTGTAAGGGGAGCAGTGAGTTGACAATCTCGATTGCAGAAGTGTGTTACATTGTCCACTATAGAGGCAGAGTTTATTGCAATAACTGAAGTGTCTAAAGAGTTGTTTTGGATGAAAAGGTTTATGAAGGAACTTGGTTTTTAACAATCAAATTATGTGTTGTATTGTGATAGCCAGAGTGTCATCCATCTTTGTAAGAATCTAGATTTTTATGCTAGATCAAAGCATATTGATGTGTAGTATCATTGGATACGCGATGCTATTGATTCTAAACAATTAGTACTTGAAAAGATTCATATGGATGATAATGCTACTGATATGTTAACAAAGGTATTACCAAGAAGAAAGTTTGAATTGTGTTATTCATTGGTTGGGATGGTCAACACCTTTATGTAGTCGGGAGGGGGAGAATTGTTAGGTATCCCTCTTACGTAGAGGGAACCTTTGAAAAAAAAAAAAGGTTGACTTAAGATTAGGTTTTCTGAGAGGTTAAGAGAGTGAGAGAAAGTGAGAGAGGCTGCCTGGCCGAAAGAGAAAAAAAGAAAAAGAAAATCAAACAGAAAAAAAAAAAGAAGAGGTGAGAGCTGTTAGCAAAGTGTTCTTTGATCTTATATTTGGAAAGGATATCGGTGTCTGATCAGCTTAAAACTTGGTTGGTTGATAGAGGGTGATTGGTTCTTATTTCTGAACGGTGGAGATTGAGTTTCGAGCATTGTAATTCCTACTTCTCTTCAGTTTTCATAGGTCTAATATCTGGGCAATTTTCTGTGTATAGAATTGGTCAACCGTGTAATTAGAAGATTGTTTGTGGTCCAATCTAGCTGATTTTTTGTCAGTAGTTAGAGGACACATAGATTTTCTTTGTAGACAGTTAGATTGGATTTCTGTGAACTGCAAAGATAGGTTTTCTTTTCGAACCAAAGCCTCTCAATTTTGATAGCTCTCTGCTCTTTCATCTATGGCAGAATTAGTAAATTATATGAATGATTATTGATTCTTGATACAATTGAGCTGAAATTTGGATAATTGGTAGGGGACATCTAGGGGTTTAACTTGAACGGTTAGATTACTACTTTGAGATCTACTTGTTGAGTTGTAGTTGACAGCATGTAGTTGGCCTGTCTTGCTTAACTCATTAGTCTCTCGTTCAATCCAAATTGAATTTTGTTCAATTTGTTTGATGTAATTGAAGTTATGCACTTCTATTGTATTCACTTGATTATAGTGGAATTGACGTCTAGTTTGGAATGTTTGTAGTTTTTTCTTTTTTATTTTGAAGTAATTTTCTATGTAAAAATTAGTGTATTCTCTTATGTGATTTATTTGCATTGCCATTTTTATTACTCAATCATCTCTTCATAGGTTCAAGCAAATGGGAGAAGTTTCTTGAACTACTTATACCCTGCTACACCCTTTCTCCCATCAGATTGGATGCTATCAATTAATTCTGTTTTATTTGGGATGTTATAGCCATCGTCTATGGTATTATCATTTAATCTTCTATAATGTATAACCATTTTGGATTTTCCCCTTACCATTTCACTGTGTTTACTAAGAATAAAGGTTGGACTTCTATGTTTGCTTGTACTTCTTCTAATAACCTTGAGTTTTTCTAAATCTGATATATGCATTTTGAAATCTTTTATATTTTCATTTGTGGCTTCTATTTTAGGACTAACTACTCTAAATTTGGGGTCTTTAATTTCTAATTTACATACTTCTTGATTTTTATCCCAATGTTTTTGGGGTCCTTCTCCTATTATTCCATCTGCTTCTAGTCTGCTAATAACATCATCTATTTCTTGACGTCCACTAAGTAAAAGATTGTATGTCTTGTTCAAATCTAATGATTCGTAATCTTCTTCTACATTGATTTCTTTTTTTTTTCTAAATTTTCTATGGAGTCTTCTAAAAATTCTTCTATCTAAGAGATATTTTCCTGATCCTTCTCTAAGCTAGGTATAATATTTCCTATATGGCTGAATTCTTTGTCTATTGTGTTTTCTGTGGGGATGAATCCACCACAGCGTACTCTGATGTGTGAGGGAGTTCAGGTGTGGTGTGGGGTTGTCAGACGAATCTTTCTTTTATTATCGGCTTGTTTGCTTTTAAGAAAGGGTTGCCGGTCACCCTTGCTTTTCTTTCCTTCTGAAACAGGGAACGTTATTATAAAAATTCCGTGGAGTGTGATCAGACAACAAAATCTGTCTTTGGTTCTGTTACTTAGTCCCCATCCGTTAGTCTTATGGCTGTGCATGTGAGCTAAGATCAATTTACTTTTGGAAACTGCATTAAAGAAGCGGCAAGTGTAAAGTAGCGCAACCTACGTTAGCCGCGCATGTCTTTGTTTCCCAGGTATAAACTTTCTCGTGCAAATGGTTACTGAACTCGAAGGGAAATTTTTAGTCCGCAGACATTGCATGAAGACGTTTGATAACATAAGGCTTCGGCTTTCTCAAAAGTGGAGGCGCAGGGCATACCTGCACATGATAATGTTGCCAATCTCGTGCATGGCTACTAGCAAAACTGGTGTTGGGAGAAAGTTTTGGAGCTTTTGAGGGTGGGTGGCCTGGACCCTTGAAGGGGAGGGACGTTGAGTTTTTAGTTTCTTTGTTTGCGAGGTAAACACGGTTAGGCGGTGACGTCTTCAAACCAATCTGTTTTTGTCTGAAGGGGCCGTAACCATAACCAAAAGTGTCTGTGTTTAGATTCGTGACTCTTGTTTTTAATAAATGAAAAATAAAAAAATAAAAAAATTACTTTGAGACCGTATCAACCACACAACTCAGGTCCTTCTCTCTCTCTCTCTGTCTCTCTCACGCGCGCATACACACAAACGCACGCACCGTAATTTCGCATGGAAAGCTCAATATTTTCTTGCCCTAACATTGACTGACAGTACGGAGTAGCTAAGAGGTCAAAGGCTTTCTCTCTTTCCTCGTGAGCAAAAATCTTCATTTTCGCCATCCTTAAATTCATCAAATCTAGCATGGATTCCATTTAACTTCTCCCTAATCTCTGAGATCGAAACAACCAAAAAGCTTGGGATTGTCTCCCCACTTTTGCTACGTTCAAATTTCGCATGACAACCTCAATCCACTGATACCCGAGGGTTTTCGAGCAAGCTTCTTCAATGGCAGAACCCCACCAAGGCAAGCTCTTTTTTTTGCTCTATTTGCTTTTTATTTTGGCGTCTTCTCTTACAATTTCTGTAGCCTCTAGCTCTGCCTCGACCCAACTCGAGCAGGAGCACCACCATCACCATGCTCCTTATCATGAACCTGGGACTGAAATGGGAAATGATTCTGACCACCCACTTGGAACTTTGTTGCATAGGCTAGAAGAATTAGTGAGAAACCTTAGTGGATTAATTGCTAAATTGGAATCCAAATTGGCAGAGTCGCCAAACATGGTGTGTTTGGATAAAAAAGTGAACGACGAATTGGATAAGGTTGATAAGAAATTGACTGATATCGCCGAAGAAGATAGATTTGAGGGTAAGGCTCAAGATGGAGAGAGAGTGAGGGCGGTTTCATATACCAAATATAGTCCATTTTGGTCGGAGAGGTTTCAATTTGTGTCTGCTGTGAAACTGGATTCTGATGCAACGTGCATCAATGTTTTGCCATTTCGGGATTATGAAGGTCATAGCAAGTATGTTGCTGTTGGGGATGATCGAGGGAGGGTTTATGTGTTTTTGAAGAATGGAGATGTTTTGGTTGAGTTTTACACGGAGTGTAATTCACCAGTTACAGCAATTGTCTCATACTTTTCGGTTTATAAGAATGAGAGTGTTGTTGTGACGGGGCATCAGAATGGAGCGATTTTGGTCCACAAGGTTTATGAGCGCTCAAACGGAGAAGATTTGAGCTCGCTTATTATGGAAAATGTTGGTAAATTTGCATTCCCCACAAATGGGAAAGAATGTTTGGCTATAAATATATTGGAAGTGCATCATGTTGGGAGATTGAGATACATTTTGTCGTCTGATGTTAGCGGGAAGATCACGGTGTTCAGGGAGAATGGGACAATCCATGGTTCTGCTATTCCAGCCAGCAAACCACTTGCATTCTTGAAGCAAAGGCTTTTGTTTTTAACGGAGAGTGGTGCAGGATCATTAGATTTAAGAACCATGAAAATCCGAGAATCTGAGTGTGATGGGCTGAATCATTTTCTTGCTCGGAATTATGTTTTCGATGCTACAGAACGGTCAAAAGCATATGGATTAACATCAGAGGGTGATTTAATGCATGTACTGTTACTGGGGGATGTAATGAACTTCAAATGCAGGGTCAGATCAAAGAGAAAGGTTGACCTGGATGAACCTATTGCATTCCAAGCAATTAAGGGGTATCTGCTTATTGTTAATCAAGAGAAGGCTTTTGTGTATAATGTTTCATCCCCGCATTATGTCAGGGTTGGTGGACCTCGCCTTCTCTTCTCTGCTGGCTTGGAAGAGATTAAATCATCATTTTTGAGATATCAAGACATGGAAGCGCCTTCTGTGAAGAAAAAGGTGATACCCTTAATAGCCAGTGACCGAGAAAAGATTATTGTTCTTGGCCTTGGGAGTGGGCTTGTGGGTATTTATCGCTCCAATCTTCCAGTGTTTAGGGGAGAATTGAATACAATGCTGTGGACTAGCCCTGTGTTGATCTTTATCCTATTTTTATTCGGAGCTTGGCAATTTTTTGCCAAAAAGAAGGAAGCACTTACTTCATGGGGACCAGATGATCCTTTTAACTCCATGTCTGCGACAACTGGAGCTCCACTGGGTTCAGGCACTGGAGACAGATCATTTGTTGAATCTTCTTCAAGAAGTGCTAATGTTATGGACATAAGATCAAGTGCTTTGAGAGGTCCAACAAGGAGGTTTCCCTCTCCTTCGCATTACTCTGGAGGAGCAACCAGTTCATTTAGGCCAAGTCCTGTCGATGCAAATTCCAGACCAGCTTCTGTCGATCCCAATTATAGAGCATCACCTTCAGAGCTAAAATTCAGGGTTCCAACCCTGGAGTCTGGAGCTTTCTCTAAAAGGAGGGAGAGTCTGTTCATAAACGACCAAGTCGATGATATTCGATAGAAACCAAAAGTTTGTAAGATCAATTCCTTCCTACTACTTTAACTTCAACTGCTGCATTTCTGTTTTGATCTTATGTGTCTTTCAGCCAATTCATTTGGCATTCTGGAGCTGTTTGGTTTCCTACTGTTGTAACCTTTAGTTCCCAGTTGCACAAGGAAGTAAAACAATAAAGGAAAAATGATCTTGCTGTCCGTCTTTTGCAGTATCAATCCACAACACACAGAAGTACTTGACTAATGTTCATAGTTTTGTGGGTTAAGCTTAAAACTCATCAATTGAATTCTTGTACCCCTTTTGCCCGATGAATCCTGAGCTCGAAATGGAAAGCATCCTCCAAATTTTGTGTGCTGCTTGCTCGTATAGGCAGGGTTACCTTTGCTTTCCATGTAAACTAGCTTTCAGGGAACAAGTTTCTTCCATTAATGATTATGGCTGTAGGCGCCCCTATGACATGATAATAATATTTGTCTAGGTGAAAACAAATTTTAATTCATGCATTTTGTTTTCCAGTAAAAATATTGTTAAGAAACACTATAAAAGGATTTATACATTTGGGAGATTAATTAATATGACATGGTAGGGTGTTTATTTTTCACCTTTTTTTAGTTGTTGGGAGGATGAAGCATCCATGAGTTAATTTTTTTTTTTGTCAGATTTTGTTGGTCACTAATATTGAATTGAATGAAGGTCACTTTGCAGCTATTAGTTATCCATTATTAGAAGCTGTTGTTCATCCCATCAGAAAATAATAATAATAATAATATATATATAAAATAAAATAAAACCCAATTTAAACACGAAAAATCAAAAGCTTTCGATATTAATAAAATGGAAGCTTAAGTCCCAACGTTTTTACCAAAGTGCCATGATGTTCCCTAACGCAAACTACACACAACATATCCACATTTTGCGGTGTCGTGGCATTAAAGTTTTATTTTATAATAATAAATTGAAATTTTTATAAAAATAAAAAGAAGACCCATCCATTGCTGTCTCTGTCTAAGTCATATTTTACGGGATCATTGTTCTCTCGTTAAATGGTTAATTTATTAAAATATGTAGTGTTTATATTTATAAGTTCAAAGATCCATCTTAAACATGAATTTCATCGTATTCTTTTCTACTAAATTTATCGATATTTTTGTAATAGATTAGGATCCTCTTATCTACTCTAAGCTTAGAATGTTTGATAATACAGATCAAATTTAAATCGGATTAATTTTGATATTTTTTTTTTTTTTCTAAAAGATTAACTTACGAGAGCGTTAACTAGGTGTAAGAATCCCTGCTCCTTTTGTGGTAAGATTCCGTCACACATGGCTGGCTTGACTTAAGATTATAATTGTAATGAATAAATATATTTTTTTTATCTATCTCATAAAAAAATAAAATAAAAAATTAGTGACCCTCGATTCTTTGGACCGAGTCCGAGTTCCCAAGAACCTCAAAAGGGCATTTGTCTTTGCGTTGGGTCGGCGGCTCTCTCGCTTGCCTCGCCCCTCGATTCTTGATTTCGTGCCACCAACTATATTCTTTCTTCGTAAGATTTAAGAGCGCCATGAACTGGGTTCAGCGTAAGATCTATCTTTATAACGTCACCTTCGGTCTCTACATGCTGGATTGGTGGGAGCGTTACCTTTTCAGTATCCTCTTCTCTCGAAACGGGATCTGTTCTTGTTTTTGCATTTGCGCTTCCGATTTGTTACTATTATTATTATTATTATTATGATGGGATCGAATTTGGTTTCTTCTTTTTTATTTGTTTATTTTTTTATCCGTGTTTCATTTGGTTGGAATTATATAAAGTTCTCCACTTTTTGCTAATCTTTCTTTTTGACCTTTTTAAAAAAAAAAGTTTATAACTATAATTGGCAAGATTTAATTTGAAGGGGTTGTTTAAAGGGAAGTAAATCATGAGGTCTCATTAAGATATCATGTGGTTTTCTTGAGGATCTCTTGGCCTCTATCTGCCTGTATGTTGTTATTATGTTGTGCAGTTAGTTCCTCAACTGCAGCAGATACTTTGATGATCGTGTTGATGTGGTTCATTTGCTATAATGGGTCAAAATATGCGACTGAGTTCTGCAAGAGGTAGGACTCATGTCTTCATTTCTTCATCGTTATGATTGGATCGTTGAAAGCAATTGTGAAATTTGTTTCCATAAAGCAATAGTTAATTGTCCTGGTCGTGTTTCGTTGTGTCCAAATTGCGTCCTGATATATTTAAAATGTGATAATCTTGTGCCGTATGATATAGCAGGAGTCATTTTCTTAGAAAGCAAAGATAGAAACAAGACAAGAATCCAGTTATTCATACATCAGTGGATTTCTGAGCTTTGAATGGGAAACAATTTATCAGCTGTTTAGCCCTCGTCTCAAACTAATAGAAATGAAATAAAACAGGGTTCTGTATCGCTGATTCTTTATTGCATTGAAAGTTTATCTGTATGGCAGAGAGGAGGAAAAAGTCATTCTAGGAGTTCACGTTTATCTGTGTGAAGAAATCCCATTATGGTTCTTCTAATAGAATGTCCTACATCTGAATGGGTGTTGGCCATTGGACATCCTTGAAAAGTTCATTAGTGGTTCCATGTGGGAATTTCATGGGAAAACATAAGCAACTTTGTATTAGGCTGATTGAGGAGAGTGAGAATGTTCTGCTCCCTAGTAATTTAGAAGGAGAATGATCTAGAATTATCCTAGTTGGACCATAAAGACTTTTACTGAGCTAGCAGTTTAGGGAATACAATCATTTTATGTAGAATTTGGGTGCTACTTATTTCCTGGAATTTAGCTGCCATTTGGAAAGTTAGTGATTAGTTAGTTTATTAACGCCTTTTCATGGAAGCTAGTTGGTTTGTATTACAGTAAATCCCACCTCTTTCTGCTTGACCAGTCAGCAAATGACTCAATATACATGATAAAACTGCTTATGAATTGAAATATGCCTTTTGAAGTATTAAAGGTGCACATGAATTTTGGGTTTGAAGCTATCCGTTTCCTGATATAGAGACAAAGCCTTGGCATCATTCATTGACATTGTCGTTTTCTCCATTAAGGCTTCATCAAAGGTCATTGGAAGTATTGTGATAAAACCAAGCATGCCATGAAATCCCTCACCCAATAGTTCAATAATAGGAAAACTTATGTAGGTGGCTCTATAATTGATTATGCTCCCTTATAGTTTTTCAGTTTCAGAAGGTTCCTTTGTCTTAGTCCTCTTTGCAGCATAACATGGTATAATGTCTGAGCTCAGCATGTGTTGTAAGTACAAAGTGTTACTCAGGTTTGGGGGACATGATTATTCTTAGTACTCCTATATCAAAGCCTTCTCTAAAATATCCTTGAGGATCAAGAAGTTTGACTGTTGTCCATTAAAGTTTTTGATTGTGTCAGCACAAATATTTAAATGCTTATTTAATTCACGGAGTCAGAGACTGCCTACATTGCAAATATGCTAAAAAAATTTGGTGACTGGAGGTTGATATTTTCTGTGTTCGAGCTAATATTGCTTTAGGAAATCATCTGAATCAGCAAGTCAGATGTTCTTATTTAGATACCTTTTACCTTTTAGCTCTGTTAGCACCTTGGAGCTCGAAATATCTGTTTATGATTTTTTGAAGATTGAATCAGTTGGTTGGCGGATAGAGTAATGTGGAATGTAGATGGTCATATGATGTGGGTTTTATGTTATGTAGTACTATTGAATTGGTGTTACAAATAATTAATAATAGTGCTAAGTTGCTATGATGAGTTGGGTTGATGTTATCTCTTAGAAATGTGCAAGAATTGATGCGAGACATTAAAAATGTTCAAGTGGGCACTTCAAGAGCAGTATTGATAGAGCAGAGACTTTGTTATCTAAATGACGTCTTTTTATTTTATTTCAGGCATCTGTGGTGAAGGTCAGATGTTGAATTTGGCATGATGTAGAGTGATCAAGGTGGGAATGGCAGCTGGCAAAATCTGAATGGTTGTGTTACTTCTATGGAAATATTGATTGACTTGAGAATTCTATGTTCGTGGTGTTCTTCTCAAGTGAATTATGCACGAGTCTTGTAACTGTTATCAGACCTTAGTCTTTAGCAATACTCTTGTCCTAGGTATTTGAGACTGTTACTCCTTTACTGTTTAGATTTTTGTACTGAATTGCCATCCAAGAATTTTGCATTTCCCTGAACATGGCCTTCCTCATGTCTCTTTGTTGTTCCCATATGGTGTTGGTGATGTCCAGCTTCAAATATATGGTGGGGTTTCATGTTCACATAACCTAATATGAGTGGAAGCTCTTTGTGTCGTCGGGGAGCTAATGTTTTGGGGAGACTGCTACAATTACGAAGTGAATTATTATATTATGCTATTTTATGGATTCATATGAACTAAGGGCTGTCAATCCCATTGAGGTCAATTCGTTGACTTGCATGCTCATATCATTTATAAATCTACCTTTGTTTTTTTTTATTTTTTTAATTTTCCCCAGGAGGATGAGGTTACGGAATGGTTAAAATTTTTGGCATCGCACTCTCGCATTGTGCAGTTAAACATCTATCTCTATCTTACTCATCTCATTCAGTGACTTCGCTCGATAACTGACACAACTAGGAGTTGCACTTTAATTAATACAGGCCAGGCGTTACAGTTTTAATCGGCAGCTAGGCTAGTCTTGGGAAATTCCCGATTATCATATAATCACTATTATTTTCAAAGGCCATTAGTTTTCTTTTCCCATTTTAACTTGGAACCTTCTAGCCAAATGCATGACTGCACCGAAAATGAACTGAGTATGATAAGAAGTTTGGGGTGATAATTTTTTTTTAAAATTAGAAAGTTAGTATTATTAATTTATATAATTTAATATTTATTTTATTATTTTTATACGAGTAAACATAATTATTTTTGTATTAATGGATTATTAAATCAAAATATATATATATAGGTGAGGGCTTGTTCTCATTCTGAGAATTTTTTGGATTTGACAATTTGAATATCCAAGTTCTGCATAATTTTCATCTAGTGAGAAGTGTTTGAATTTTGCTATATTGAAGAATTACCATATAATATTTCTAGGTTTTTGTGGTATTAATGGTTTAAAATGTCATCTAGTGGGGAACACATTTGTTATGACTTTTATTGGATTTTCATGAAAGAAACTTTCTTCCATAAGTAAAAAATTTTGAAAATTTCTTTTTTCAAAATACTTTTAAGTGATTGGTGTATTTGTGAAGACTATTTTTAAAGAAGAAGTTTCAAAAACATTTTGATATAGGGGTTTTGAAGAAGAACCTGTCTCCTTTTTGTAAAATGAGTTCTTAGGCTTTACCTATGAGGTTTTCCATCTTTATGTAAAGTTCTTGAACATCCTTGCACAATTTTGGGTTTGAGTCAAGGTCTCGTAACCATTTTTAGAATTGCTAGGTTTTTTCATCTTCTTGGACCATATCAGCTCAGGATTTGATGGGTTTTGCTGATGTTATTTTGTTTGGGTATTTGATTTTAGTTTTGTGAGTTTTAAAGTAGGTTATGTTTTAGTTTATAAAGAAGGCTTGGGCTCTTTGATTTTTCGTGGTATGGTTTTGGGTTTTTTTTGCAAGAATTCTTAGGTTAGAAAATCAAGAACTGAGTTTTTCTCTCCTTTTATGAATTCTATGTTGAAGTCAAAGACTAATAAGATTGCTTGCCATCTAGCAAAGATTTGCTTAGAGGCCAAGTTTTAAACATCCTTTTAGAGGACTTCTTTGATTGATTTACAATTAATTTGAAGTATAAACCTCTTATTACGTAAATAACTCTGGAACTTTTGGATACATATGACAATAAAAAGAATTTCTTTTTTGATGGTGGAGTAATTCTTTTGGGAATCATTCTAATGTCCGGAAGTAAATTGGACAATTCTTTCTTTGTCATCTTGTACCTGCTTCAAAATACCACTATAGCCTATTTTAGAGGCATTAGTCTTAATAATTTTCTGAAGTGAAGGGTTTGCAATGTGAAGACAAGGAATTTCTTTAACTAAGGATTTTATTTGCTAAACAATGGCAGAGTGATTTTCTGTCCAAGGACTAGGATTTTTCCTAAGCCTATTATGTAGAAGTTTTATGAGATCCTGAATGTTTAGAAATTGCTTAGACTTCTAAGAAATTGCTGAAGCTGAGTTTTGTGTGTGATTTTATCAGGAAATGTTTTAGAAAAAGCTAAGGACCTTTCAATGGGAGTGATGATTCCTTGGGTAATATAATGACTAAGAAACCACATTTTTGTTTGGAATAAAGAGATCTTTGATTAGGAAATCATAAGACCATTTTTCTTGATAATTGAAAATAATTTAGACAAATGTCTAAAATGCTTTTTAATTGATTTTGAGAAAATTAAAATATCATTAATGTAAATGATGCAAAATTTTGGATGAGAATAAAAAATGTCATTAATGATTCTATGACATTCAAAAGGAACATTTTTCCAACCAAATGACATGATATTCTATTGGTATTGTCAAAATGGAACACTAAATACAGTTTTGTAATGATCTTTTGGATGAATTTGGATTTGCCAAAATCCTAATTTCATGTCAAATTTTGAGAAAATGCATACTAAATGCAATCTTTGTAACAAGTCCTTTTTATTAGGCATAGGGTACCTAATCCACTTAAAGGCCTTGTTCAAAAGTTTGTAGTTGATGACCAACCTTAGCGTTCCTTGTCTGATCTCAGAATTCTTGTTGATATAAAATGCAATGCAAGACCAAGGAGAATGAGACTTTAAGATTAATCTTTTTGATTCTAAATTCATAATTTCATTTATGCAGTGCTATTTTAGTTCTACAAACATTTGAATAGGGTGCATTTTTTTGGGGATTTGGTTTTCATTAAAATTTGACTTATAGGGTAGATTAATCAGGTGTTGTTTTCTATCCTAAAAAGCATTTGGTAAATTTGAACAAAGTTTAGTGTGCAAAAGGATACTCCTATTGTAATTAGAAAATTCAAAGTAGCCTGGTACTATAAGATCCAAGTCCAAAAGGAAACTCTTGTTATAATTAGAAAATTTAAAGTAAAATGGTGGAATGCCTTTAGAAATTCCAAAAATCTTACAAAAAAAGTAATGCAAAATTGGCTTAATAAGAATCAAGAGACTCAACAACCATATTCAGTTCTTGCAAAGGTTGATTCACTATTCTTGGCCCAAAAGTCATATGCAACAGCAAGACTTGCCTAGGCTAAAACTGAAAAAGAATACTTGAACATCTCTTTATTCTATTTTGATAGTGAAATCAGTTTTTATAAAATCAAGTTTTGTTATTCGTGAATTTGGTTTTTATGTATCTTGGAAATTTCCCAAACATCAATCTTTTTTTTTGAATATTTTCGATAGTGATTTCTTCACTATTCATCATTGAAGAAGAGCGAGACAAAGAAGGAAAAGGACAAGGAAATGAAGAGTTTTTAGAGGTAGAAAAAGATGAATAGGAAGTCATCCTGCAAAAAATTAGGTTTATTTTTTCAAGAGACTGTGTAGAATATGTGGTATAGAAGTCTTGGAGGCCAAGGATGAAATTTTTGTTCATGGCTTATTGGCTGAATAGGCAGGGTGGTGTTTCCAAAATGTGTATAAGACATTTAGTTTGGTGTTAATGGTGCCATCTGTAAAATGAAAAGTTAACTAAAAATACAGATAAATAAAAACATAAGTTAGGGTGTACACCTTACATTTTGACTAGATGTAAAAAATTTATTGTGAAGAGATGCTCTCATCTTTTTATCTTGTGTCTATATCCATGTTAATGTCCATAGATGCTGATTTTTCATATTTTGATCTGGGAGCAAGGTTCATGAAAAGACATATTAATAGATAAATAAAATATATTCAAGTATAATAATCCATCTTGATCTAGAAAATCATTTCAAGAGGTATATCTTGTATGTTGCTTTGAAAATTTTCAAGTTCAAAAATAAATATTGTATAAAGTTCATCAATAAAACTTTGTTTTTCAATGTGATTAGAAAAATCAATTTCAGAAATACATTGTATAAAATTGTCAATAGAGTGAGACATAATTGGCACCAATAATATACTAATATATTGTAGTAACAAAGACTATAACAAGCAAAATACAAAAGATGAAAACAAAATATTAAGTAAAATATCACACAAATTAACAAAAAAGGGTAAACAAAATATTACTAAATATAAATGAAGATTTTTGTTTTGTTTTTTTAAAAAGACATAAACAAATAACAGTGAACATAAATTAAAATGAAAATTTAAAGGCTAAAAATATAAAAATCAAACACCAAATATCCTAATAAAGCAAAGAGATAAAATTAAATGGTAGAAAATAAGAAATAAACACAAGATATATAAATATATAAACAAAGTGAAACAAACATACATAAAATATACCTTTGATCTTAATGATCGAAAGGATATGACTTTTCACTCTTAGTTTAAAACTTAAAACAAAAAGTTGAATATGATAGAAGAAGAAATGAAAGCAAAGCTTTCGAAGGTAGAAGAAGATGAATAGAAAGTCCTCTTGCAAAAGACTGGGTTCATTTTTTTCAAGAGACTATGTAGAACACTCAGCTCTATTTGGTAACAATGCGGAACCTACGGATCTCTAGTGGAGATCACCCAAAAGGCTATAGTTGTAATATTTATTCCTACAGTCCCATAAGCAAAACAGGGAACACAACGCTTTTAACACACAACTAAAATTCCAAATAATGGGCTTATTTAAGACTAAAATGTATTTTCTCATTTAAGAACCTTTCTCACTTGAAATAATGGGCTATAATTCCATATCAACTGGAAAATCAACATACCAATAAAAGGCCTAAAATCTCCTTATATCGTTTGGCCATTTAGCAAGGTGTGGAATCGGGCCTTACCACATTTGAGGTGCATTTAGGAGTGGACCCCACCACATTAGGGCCATTTACCTTGTGATTATACATGTAGGATTGGGACCTCCCTCTGGGGACTTGAACTCGCGGCCACTCGGATACAAGGTAGCCTCTAATACTAGTAAGAGACAAGATTGTTGCATGCACAGACACATGAGAGAGAGTGAGAAAGATGAAGCACTTGGATGGGAAGATCATAAGATGAAGAAAGAAGTATTATTGCATTGATGGAAGATGTTTTACAAGAGTTGTTTACATAGAGAGGGAAAGCACACAAATTTTAAAAAGAATGTTAAGGGATAGGATACAATTTTGGGTAGAAAACCAAATGCCTTCCTTGCTCTTAGACATCTCTTTTTATAGATGCTTGGGAGCTTCGCTTAAATGAGAGTCTGTTGTTCTCACGGCCTTATATGGATTGTAATTGTTGTCAACTAGATTTAAGTGTGCAAGTAATTTGAAACTACATGGAGGGGTAAGAAAGTAAAGTCATATGGAAGGGCAAGAGAGTAATTTGAAATTACATGAAAAGAGAGTAATTTGAAGTTACATGGAGGGGTAAGGAAGTAAAACCACAACTTTGCTAGAGAGAAAACCCTACACGGTTGAAAGAGAGAAAAATTAGTACACAGAAAAATAGGGTTGAGAGAGAAAAAAAATACGAAAAATGGTCAAAAAGGGGTGGACGAAGAGAGAGAGATCGTCGACAAATCAGAGGAAAAAGAGAGATAACTAAAGATGGCCAAAGAGGGGTTGGACGAGAAGGAGTAACCACGACATAAAGAGCCAACACACAAAGAACCACCACCGTAATGGTGAGATAGATTCGGTTGGACAATGAGAGAGATTAGGCTGGACAGTGAAATAGATTTGGCTAGACAGTGAGAGAGATTTGGCTAAACGAAGAGAGAGAAACCATCGACAGAACATGAGTGAAAGAGAGAAAAATTAAGATAGTTATTGGAAGAGAAAGAAAAGAGGTATACAATCTCGATGGGAAAGAGTGAAAAGGAAAATACAGCCAAAATCAGAGACTCTTGTTAGTAGAAACAAAGAAAATGAAAGACAACCAAAAATTAGGGTGGATGGCAAAAAAGGAAATGACAAATAGAGTGACCAACTAAAAGAAAGAAAATGACATATGGCTGAAGAAGAGTAGACAGCTGAACGTGTTTCAACGTGAGAGTAGAACGTGTGACGGTGTGAGACCAGAATGTTTGTCGGTGTGACACTAAAACATGCGTTAGCGTGAGACAGTGAGACGGTGAAAGTAAAAGCTGTGTGAAACAACCTAGAGAAGGAATTTGGAAAGAACTCAATTTATTTCTAGATTTCTTCAAGAGAGGTTAAAAAGCGTTGCAGTGAACTTTTAAGCGACAGTGGAGTAGCCTTTCAATTCAACAAAGGCAAGACAAGTTAGAAGAAGGGTAGACACAGTAAGTGACACTCTTTGTACACTTGCTTAGTAATTATAATAGTGAAAGGAGTATAGGATTAAAACATCCATTATAATTAGAATTTTTAAGTATAATGGATAGTCTCGATAAGGGAGAGTCCCTACCACCGTGGATGTATGTCACATTGATGGAACCACGTAAATCTCATATGTTCTTAATTTGTTTTACGTTCTATGTTTTGAATTGAGTTGTGAATGTAGCTAAAGTATTAGCCAACCCATAACCTAACGAAGACCTAAACAAGAACATCCAAATTATCTATTAGGCAAGGTGTTTGAAAGGTAACTTCAGGGACTATTGTGACTAGTAGGTAGCAATAGATATACCTTAGTCGAGTCTAAGAAAGAGTTCGATTTTAAGAAGAGGTTGAAGTTATTTACTTACCTACGAATTACGAATTGTGGTGATATTAATTCACCCCCCTTCTCAGTATCATAAACTAATAGATCTTAGGGTGAAGTTTGGAACTTCAGAATCATTATAGCCTTTTCTTCTTCTTCTGGTGAAGTGGCAGACAAGTGGAATCTATTTTATCAAAAGAAGTTTTGAGTTGGTTTTTAAGTTGATGGAGAATCTGCTTTTCACCCCATTTTTGTATTTTTGTGATGTGCTTTTTAATAGGAATTTGCTTTTTCTTTTGAAAGACATTTTTGTCATTTTGTAAGGTGGGTTTTCTTTATTGGTTTTAGGTATTGTGTAGCCCTTTTTAGGTAGGCTTGGGCCTTTGATTGAGTTTTAGAAAAGTATTAGGTCTTATTTCCTAAAAGCACTGCTAGTTTAAGGTTAGCCCAATATTTTTTAAGTAAGTTGAGCCATAGTTTTCAAAGAGAATTTGGGTTTTTAGGAGACCAAAGTTTTTATGGGTTTTAGTAAGGGATTATCCTGAGTTTGTCTAGCTAAGGATTTTGGGGTTTTTAGTATAAGGTTTTGGAAGGGTTTGTTTTGTGTGGTTTTTAGGATAGGTTGGGCTTTAAGTTTTGAAATAAGCTAGCTTTTTTGGATTTTATAGGTTTTTGACTTAGGTCTGTATAAGTCCAAGTTTTATAAGGGGTTTTTTTTTTTTTTTAGGTCTTGAAAGACAATTGGGTCAAAATTTGTAGGCCTCTTTTTTGTACTTTTTGTTCAGACTTTTTTTTTTCTTTATTCTTCTCTTATTACATTGCCTATACCTTTATCACCCATTACAAGTTTAAGTTCGTAGTGATCTTCGTCTTCTAGTTCAAGGTCTTCTTCCTGTGGAAGAGATATTTCCAAATCTACGTGGTCTAGGGTTCCTTTTATTAATGCCTTTGCACTTTCAATTTCCTTCATGATTTGGGTATGCTCAATTTAAAAAGGAAAATAGACATAAGAGAAGGAAATTTTGATGAAGATACTTTAGATGTTATATTGGGTATAAAGATTGTATTCCATATACCCATTCTGATAATACTACTTGTGATTAATGTAGATTTTGGCAACCTTGATTTGTTCAAATAGATCTGCAAGTGCTTCCAAAAGTTGATAAGATTTGTCTAGAATCCACTCACTATGCTTGACATAGAAATGGTGTTAGGCCGGGATGAGAATGCCTCTAACCATCTCTAGAGGTGTTGATCCAACATTGACAAGTATTCTAGTGTCTAGTCTTTGGCTCATCAGGTGCAGTGCCATCGTTGCTATCTTTTTTTTTTGAACATCTCAGTTTGTTGGATTTTAAGAAAAAGAATTTCATATAGAAACTGGTAGTCCAGTAAGGTTTGAACAGAGATTGTTGGCATGAGTTGTGTGCATATGATGTTTCCTATATGCATATGTGCTTTGTAGATGCAGAAAAGGAGTTGACAGTTGCAGCTACCATGCTCGTATGTTGCTTCTCATCTCCTTGTGCATAGTGTTGATGTGTCGTAAAGGTAGTGTATGGAGACCACTATTCTTGGTACTGAGATTTTATAGGTCATAATGCTTTTGAGTAATTGTTGGATCTCCTATAATTTAGTGTTGGATTATTGGAGCTAAAACTGGTAGACTGTCTCTTGGATTTCTTGTAGGAGTTTTCCAAGATATATGTTTTCAAAGAAAAACATTCTTAGAATGGTCTGCTCAAGGGATTTAAAAAATCTTGGACTTGTAGTGATAAAGTCCTTTGCTAGCCTTTTATGTGGTGGAGATGTGGATTTTGGTTGGTAATCGTTCACCTTTCCTTTTCCTTTGTTGGACTTATATGGTGGATATGTCATGGATTATCAAATACTCTCAGCCATGCCTAGTCTGTCTTAGAGATTTTTATCCTAGAGGTGTTGTTCAGCAATCTCCAATTTTTCTTTATAATCTTAAACAATAAGATTGAGTCATTGACACTTTGATTTGAGCCAAATCTGCAAAATCTGTAACGTTTTCTCCTCATTTCTTCTTCTTCTTCTTCTTCTTCTTCTTCTTAGGTTAGGTACTTCTAAAAAAATATATATTTTTTATTTTTCAAGTTTTTTTGGGATTTTGGAAAATCTTTCTTTCCGATTTTGGAGGGCGAGCTCTTAGACCATTCCGATCAATCATTTTATGATTTCTTTGGCTTGATTCAACAAGAGAGATAATATGGAACTGTCCCACAAAAATCTCGTCCAGACACTTTGTTGTCCCTAACAAAGTCTTATCAGACGGGGGCAGTCTTTAAAAAATAATTTCGCTCTCACAGTAAAATCTCAATTTTTGAGCTTAATTAAGTAACAACATAATCAAAGATGTGAAGGAAAAAAAAAATTATATCAAATCTTTTGTTAAATTGTATTCTATCAATGTGCCCTTGCCATATTACCCTTTTTATGTCACCGCCCAATTTTTTTCCCTCATTTTTCTAACCATAACACCGCCTGACATCGTCAAAATCCCATTGTCAAGTAACCATAAACCTATTTGACAACAATTACAACCCATACAAGGCTATGGGAACAACAATCTCTCCCTTTGTAATTGTTGGCAACACTCGCAACAAAAGCCATTATTCAGCAATTTTAACTCCTTTCTTAACAGCTCCCCCTGCACTGTTGCTTCTCTCCCCCTTTGCCAACCAATTAAAAATTTGAAAAACTCGTAAAGTAGAGATGGAGGATTCACCTGAACTTCAGGCTTGAGGAGACATTTGCACAGATAGACTCAATCTATGCTTTTCAAACAACTCCTTAGTAGGTCTTGGAACCAACTCCCATGTTTCATTCTTCTCTATTTGATCCAACTCCTCATTGATAACTTTGACCTAGGCTTTGTCTTGTGTAGCCTTTTTAACAGATTTAGGTTTAATTTGTGAGAGTAAAACAGTAGCTCCCACAATTCTTCTTCTTGTTGTAACTCTTACTAATAGGTCACTTATGATCTGATTTCCTTGATGAGTACTGGTCCATGTTTTCTTCATCCTTCTTTCTTACACAGTCTTAATTACACGAGGATCTCTTTCTTCATCTTCAGAATCACTCTTTTCTGAGTCTAAACTTACTTCTTGTTCCTTTTCTTCAAGTTGGTCTAATTCTTCATCTACATTGAAGTCATCTTCTTTATTGTCCTTAGCTTCTCCATTCTATATTGTTTTCCAGTTCTTATCTATTCTCACATCACTGGACGTGATCACTTTTCCCAGCTTATACAAGAAAACTCTGTAACCTGTTGTCTTTGCTGAGTATCCCACAAAAATGCCTTCGTCAGACCTAGCATTGAATTTTCCCAAGTTTTGCTCCTTATTCTTCACAAAACATGGGTTGCCAAAGATTTTGAGATACTTGGCTGTTGTCTCATTCCCACTCCATATCTCATATGGAGTCTTATCAGTATTAGGCCTTAGTAAGACTCTATTCAATAGATATACAACTGTAAATGTTGCTTTTGTCCAAAATCTTGTGTGAAACTTGGATTCCAGTTGTAGAGTTCTTGCCATTTCAACCCTATTATGTTGAGGTGTTCTTATTGCTGCCATTTGGTGATGAATTCCATGCTTCTCAAGGTAATCTTCAAGCTTTATTTGTAAAATTCAGTGCCTTGATCTGACCTCAATACTTTGATTTTCCTTCCACTCTTATTTTCAACCAATCTTCTGTATCTTTTGAAGCAATTTAGAACTCCTGACTTGTATTGAGGTGAATGATATAGGTCCTTCTAATCATCAACAAACAAGATAGAGTACCTCTCACCATTCAACCCTTTTGTTCTCATCGGCCCACACAAATCAGTATGCACAATGTCAAGCACTGCTTCAGAACTGAACTCTTTGGCCTTATACTATTTTCTGGCATGTTTTCCTTTAGAGCATGCTGAGCAAACATACTCTCTTTCTCTCCTGAGGTTAGGAATGTCTCAGATTGCATGAGTAATGGTCAACTTCCTCATGTTCTTTTATGTTATGTGTCCTAGCCTTTTATGCTATAGTTGATTTTCTTCTTCTTTTGTAAGTAAACAATTGTTTGTCTTATCCTCATCAATCACATATAAATTTTTAGTTGTTCTCTTCCCAACTGTAACAGTATTGCCTTCTTTACTCTTTACCTGGTAACCTATTTTTGTGAATATTTCCTTATGGCCTTCATTGTATATTTGGCTAACATATGCTAGATTATATCTGAGTCCTTCAATGTGCAAAACATCTTTCAGCTTTCCTCTTCCAATGTTTACTGACCCCTGACCATTTATATTGGGTGAATCATCATTGCTAAACTTGACTCTGCCTTCTCTTGACTTGTTCAGCTTTGACAATTTACTCTTGTCTCTTGTCATGTGTGAAGTGTATCCACTATCAAGGATCCACTGCTTATCCTTGTAGTCAGCTTTAAGTGCAATTTTAGCTATATTAGCCACCTTTATTTTAACTTAATATTCCTTCTTCTGAACTAGCTAAAAGATAGCTTTCTCCTTTTTCTTAGCTTTGACTGCACCGGTTGCTTTCACTATGCCATTGAGTGCCTTCTCTTACTTAGGGAGAAGTGTCATGCATCTCTTGGCATTATGGTCATCTTGCCCCCACCTTTCACACTGTTCCAAGTCTACCAATATAGCAAACTTGTTCTTTGAAACTACTAGTTTAGGCTTCTATCAACAATCCTTATCAGCATGTCCTTACCTTTTACAGTATGTACAAGAACTCACAATAGGTGTTCTTTTTTGAATTCTATATTGTCTCCCCTTATATGCAACATCATATCTTCTCAATTTGGAGACATATACCAGCCTTCTCCACTAGCAGTTACTTGCCTTATGACCCCAAACTCCACAATAAAGACAGTGACCTTGAAACTGCCTCTTCTTGGGTCTACTCATAGCTTGTTTTCTTCTATTCATTACTTGTTGTGTAGGCAAAGTTGCTAGATTCTTTGCTTGTGTGAATTTCATTTCAGTCATCTTCTTCTCCATCATCTATTCAGTTATAGCCCTCTGCTAGCTAACCTTCTTTTCTTCATTTTTGTTTGCCACCCTAGGTTCCTTCTTCAGATCTTCTTTATTCTCAACTATCTTCCCATAAGTCACAACCTTCTCTTTCAACTTTCTTGGCAAATTCTCATTATCTTTAGGCAATGCAGCCTCAGATTGCTACACTTTCTTTTCATTCTTCTTTTTCCTTGTAGAACTTGTTTCTCCTATCATTTCAAGCTTATGCAAATTCTCTTCACTCTTTTTGAGTTGTTGCTGAAGTTTCAGCAACTCTTTCCATTTCTTCAACTTTTAAAGCCCTTGAGCCAAGCTCTATTATAAGGTCTTCACATATTTTGATATGTTCTTCAAATCTTCTCTTCAAGTCAATATGTTCGGCCCTTATTTCAACTTTTTGGCCTTCTACTTCCTTAGACTTTGCTTCAACTTGTTTTATGTGAGCCTCCAACCTTCTTATGGTTCTGCCCCTTTTAATTATCTCCTTTGAAGCTACTTTCAAGTCAACTTCAAGATTTGATTCTTCTTCATTAACCTCATCTTCCTCTTCAGAGGTTGAACTACCACCTTGAGTTGATGCCATAAAGGCATGCTCATTTGATGAGTCTTCATCTTCCTCCTCATTAGCTTCTTTTATTTGACTCACATAACATTTTAATAAGCCTCTCTTCTTCTTCTGTGGGTTAGCAGTCTTCTTGCTGGACTTCTTTGAGTCCTTCTTGTTCTTCCCATAACTTCTCAGATCATTTGTAGCATCAATAACTCTAGTGAAGAACTCCTAAACTGTCTCATTTTTCTGCATTATGAGAGATTTATATCTCTCTTTGAAAACTTGAAGCTTGGCCTCCTTCATTTCGCCATCACCTTTATAAACTTTCTGTAATCTGTCCCATATCTCTTTAGCAGATTTGTAGTCCATAACTTCATCATACTCAGCATCTGTCAATGCTGAAATGATGATATTTGAGGCCTTCCCATTTATCTCAAATTGCCTTAATTCCTTTGGAGTTAGTTCTTTACCTTCTTTTGGGGCCACAAAACCCTCCTATATGGATTTCACCACGTTCATGCCCATAATTGCAAATACCACCTTGCTCTTCATATATAGTAGTTGGCTCCGTTGAAAATTGGAACCTTCTTGATGTAAGTAGTGCTGGTGCTAGTACACACATCCATTTCTCAATATGTTAAACAAGTTAAAACTTTTGAAACCCTTCAAACTAATACACCAAGCTATTAAGCTTCAAACTGGTGAACCTGTGCTCTGATACCAATTGAAGTTCCCAACTTCACCCTAGGATCTACTAGTTTATAATACTAAGAGGGGGGTGAATCAGTATCACCACAATTTGCAGATATGTGAACAACTTCAACCTCTTCTTAAAAGTAATCTTTTTGTCAGATTCGATTAAGGTAGATCTATTGCTACCTACTAATCACAATAGTCCCTAAAGTCACCTTTCAGACACCTTGCCTATTAGGTCTTCGTTAGGTTATGGGTTGGCTGATACTTTTTCTGTGTTCACACAACTCAATACAAAACACAGAACATAAAACAAAGTAAGGACACACGAGATTTACGTGGTTCCATCAATGTGATGTACATCCACAATGGTAGGGACTCCCCCTCTACTGCAAATATTAAGCAAGTACAATACAAAGAGTGTCACTTACTGTATCTACCCTTCTTCTACCTTGTCTTGCCTCTATTGAATTGAATGGTTGCTTCACTGCCGCTTAGAAGTTCACCACAATGCTCTCTAACCTCTCTTGAAGAAATTTAGAAATATGTTGAGTTCTTTCAATGCTTCGCCAAATTCCTTCTTTAAGTTATCTCACACAACTCCTGCTTTTAGTGTTTCATGGTCTTTGTCGTTAGTGCGTTATGACCGCACTCTCCTTGGACATCCCTTAGCTGTTCTCCTCCTTCATCCACAGCCGGTTGGTTACTTTGCTATTTAGTCGTTCACTCTTTGAATGTTTTTGGACATGTTTTTTTTCAGCCGGTGGTGGGTGTTTGTCGTTCCGTTCCACCTTTTTTGATTTTTTTTGATTTGTGATTTGCTGTCTACCTTCTCTTGCTGTCTAGTCGTGTACTCTCTCTTTGTTGTCCAGCCATTCCTCCCTTGTTTTCTCTTTGGCCAATCACCCACCTTTGCCATTTATGTTGTTTTTTCACGTAGGTTATGGTTTTTCCTAATTGTCTCTTTGGTTGGCCGGTTGTATAGGTTTTCTAAATGGTTCACCCCTAGCTTTGTCATCCAAGGCCTTTGTATACTCTCTTCCATATAATCCTAATAGGGCTTACGTGGTAGATTTACGTTCTTGCCCTTACGCAATGGATTTACTTTCTTGCCCTTTCACGTGGCTTTACTTTCTTGCCCTTCCATATAACTTTACTTTCTTGCATACTTAAACCTAGTTAACAAGTACAACCCATACAAGACTGTGGGAACAACAATGCAGAATTTTGATAGTTTGATTTCTTTTTAGAGGTCTTGGAGGGTAAGATTCAAAACTTTTTATTTTTGTTTTAAAAGGATCTCAATAAGATTATAAGGAACCTTACTGAGATTTGGGTGTTCAAGTGTTTTAGGTTGGTCTCCAAAGTTTTTGAGCAATTTTTTCAACGTATGCCTTTTATAAGGAAGTATCAATAATATGCTTAACAATATCAAGTAATAATTCTTAATCTTTAGTTAGCACATTTACCTATTTTAGGGTATTCTCAACTTCAGACGAAGATGTCTAAATATCATTTATTTTTTTTATTTCTCATTTATGCTAGCTATAAGATCAAATTTAGAGTCAGTAACAAATAAGTTTTGGAGTCTTTGAAGGGCTTCTTCCTCGAGATCTAATTCCTAGAGTTTTTTTAGAAACTCTATAGTACGTCCTTTTCTCCCACAACAAGTAATCATTGAAGTATTAGATTTTTTGGCATTGAAGGTTTATTTGTTTAGTAGTTTTGAAAGGCTTTTTTTTCTCTTAGATTTCAAAGATCTAGAAAATTTAGAAATTTCTAAGTCAAACTATTGATAGAACATACTTACCTCAAAGCAACATTACTTAAGTTCCCACTTAAGGTGTTTTTGGAATTTTAGATCTTGGTAGATTCTAAATCCTAATAGGAAAGCCCTGCCAAGAATTTTTCTTTCTAAAAAGGTTGGTTGGAATCATCCCTAAGCATGATTCTAGTAAGAAAAGTGGTTTTATAATTTTAGAAATTAGAAAGTTTTTTGCATTTGAAATTGCTAAGTAATTCAGTATTTTTGTCTTTGAGGTGAGAAAGATCTTTAATAAAATGAAGAGATATGGTAAGAATGAGACAGGTTACTGCATTATCAATGGTATTTTTATTTAAGTCAAGGATGGGTATATTTTCTTTTGGTCATCGATATGGTGAAAATCCTACCATCCTTTGAGCTGTCTTAAGAATCCTATAATAAGGTACTCAGCGACGTCTTTGTCAGGAACTTTACTTTGGATTTTGTAAGCATTAGTAGTCATAGTCACTTGTTGCAAAAGACTAAGGATGTTATATACAATCATGCCATCAATGTTCCATTCGTAAACAGAAAAGGCATTGAATTTATACTAGGTAAAGGTGTTTAACATGTTTTCTATGTTTATGTCTAGAGGTAGTAAATTAGAAATAGGTTTTGGCCAAACTAACTTGTTTATCCTTGGACTTTCCAAGTGTTTAGAATCTTCATCAAGTACTTGGTCAAAGGTACTAACCTTTTTGCTAGATGAAGATGGTTTTAGATTTTGGAGGGAAAGTTTAATCGCTTTTGTGAAGTCATCACTTTTTGGTTTTAGGAATGGTTTGAAAATCTGATAGGACTTGAAAACAAGCTGTTTAAGGGGTTTTTGGTTAGAGGCTTTGGTAATCTGGACATCATTCTTGTAGATATATTTTTTGATTTGATTAATCTGATCCTCAAAAGTGTGAAGGTGGGTGTTTACATAGTCGTTTTGTTGGATAATCATCTCAAAAAGTTTCTTGGGATCATCATTCTTATAAGGAACCTTATAAGGGGCTAAGTCAATAGTGCTTTACCTTTAGTTATCTAAGAAGTGCATGTTTAGCTTCAATGATTTTGTCATTTGAAATAGTCCACTCCCTGACTTTATATTTTTTTACAACAAGGTTAAACGTTTTGGAGTTTCATATGCATATAGCTCAAACAAATCAAAGAAAAATAGATGAATTTTATGATGATGCACAAACTCATAAAATTGGTTTTGTATTTTTTTGTAAGTTTTGGAAAAGTTTTTAAAAAAAACATAATTTCTTCACAGAATTATATTCTGCATAGAAATCATCATATAAAAGCTTTCTGTCAACTTGAAACTCTTTTTCTAACACATGTAATTCATATGTGAGATTTTTAGTGATTGTAGATGCTACTAATGAGTTTGGTGCTGATAGATATTCTGAGTTTTGATATTTTGGATAAGGAACATTTGTCTAGTAATCCACGTTTTGGAAAGAAGTGGTTGGATTATCAAAGGTTGAAAACCTTAGTAATTAGGTTCTATAAGGTAAATTTATAGGTGGTAAGGAGTTGGACTCCTATGTTAAATCTATAGTTGAAGAGACAGAAGAGGTATTAGAAAATCTCATGCATTAAGATCTGTTAAAGGTTAGGATAACTTTCCCTTTTAGGTTTTGCTAAACTTTGGTAAGGTCAATGTTTGGTTCTGCCTAAGGTAGTGGCTCAAGTTTGTTGGCATTTTCAAGGATCCAATCTTCTAGTAAGGTAACATCTTTCCACTAAATTTATCTCAGAATTACAGTATTGGAATGATATAAATCAGTTTGTAAAAGAAGGGTTTCTCCCTTTGGAGAACATACCTTGTTTCTTAATGCAAATGCAAATGTCATCGCCTTATAAAAGATTTTGTAAATCAAAGCTACTGGGATTGATCCTTCTAGCATTTTGTAATTATGGATTTTAATCTGCAACACCATACTTTGTAAAATATTTTAGTCTTTCAAAAGAAATGGTGAGGTTTGGAAAGTAGTTGAAGGACATTGGACCATTACAAAGACTCAACTCTACAATGCTCAACAGTGAATTTCATACTTGAAAAACCTAGCATCCCTGAGGATGGTAAGTATGGAAGTATTCAAACTTTCTTTTGTAAGAGGCTTTATTCCAACTTGGACTAGTCTTATATGGATGTATTTGTATCATTTCTTATGTAGGTTTTGAAGAAAGAAAAGAGATGGTCTCAAAAGGTTTTGAAAGTTGAACATCTATTTCTTTTGTTTTGATAATGAAATTAGTTTTCATAAAATCAAGTTTTGATTTTTCATAGATCTGACTTTTATATATCTTGAGAATTTCCCAAACATAAATCCCTTTTTAAAAGTTTTCAATAGTGATTTTCTGCCTAAGCATTTTCTCTTTTTATGACGATGACCTTTTTGAAAGAAGGTTTTGAGTTTGATAAAGAATTTGCTTTCCACTTAAGTATTTTTTGAGTTGATGGAGAATCTGCTTTCCTTCTAAGTATTTTTGTCCTTTTATGATAATGCTTGTTGATGAGAATCCAAGGAGTTTTGCATTTTTGTGGATTTTTTGGCCTTTTTGGATGGTTTTGGGCTTTTTATAGGAAAGTACTAGGTCTTATTTCCTATAAGCACTGTTAGCTCAAGGTTAGCCTAATATTTTGTAGGTAAGTTAGGCCAAAGAGAATTTGAGTTTTTTTTGGAGACCATGGTTTTTATGGACTTTGGTAAGCGATTATCCTTAGTTTGCCTAACTAAGGATTTTAGAGGTTTTAATGTAGGGTTTATTTAGTGTGGTTATGGTTTTGGATAAGTTAGGCCTTAGATTTTAAAATAAGTTAGGCCTTTTTTGATTGGACTTGGGTTTATATGAATCCAAGTTTTGTAAGGGTTTTTTGGGTCTTAAAAAGACAACTAGGTCAATATTTTTAGGCTTCTTTTCTTTTTTGACTAGAGGACTTATTTATTTATTTATTATCTTTATTATTATTATTATCCCATTACATTGTCTACACCTTTATCACCCATTATCAATTCAAGTTCATAGTGTCCCTTATTTTCAATTCTAGTTTAGGGTCTTCTTCCCATGGAAGAGATCCTTCCAAATCATGCAGTTCTAATTTCCTGCATGATCTGGGTATGCTCAGTTTGAAAAGGTAGACGAACATAAGAGAAGGAAATCTTGACAAAGATACTTTAGATGTTGTCTTGAGCATAAAGATTGTATTTTAGATAACCATTCCAATAATCTTGTCTATGATTGATGTAGATCCTAGCAACCTTGATTTATTTGGATAAATCTACTAGCACTTCCTAAGGTTGATATGATTCATCTGGAATCCATTCACCATGCCTGACATAGAAATGGTGTTGGTTCAAAATGAAAATGCCTTTAACCATCTTTGGAGGTGTTGATTCAACATTGACTAGTACTTTAGTGTCTAGTTGTTGGCTCATTAGGTGTAGTGTCATAGCTACTAGCTTTCTTCTGAACATCTCAGTGTGTTAGATTTTAAGAAAAAGAATTTCACTTAGAAATTTGTAGTCTAGTAAGGTATAAACGGAGATCATTGTCATGAGCTATTTGGACTTGATGTTTCTTATATGCACATATGCATTATAGATGCAAAAAAGGAATTAATAGGCATAGCTGCAATGCTTGTATGCTACTTCGATATCATGTGTTGCTTCACATCTCCTTATGCATGACCTTGATGTGTCGTAGAGGTAGTGTGTGGAGACCACTATTCTTAGTACTGAGATTTTACACATCATGATGCTTTAGACGAATTGATAGATCTCCTGTAATCTGGTGTTAAATTGTTGGACTTAAAACTAGTAAACCGTCTCTTAAATTTCTTATAGGATTTTTTCAAGATATATCCTTACAAAGAAAAACATTCTTAAAATAGTGTGTTTAAAGGATTCAAAAAAATCTTAGACTTGGAGTGGCCAAGTCCTTTACTAGCCTTTTATGTGGTGAAGATATGGGTTTTGGTTGGTAATCACTCACCTTTCCTTTTTCTTTATTAGACTTATATGGTAGAGATATCATGGATTGCTAATTACTCTCTACTATGCCTAGTCTATCCTAGAGATTTTTTATTTCTATACTATGAACTTGTAGAAATTGTTTAGCAATCTCTAATTTTTCTTTTATAATCCTAAATTCTTCCCTAAGGGATATGCAATTATTGCAATAATGCAAATGCTAGAAGGGATTTTTTCATAAAGACGATCAACAATGGAGTTGTAAACTTGATCTTTTTAGGGCATAATGACTGCAAGTTCCATATCATATCAATGAGTGTTTCGTCATGCTGATCTAGAAATCTTGGAGGCTAAGCATGGAATTTTTGTTCATGGCCTGTTGGCAGAATAGGTAGGGCAATGTTTCCAAAATGTGTATTGGACGTCTAGTTTAGTGTTAGTGGTGTCATCTATAAAATGAAAAGTTAACTAAAAATACAAATAAATAAAAAGTAGGTTATGATGTAATGTATATATAAATATTATTATATTTTTGACAGGGTGTAAAAAATTTTATTGTGAAGAAATACTCTTATTTATTTTGTTGTGTGTTTATATCCATATCTATGTCCATAGATGTAGGTTCTTCATATTCTAATCTAGGAGCAAGGATTATGAGAAGATAGATTAATAGATAAATAAAATGTATTTGAGTCTAATAATCCAACTTGATCTATAAAATCATTTCAAAAGGTGCATCTTATATATTACTTTGAAAATTTTCAAGTTAAAAAAAAAAAACATTACACAAAGTTCATCAATAAGACTTTGTTTTTCAATATGATTAGAAAATCAATTTTAGAAATACATTGTACAAAATTGTTAATAGGATGAAACATAATGGGCTCAGATAATATACAAATATATAGTAGTAACAAAGACTATAATAGTCGGAATACAAAAGATGAAAACAAAATATTAAGTAAAATATCACACAAATCAATAAAAAAGGGTAAACAAAATATTGCTGAATATAAATGAAGATTTTTGTTTTGATTTTTATGAAGACACAAACAGATAATAACGAACACGGACGAAAATGAAAATTTAAAGGATAAAAATATAAACAAATATCAAATAAAGCAACGAGACAAAATTAGATGTTAGAAAATAAGAATAAACACAAGATATACAAATACATAAACAAAGTGATACTAAAACAGTGAAACAAACACACATAAAATATATCTTTGATCTTAATGATCGAAGAGATTTGACTCTCCACTCTTAGTTTAAAACTTCAAACAAAAAGTTAAACATGATAGAAGAAGAGAGAAAAATTAAGCTTTCAAAGGTAAAAGAAGATAAATAAGAAGTCATCCTGCAAAAGACTGGGTTCTTTTTTTTTTTTCAAGATATTGTGTAGAACACTTGGTGCGATTTGGTAATTATATGAAACCTACGAATCTCCAGTAGGGATCACCTAAAAGACTACAGTTGTAATGTTTCTTCCTATAATTCCACAAGAAAAATAAGGAATACAACGCATTCAACACACGACTAAATTCCTAAATAGTTCAAGGGCCACTTAAGAACACTTGGAAACAATAAAACAAAGCTTAAAACCTCATGAAAATCTGAAATACCACCACAGATGAAGAACAAATACCTAATACAACTCACTCCCCCTCCTAGGCTTTGATACTAGTGAGAGACAAGGTCGTTACACGCACAAACACATAAGAGAGAGTGAGAAAGATAAAGTAGTTAGATAAGAAGATCACAGGAAGAAAGAAGTATTATTACACCAATGGAAGATGTTTTATAGGAGTTATTTATATGAAGAGAGAAAGCACACGAATTTTAGAGAAAATACTAAGGGATAAGAAATTTTAGGTAGAAAACTAGATGTCTTCCTTGCTCTTGGATGTCTCTTTTTATAGATACTTAGGGAGCCTCACTTGAGTGGGAGTCTTCATGGCTTTTTGGTCTTCTTCTAATGAAGTGGCAAACAAGTAGAATCCACTTTATCAAATGAAGTTTTGAGTTGATGAAGAATTTGCTTTCCACCTAAGCATTTTTATCATTTTGTGATAGTACTTCTTGATGGGAATCTACCAAAAGAAGATTTTGAGTTTTATAAGGAATCTACTTTTCCTTTTGAAAGACATTTTTGTCATTTTGTAGGATGGGTTTTCTTTTTTGGTTTTCAGTTTTGTGTGGCCCTTTTTAGGTAAGTTTAGGCCTTTAATTAAGTTTTAGAAAAGTATTAGGAAAACTTAATAGTAAACTTATCAATAAACTATAAGATACCAAATGAAAAGTGTTAATGATAAACTTAATGTCATTGCCAACCTAAGTTACATGTTTCAAATGAGGTTGTATTAGTTTACATTAACTAATATGCAGTTGGCAAATTATTTTGAAAGAACAATTTTGAAGTGTTAGGTAAATCCTTTCTTATATTGAGGGAACTATAATAATAATAAATGACTTTATGATGTATAAATGCCTTATTTATACAATTAATTGAAAAAATAAAACAAAAGAAAAGAGAGGAGAGAATTCAAACAAGAGTAACAACGTCAAAATCCAATAATGAATTTTTGTTTGATTGAGTTAAACTTTCACTAGTTGATAAAAAACATCTTGTTCTTCATTTTGAACGATGAAGATTAGATTTAGTGAATTATAAGTGTGCTTTTTTATTTATATTTTATGGTTTATGTTTTAGGAAGTTATTTTATGTATAGTTTCAATCAACCTCATAAAAGGTCATTTATGGTCTGATTAAGTTGGTTTTGGTTAGTTGATAGAGGACACATATTTTTTAATTATGAATGGTTGGATCGTGATTTGACTTTCTATAATGGCATATTTTTGTCTCAAATTATGATCACTTATTTTTTGTAATGTTGTATTCTCTCTATTACGACAAGTTTTGATAAACTATATAAATGAACATCAATTTGTGGTCTAATTGAGTTAAAATTTGGACAATTTGTAGGGGATATATGGAATTTCATCTTAAACAATTAGATTGTTGCTTTTAAATCTAGTTATTAACAGAATGTGCCTAGTTCTTATTAATTAACTTATATGACCTCTTGTTAGGTTTAAATTAAGTTTAATATAGTTAATGTAATTAAGGTTATGAACCTCTATTGTACTTATTTATTGCTTATAGTGAATTTGATCTCTGAACTGGTATATCTCGTGGTTTTTCCTTTTTACTTTGAAGGGTTTTTCTATATAAAAACTGATATGTTCTTTTATGTAATTGTTTGAGTTGCTACCTTTGCTATTTAATCAACTTCTCAAAGATTCAAACAAATGGGAATGGTCTCTTGGGTAGTTTGTACTCTGTTGACCCTCCTTTATCAGAATGGTATTAGAGCTTAGCTGTGTTTCTGACTTGTTTGAATAATAGAGTTTAATATGAATAAAATACTTTGTCTAAATAGCATGAATTATCATATATGGAACAGTAAAATGAAAGATATCCTATTTGTAAAGAAAATGCATTTACCAGTAGAGTCAAAGATTGATGAGGGATAGGAATTTGAGCATCAATAAGTTTGTGGCTTTATAAGGCAATTTATTGATAACAATGTTTACAATCACATTTGCAATAAGGCATATGCACAAACTTTGTAGAGTAAGATTAAGACATTGTATGCTTCAAAGTGTGGTAAAAATATGTTGTTTCTACTAAAAAAAATGATATATCCAAGATATAGAGAATATAGAGAAAAGACTTTATTTGTTAACCACTTGAATGAGTTTTAGGGTGTCGTTGATCAATTATTAGGCATAAACATTATATTTAATGATAAGGTTCTCAAGTTATGATTACTTGCTACATTACTTAATTATTAAGAGATATTTCAGATTTCACCTTCTAATTCCACCTCTAGGAGTGTTGTTTCATTAGAATTTGTGAAAGGTAGTGTGTTGAATAAAGAGATGAGAAGAAGATTTCAAGGTTCATCATCATCCAATTCAGAGGTTCTAGTTACTAAAAAGAAGGGGAGAAACCAAGAAAAAGGAAATGGTAAAAAATATAGAAGTAAAGTTGAAGTAAGTCAAGATTAAAGTATAAAAATGTCTAATGTTATTATTATGGAAATATAGGTCATATTTAAAAAAATACTATAAGTGGGAAAAAGAAAATAAAAATAATAGTGTTAAGCATAAGAAGAGATATAATAATAATTATATTGCTATTGCATCAACTTCTAGTACTGGTGACCTTATTATTGTTTATGATGAGAATATGATCAATTTGACATTTCATGAAACTACTTAGGTTATAAATAGTGGTACCTCCCCTTATGTTACTTCACAAAAGGAATTTTTCTCTATATATACACATATTAATCATAAAGTGTTGAAAATAGGTATTAATGACTTAGTAGAAGTCATTGATATAGGTGATATTTGATTAAAAAATAGTAAAAGTCATTAGTATTGGTAATATTTGCTTAAAGACTAGCAGTAAAGCATACCTAACATTGATGGATGTTAGACATATCTTAAATATTCGATTAAATTTAATTTCAATAGGAAAGTTTGATGATAAGGGATTTTGTAATATCTTCAATAATAATTCGTAAAGACTTACTGAAGGTTCCCTAGTTGTGACATAAGATAAGAAATGATCCAATTTGTATTTTATGCAAGTTTCTATTGTTAGAAAAACTCTAAATGCAGTAAAGAATGAGAATTTGATTGATTTATGGCATAAATGACTTAGTCATATGAATGAAAAGCGAATGAATTATTTGACAAGGAAAAATCAGTTTCCAAGTATGAAGAGTATAGTTTTAAAAAGGTGTCTTCATTATTTGACTAAAAAATAAAATAGAGTTGCATTTAAGAGTTACCCTCCTTCTAGGAAATCAGAATTGTTAGAGTTAGAACATTTTAATGTGTGTAGTCCTTTAAAGTATACTCACTTGGTGGTGTTCATTATTTTATAATTTTTATTGATGATCATTTAAGGAAACTTTGGATTTATACTTTAAAAGCCAAAAATTAGGTCTTTGATGTGTATAAATAATTTTATACCTTGGTTGAAAGGTAATTAGAAAAGAAGTTGAAATGTGTTCATACTGATAATAATGGTAAGTATATTGGTCCATTTGATGAGTGTTGTTAAATACATGAGATTAAACACAAAATACCTCAATTAAATGGCTTAGTTGAAAAAATGAACAGAACATTGATTGATAGTTAAATTCTTGCTTTCAGATGCAAAGCTGCCTAAATCCTTTTAAGGTGAAGTTTAAATACAGCAACATATGTAATTAACCTATCTCTTAGTGTTCCTTTGTAGGGTGATGTTCTAAACAAAATTTGATTTGGTAAGAAAGTCTCTTATGATTATTTACAAGTCTTTAGTTGTAAGGCTTTTGTTTATGTCCCTAAAGATAAATGAGCAAAGTTAGATCTAAAGACATAACAGTTTATCTTTCTTACCTATAGTAAAGATGACTTCAGGTACTAATTATATAATCTAGTTGAGAAAAAGATTATCAGAAGCAGAAATATTATGTTCTTTGAGAATCAAAACATTAAAAATATTAAAAAGATAGTTACTTAAGCTAATGATAACCTTATTAATATTAATTCAATTCCTCAAACACCTGAAATGATTTCAGTTATGTTAAACATGACTTTCAAGAATATGATAAGAATGTTCAATATAATCATAATGTAAAGGGTGCAAGTGGTCTTAATACTCCCATAGAAGATTATTCAACTTCACTTCTACCTCTTTTTTAGCCATAAAGGTCCAACAGAGTTTAAGTATCTTTTACTCAATACTCTACTAATGAGTTTGTGTTATTAACTGATAAGAGAGAACCTAAGTATTATAAAAAAGCAGTAAAAAGTGAGCATAAGTAACACTGGTAGGGTGAAACAAGAAGAAAATACTTTATGTACACAATATAAAGCCAGATTAGTTATCAAAAGATTAAGTCAGAAACAGAGCATCGATTTTTATGATACCTTCTCACTAAAGGTCAAAATGCCTTCCATATAAGTTTTGTCAAGTTTGGCTACATAACAAAACTTGGAAATTAAGCAAATGGATTTGAAGATAGCTTTTCTCCATGGTAACTTAGAAAAGAAATTTATATAGAGCAACCATAAAGCTTTAAAGTTAAAGGAAAAAATGATCATGTGTGTAGATTAAAGAAGAGTTTATATGGCTTAAAACAAGTACTCAAATAATGGTACAAGAAGTTTAAGTCTGTTATAATGTAGCAAAGGTATAGGAAGACAACTTTTGATCATTTGTATTTTTATACAGAGATTCGCTAATGATGATTTTATCATTTTGTTACTTTATGTTGATGATATGTTTATTATTGGTTATAACAATACTAAAATTAATAAGTTAAAGTAAGAATTTAGCAAGTCCTTAGCCATAAAGGATTTGAAACCAGTAAAGAAGATCCTTGGCATGTTAATCATTCAAGACAAAAGGAGAAAAAGTTGAATTTGTCTTTAAAACAATACATTTAAAAGATACTTCAAAGGTTTAGCATAAATTAGGTTAAAGTAGTTCGTACTCCTTATACTACACACTTTAGATTGTTAGTTAAATAATATTCTTCTATAGTGGAAGAGAAATAAGAGATGTTGAGAGTTTATTTTGCATCAGCTATAGGCAGTTTGATTTATACAATAGTATGTATAAGGCTTAATATAACATATATAGTTGGCGCAGTTAGCTAGTTTCTTTCAAATCTTGGTAAGAAGCACTGAAATGTAGTAAAGTGGACATTGAGATATCTACGAGGCTCTACTAACTTCAAATTTGTTTTAGGAGTAATGAGTATACTTTTATTGGATTCATAGATTGAGATATGGTTGGTAACATTAACCCTAGAAAGTCTACTTCAAGTTATTTTATTACTCTTATAGGGGAAGTAGTTAGTTGGAAATTACAGTTGCAAAAGTGCATTACATTATCAATTATAAAAGCAGAGTTCATTGTTATAACTAAAACAACTAAAAAGTTAATTTGGATGAAAAGATTTATAAAGGACCTTGGTTTTGAGCAATCAAAGTATGTATTATATTATGACAACCAAAATGCAATCCATCTTGGTAAAAATCTAACTTTCTATACTAGATCAAAGCACATTGATATGTAATATCATTGAATACACAATGTTTTTGATTCTAAACAACTAGAAATTGAAAAAATTCATATAAATGATAATGCTACCAATATGTTAACAAAGGTATTGTCAAGAGGAAAGTTTAAGTTGTGTTATTCGTTGGTTAAGATAGTTAATATCTCCACATAGTTAGGAAAAGGAGAATTGTTAGGTAAATTCCTTCCTATGTGGAGATAATAATAATAATAATAATAATAATAATAATAATAATAATAATAATAATAAGTAATAAGAAGATGATTTTAACTCATTTGTATAGTACAAGAAAATTAAGGTTGAGAGGTAGCTAACTAAAAAAAAAAAACATAGAGATAAGAGAGAATTATAGATGGAGTAATAGTCACAGTTATCGAAATCTAACATGAATCCTTGTTCAATTAAGCTAAACTTATACTGGCTAATAGATGACATCTTGTTCTTCATTGTAAACGATACGAATTGGATTTGGTGGACTATAAGTGTGGTTTTTTTATTTATATTTTATCATTCATGTTTTGGGAAGTTATTTTGCATGTAGTTTTGATTAACCTCATAAAAGGTCATTTATGGTCTAATTAAGTTGGTTTTTTGGTCAGTTGATAGAGAACACATATTTTTTATTCTAAACGATTAGATCGTGATTTAACTTTCTATAAGAACAATTTTTATGTCGAAATTATAATCACTTATTTCTAGTTATGATCTATTCTTTTTATTGTAACAGTTTTTGATAAACTATATAGATAAACATCAAACTATGGTTTAATTAAGTTAAAATTTAGACAACTAGGAAAAGACATCTGGAATTTTATCTTAAACAGTTAATTACTGCTTTGAAATTTGGTTGTTGAAAGAACTTGCATGGTTCTTGTTAATTAACTCATATGACATTTTATTAGGTTTAAATTAATTTTGTTCAATTTGGTTAATATAATTAAAGTTATGTATCTTTATTGTATTTACTTATTAATTATAATGAATTTGATCTCTAGATCGATGTACCCTATGATTTTTCCTTTCTGCTTTAAAGAGATTTTCTATATAAAAAGCAGTATATTCTTTTATGTGATTATTTGAGTTACTACCTTTATTATTCAATCAACTTCTCACTAGTTTAAACAAGTATAAGAGGTCTTTTAGGTAGTTTGTACTTCATTGCCCCTCTCCCATCACAAAGGGTTTTGTAGCAAATTATTCATCTTCAAGAAAGTTTTGTTGAAAGAACTTTAGGTCTCAAAATACTAGAAAAAGAAAAGGTAGAAAGGAAGTTTTTTTAAAGACCTTTAAACCCAAATGGCTAGCAATCACTACAAGAATTAAGTGAATACAAGACAAAATTATTAGTAACGAGACCTTTCTTAGTCGTGAAAAGGAAACAAATGGGGCGGAAGGGCGCCTCTAGCAAGATGGTGTGTTTAGCTGGACAGGATTAAAAAGGTTTAGAACATTGACTAATTATTACAGGAGAGCACAAAGGGATCAAAATGGGTATGTGGACTCCTACTTCGCCTTGTATATTCATGCTTTTGCAACTATTGAAAACATTATGAAGTAAATATTAACCAAACTTCTTTTCAAAATTCTAGCCCGTGAATAATTGTTCCTATTGTTAGGTATCCTTCCACGTGGAGGGAACCTTTGAATAAAAAAAAAGGGTTTGACTTAATGAGGTATAAATACCTCATTAAGATTAGGTTTTTTTTTGGTACTGTGAGATGTTAAGAGTTTGAGAGAAAGGAAGGAGAAGAAAGAAAGAAAAAGAAAAAAGAGAAAAAAAAAAAAGGAGAAATCTAAAAGGAGAGGAAGAGCTATTGGCAGGCTATCTTTGATCTTATGTTTGGAAAGGAGATCGGTGTCCAATCAGCTTGAAACTTGGATGGTTGATAGAGGGCATTTGTAGCTCTGTAAGTCCTCATTCTCTTCAGTTTTTGTAGGTCTATTCTCTGGATAATTTTCTATGTGCAGAATTGATCAATCATGTAATTGATGATTTTTTGTGGTCCGATCAAGCTGATTTTGGTCAGTAGTTGGAGGACATATAGATCTTCTTTGTGGACGGTTGGATTAAGTTTCTGTAAACTGCAAGTGCAGTTATTCCATTCAAACCGAAGCCTCTCAATTCTGGTAACTCTCTGTTCTCTCATCTATGGCAGAATTGGTAAACCGTATGATATATTGTTGACCCGTGGTCCGATTGAGCTGAAATTTGGACAGATGGTAGGGAACATCTGGGGGTTTATTTTGAACGGTTGGATTACTTCCTTGAAGTCTGGTTGTTGAGTTATTATTGACAGAAGGTGTCTTTCGTGTTGGTTAACTCATTTAGCCTCTCACTTTGGTTCAAATTGAGTTTGTTCAATTTGGTTGATGTAATTGAGGTTGTGTACCTCTGTTGTATTCACTTATTGATTATAGTGAAGTTGATTTCTGGACCGGTGTATTCTGTGGTTTTTCCTCTTTACTTTGAAGGAGTTTTCTACGTAAAAAATCGGTGTGTTCTTGTGTGATTGTTTAAGTTGCCTTATTTGTTATTCAGTTAACTTCTCACAGATTCAAACAAGTGGGAGAACTCTTTTGGGCAATTTGTATTCCACTGCCCCTCTCCCATCATAGCTTCTGCATGTTCAGTAAGTGAAATAGGTGTTATACTAGTATATTGGTATATCTCTTCTCTAGAAATTTAGATTTTTTTTCAAAAAAATTACATATTTTAAGATATTTTAATAGGATGTTTGAGATTGTTAAATATTTTAAATCAAATATTATTTTGTTAATATTTAGTAAATTATAAAATTTATTTTTGACAGATTAAATCTATATTTTAAAAATATAACATTTTAATATAATAAAAATACAAAGAATATAATAAACTTAATAATTTTTAAAATAATAATTTTTATTATTACGTGAAATAATTATAATTTAATTACTTAAAATGACTTTTTTAATTACTTTTTATTTTTAAATAATTGCAAATAATTATTAAATAATCAATTATAACAATAAAATTTTAGTCACTATAACAATAAATTTTAGCTGCAATACTAAACATATCCTAACTAAATATGAGTTGCTGGGGTTCTCTTGCATGTCTTCACAATTAAAGATGCGAAAGAACTCCCTCTAACTTTATGCACTTCATTGGCTGGCTTCTTTTTCTTTTGTTTATGTTTTTTTTTTTTTTTGAACAGTTTTGTGACTCTCATGTCATGCTTCTCTAACGTAGGATTATTGTTCTCAGGAGGACCCAAGATTTCACAGTTTTTTTTTTTTTTTAATGCTACAAGAAAGCTGTCCCTAGCGCGGAGGTAATTCTGTCTAAACTACTTGCCTTGTACATAACAAAGGCATTTCCATTAAAATTGATACACCTGCAATCATTTAAGTTTTAGACGTGGGCTCCCCCATGGTGATGGGGTCATGTTCTACCCTGGTGAGGCGTCTCCTCCTCCCGCTGGCTAGTTGGATCAGTTAGATTAAAGCGTAACCTTTAGCGGCTTGCAGGTGGGGTAGATCTTTTTTGTAACAACTAATTTTAGTAGTAGGGTCAATGCAATCTGAATTGCAACAAATGCCTGATGTTTTTAGAAGTAGTTGAAGTTTGTAATTCTTTCCGGCAAAAGGAAGAATTTCAGGCTAACTGTTGTTTTGACAGGTCTTTGACGCACGTTTCCACCAACTTTTTGTTGCTGCCGTTAATGCGTCAGGACATCTGAGCACCCGAAACTCTGTACTTCAAGATATGGAAATGGAAGAAATGAAGGGGGGCTTGCTCTAGTCTTCTCTGGATCCTGAGAGCGTTACACACTTGAGCACATGGCGATTGATGTGATGCGGGGTGAGATCTTCAACGCCTGCCGACCATGAACGGTTTGTTGCCGGATGGGATGTTTCCTTCCAATCGAATTCACATGATTGTCTTTGTAATTAGACGTTTTCTAGTATAATTTTTTTTTTTTTTTGTCTCACAAAGGTCATCTCACAGACTGACAAAACGTTTCAAAGCGTGAAAATGACTCCGCATTAGAATTCACTGCATTCATTTGCGTCTCGTTGTTACGCATAGTTGTCTCGTTTTTTGATACTGCTGGCCCACTGGCTGCATGGGCCCAAATAGCAAATAAAAACAAAGTGAAAAACCCAAACCCTTACCTGTATTGTCTCATCCTACTTATGACTGTCCAATAAAACCAGCGTTACTTTTAATGGGCGAGGGCCCCATGTAATTGTCTGGCCCAGCATTATGAAGAAATGCGCATGGCTACGTCGTTGATCCATTTTCGAGCGGCAAACACGTATCGACCATGCTCAGAAGGAGTTCGGAATTTTATGGGAGAACATAGAGAACGTCACAATCATGACTCCATAGCTTATCTACCGAAAAAGAATATGAATGTAACAACTGCGTTCATCGAGTTAGCGACGATGGGTATCTAAAAATTTCGGCAATTATCATGTTTTGAAAGTCTGGTGAGGTCAGTCAGTGCAACACGCCTTCCCTATATCCCATTGGCATCGTAAGACGATGGTAACTTTCTAGAGGTACATCAGTCTCAGTTTCGAATCTCTTAGAGAGCGCCCCAATGTTGTATAATTCATGACTACAAAGAACTTCCTAAATCATGACTCGGTGAAGAGTTGGATGCCTTATTTTCTGCGCATAAGGCGCCCTCCTTAGGGGGCCCTATATGAAAAAGTTTGCAAAATTAAGAATACTGGAAAATTGGATTGGAAGCTAATCAAATAATGCTGGTTGCTGTTCTGAGATCAGTGAACAAATATACATATATATGTATGTATGTATGTATGTATGTTTGGCTCTTTCTAAATCACTGCCCCTACATTTGCCGTACTGCCCATTGACTCCGGCTCAAAGAAGGGTATAATCTGACCCCACAATATGCAATTAATCAGAATAGCAAGATTGGCTATTATAGGCATACCATTTTGTCAAAGGGCAAAAAAAAAAAAAAAAAAAAGTTGAGAAGGGGAGAGATGTCTATGCACAATGATTCAAAATGCCCACCAGAATCGATAAAAAGGAAGGGAATGGGCAGCTAAGGTTAATCAACTTGGTGATGATTAATGGTGGACCTACAGCACTCAATTTTCTCTTTGACGTTTCACACCCTTGGTGCTTTGCCTGTTAGTTCACAGCTGCACTTCTCACCAGGATAAATCATGGCAAAGTCAGTTAATTTCGCTTGGAATTTCATGAATAAATATTTCATATCTAGGCATCATTTCGGTTTTTTTTTTTTTTTAATTCCTATGGTGCTATCTGCTTCCTTTTCTTTTAAACTGAACACGTTAAACTTATTAGACAAACCGATAACTTTTGAGCCAATTTTAACAAAATATTATTCTAAACTTGTAGGGACAACATTAACTATGATCACAAATAGGGACAATTTTGCACGATAAAGTTTAGTTCTCTTATTTGTTTCTTCACAGTTTCACGATTTTCACAATCTGTGCAATCCAGTTAATGGGACTATATATTCGCGTACTTGACTTCCTCGACACCAAAGCTGATAAAACCAGTTTTGTTTTTTGTTTTTTTTTTTTAATAATTCTTTTCTTCCCTTTACTTTTGGAAGAAGAGTATATTATTTGCTTTGGACATTGAAAGACTCGTTTCCAGATATGGTAGATTGCAACTAATCTTATATCACCACTGCTCCTTCCATAAAAGGTATTCTAGGAAAGGTTAGATCATTTTTGCTGTTTAATTGTGACATTGAAATCTCTGAGAAAATGTTTTCGTATGTTTTTCTTGGTATCATTTTGATATTTGTTATGTGTAGCAGACCGTTTCTTAGTGTGATCGACCGCACTTTACAAAACACGAGATTCATATCTATCTATTTGTACTCCTCTCTCTCTCTTTCTTTCTGTTTGATCTCTAAAAAATAACTTTTGTTTCTCAAAAATGGAAAGAACATTTTCCAGCAAACAAAAAGACCCCCCCCCCACCCCCACAAAAAAAAAAGTTAAGAAAGAACGTAGAAATGGCCACCATTAAGCAGACGTTCTAGCTTAGACAATCCAACAAATTCTCTCTCTCGCTTTTGTGAGCTGCAATGACGGAAGCTTTTATCTGGTGGGGGCGAACGGCGCAGTTTGGCCATATCTTGGGATATTAACAGTTAAAACGAAAATGAAACTATGATTCTTAAATAGCGCGTAACACAAGATGTCAAAAACTGCATAATATAAGGAACTATTTCTATTTTTGACGCATTTTGTTTGGAATTCGATATGCTCATCATGAACTCCAGGGCAAAAGATCATTAAACCACCTCAAATGTTTGCTTGTAGGCTTATATTAACAAAGTGATGCTGAAACCAAAAAGGATGGTTGATACTATGATTATCTCTATCTTAAATATTTTAATGTAATGTCTTTGCTTGTACAAAGAAGAGAAGAATGATTTAAAAAATATCGTTAATACTTTATGACATTCATAATAAAATAAAAAATTAAAAGTTTCATCTTTTAATTTCAAAAATATAATTAGTTTATAAATATTTTAACTAAATATATATTCATTTTTATGTATAAATATAATTTGATGTAAAAAAGAAAAGTTTTGGTTTGAAAGAAAAGATTAAACTCTATATTTGAAATTAAAAATTTATTTGACTTTAGAGCACAATTGCAACATTTTCAGGATAAGAGTTTGGAAAGTTCCTTTTTTTGCTTTTTACCTTTTCTTTTAGGGAAAAAAGGGGTCCTGAGGAAGAGAAGTAAACCCATCTACATCCCTTCCACACGAAGAATTTTGATTCGCGGGTCTGAAAAGAAATCTCCTCGAATATCCATCGCCATTGTAGTATGTATATATATGATTTGATGCGGAGGGGTGGCCGGGGGTGGTGGGAGGAGATAACGACAATGATTTTCAATCGTTGGATTACAAATACATTACCCTTTATTCCTATTTGTGGAGAAGTTTTTCTAAAGCCACGTCAATTTTCCTACCCTAGTATACAAATCCAACAGGATTTCCTTGCACGTCATCAAAGCCAAATTTGAATCGGATTCAATTAAATAAAAAAAAAAAAACCCTAAAATTTAAGATTTCATTTTTAATCTTATACGACATGTGGGAATAATTCAAATTTAATCAGTTTAATGCTCAATTAAACTTAATCTATATTGACTAACAAAGTGAACATGAAACAATCAGAATTAAAGTAATCTAAAATTTGAAAAAACCAAACTCAAACTTAAACATTCAAATTTTAGTATATTAAAAATTTATATTTTAAATTTTATTTAACAATTTAATTTTTTCAATAAAATAATTTTTAATGTACTATCAATTTTTAATAATTAAGTAGCTTTGTATTTAAATAATTTTATTTTAGCGTTTAATTGTAAATTTTTATAAATATAAAAAAAAATTTCTTTTATCCACAATTTTTAGTTTAACAAATTTTATATTAAAATATATACATATATATATGTATATATTCTACACTCAACTAATGAGTTAAAACTTTAAAATGAAATGGCATAAAAACAGGGAATAATTGTAAGGAAATGAATTCTCGAGACCATCATGACCTGTTGCTCTCGGTCAAGAAGAAAAGAAACAGAATGTATGCCATTAACTTGACTTTTCAGTTAAAGAAGCAAATAATAAATTGGACTTTTAGCATATCCCCATCATCTCTCCCCCCCCCCCCCCTCCAAAAAAAAAAAAAAAAAATATTTTTATTAATCACCCGCCGTTTCCAAGTGAATTATTAGCTTCGGTCGTTAATAATTTGTACATCATGAGGAAACATAAACATGTAGATAATTGGAGGACTCTTGTCCTCACGGAATCAGAAGGTTAAAAGTTTAAACCTAACGTTTAATTTTAACCCCCCCCCCCCGAAAAAAACAAAAAGATGAGAAAATTTTTTGGGGGGAGACAGGATAATGTGGACGCCTGGTGGGGGGCGAAGCAAAGTTACACCTGGACTAGTCAAGTGGACCCAACCAAAAAAAAAAAAAAGACACTGATGGAGGCCAGCCATTGTGGTTCTACATTTAAAGGTCCAAAATGCCCCCCGACTGCTGCCCTTTCGGAACATTTTTGTTTTGTTTTGTTTTTACTTCACCTTTTCGGATCTGGGATTCGATTGGCCTTTTCATATCCAATTATGTAATGCAACTGATCACATCGAAGAGAATTCGGACTTGGACACAGAAAGACAGAGTGCTTTTATAAGCTTTCTTTCTTTCTTTCTTTCTTCTTTTTTATTTTTATTTTTATTTTATATAATATATACTGTACATCCAACCCAAAGTCTGAAAGGGCTTTTGAGAATGGAGCAGCCGGTGGTGCGTCTGATTGGAGGTGTACAATGAACATGCACACATGAAATCATAGACGGGGCAATAAAGAGTCGAGGACGTGACTGTAAAGCGCGGGACGACTTCCTGATCCATTTGTTAATAGCAGAGTCCTTACTGTAACGTTACTGTCTTTGCAGCAGAGACAACCAAGAGACCCCAGACTTACCCGGGCCATTTACCAGTTTCCAAAAATACCTTCAGCATACGAATTATTTACGTTCTTTGCCATTCTCCTACCAGCTTCCTACTTCCATTTTGCGTTTGCGCGCGCGCGCGCCCACACACGCACAAAAGGCCCCTTGTCTCGTGCAAAGACCCAGAAGAAATCCGATTTCACTCGGATACGAATTTTGACCAGAACGTGCGTTCCCTGGTGAAGAAAGCAAAAGCAGTAGTCTTAGAGAGGGGCAGCTGGACAAAACTTCATGGGGGTAATTACCAAAGGGCCATTGGAATGTGGACAAAACAAAACCGTGAGACATCTTCTTTATTTTTTTTTATTTGTCTATAGCCCTCTCGTCCTTATCGATTCCATTAATGGAACTCACGACCTTTTTTTTCTTTTTTTTTTTTTAATTTAAAAAAAAAAAGAGGAAAATGTGTCCTTAACTGGGATCCAAACAAATATTAAGTCTTGGTTCATTTTTTTTCTCTCTTTTTGTTGGTTTGTTGTGTTTTTTGGAACGTTACTCGTACGTTTGTGTTCTGACCGATAAACTCCAACTTGTCCTGGCACCTGTCACCAGTAAAATGTAACCGAGTATGGGCTTGTTCGTAATTTCACTGTGTCTAAGAAAAAGTTCCGCTAGGAAACATGCAGAGCACGACAAGCACTGCCTAGTCAGATATGCTCCGGCCATGCACTGGCTAGACACGTGGACGGTCCGATTGGATTATACGCAGTAAGCAATGAGAGACTCGTAGCCTTGTAGCCCCCGCATACAAACCTTTTTATTCATTTAGTTTTCTAACCGTGGTTAGAGGAACTGGTTTATTATGTAACCATGATTAACTGGCGCCGCTTTTTTAACTCATTTTTCTAATCACCTTCTCCACTAATTTAAAGAGATAAAAACTGTGTCTGAAAAAACAAAAAACCAACAAAAAAAAAAAAAAGGTGTGGGGGGAGGGGTCATTCCTCACTCTCCATCCGTCTCTGTCACTCGCTTCTCTCTAATATTCAAATCAATTTCAGAAATGAGTATGAACCGGAACAGCCGCCTTTAGGGACCATAAGGCTCCGCTCACCGCTCACCGACTGAGCTAGATCGGTGGTTCATTCATTCATTCATTTATTTTCATTGTTAAAAAAGGGACAGAGGTACTTTTGTAACTTTGAGGTCTGATTGGTGTTGAATCATTCCTCTTAGCTCGAGAAACAATCAGAATCTCTCTATTCCAGATCCAAAGACCAATTTTACTCAATTGGGGTTTCTGTGCTTTGCAAGAATTCGTTCATCGAGAAGGGTTGGCTGGGCTGGGTGGTAGACTCCATTCTTCATTTCTCTTGGTAGTTGAGCTGTGAATCAGAACAAAAGGAGCCTTTTTTTATTTTTTGGGTATTGGTTGGGCTGAAAAAACAAGAGGGAAGTAGAAAGTAGATACTAGAAAGCTACGGTTAAAGTCGCTGTTTCGGCTTTGGTTTTAAATACTTTGGAAAATAGCAGACAAGCATTTTCAAGGAGGAATAGCATGGTGGAGGTCGATAATTGCTCGCGCTTGACAATTTCTACAGCTTCTGGAGAGCCAGAGGCCACCAGTGTGTCTTCTTTCGGTAATCAAGCCACCTCTCTCTCGGTGGCACCGCCAAAGAAGAAACGAAACCTCCCCGGAATGCCAGGTAACAAACAAAAAGAGCAAGCGATATTTGCCCTACCCGTCACCAAACTGTCAAAGCTCAAAGCTTTACCTTGTCGATTAATTCAAAGTCTCTCCTTTTAGTTTTAGTGTGATTTGCTGTTATGTTCAGATCCAGATGCTGAGGTAATTGCGTTATCCCCGAAGACCCTGTTAGCCACAAACCGTTTCGTGTGCGAGATCTGCAACAAAGGCTTCCAAAGAGACCAGAACCTCCAGCTTCATCGACGAGGTCATAACTTACCATGGAAGCTAAAGCAGCGTACCAGCAAGCAGCCACGCAAGCGGGTCTACGTCTGCCCGGAGACGTCTTGCGTGCATCACAACCCGGCTAGGGCTCTCGGCGACCTTACCGGCATCAAGAAGCACTTTTGCAGGAAGCACGGCGAGAAGAAGTGGAAGTGCGAGCGGTGCTCCAAAAAATATGCCGTACAGTCCGATTGGAAAGCCCACATGAAGACCTGCGGGACCAGAGAGTATAGATGCGATTGTGGCACCTTGTTCTCCAGGTACCCCAGTCTTTTTGGCTCTCTCTCTCTCTCTCTCTCTCTCTCTCTCTCTCTCTCTCTCTCGCGTTTGATATGGAATCATTTGAAATAACGTTGCGTTCGTTGAAATAGGAGGGATAGCTTCATAACGCATAGGGCATTTTGTGATGCCTTAGCGGAGGAGAGCGCAAGGGCCAATACCCTAACGATCATGTATGGTGAAGGGAACCCAAATGTCAAGAGCGTGGTTCCTTCGCCGCCGCCTCCGCCTCAAACGCCGTCTACGACTGTGCTTTCTCCGGGGCTCTCCGTCCAAAGCTCAGGTAATAATTAGTTTGGTCTCTTCGGCGCGTAATGTTACTAATTAATGTGGACGAGCTCTCCTTTAAATCATACAGTAATTTGACACGTGAGGGCAACATAAAACACACAAAATTATAGGTGGATTATTTTTTTTTAATTTGTGTGTATTTATTTAATTTTTAGTCACATATTTTATTATTTTTCTTATAAGAGTGCATGTATTCATATTTAGGTTCATGATCGTTATTTTGAAACCTATGTGCATGTGTAAAATATAGCATCGAAGGTCTTGTTCTGTGTAAAATATTTTATGTCATAAAAAAAGCTGTAATATTTCTCTGCTAGGGTAGTCAAAAAACGAGGGTTTGAAATGTTTCAACTCATTTATTAGATTCTTTGTCAATTTTCTTGTGGCCGAGTGAAGGCGTGGAAGGTTTACTTATAATTGTTCTTATACTGGGTTTGTTTGGTTTTTTTTTTTTTTTGAGTTGGTTTATCTCTTTTCAACGTCGTTCTCCGCCCGTGGATGGTAGGCATTGCACGATATTGGCAAGTGTGGTGATGGGTTTTTGTCCATATTTGTGAAAGTGTGGGCGAGAGATTTTGTCCATGTTTGTGAAAGTGTGGGAGAGAGAGAGAGAGAGAGAGAGATTTTTGCAGAGGAGTTTTATGTGTAGTGATTATGCACTCCCTGGTTGAACACTCAATGGTATAAAGCTCACGCATAAAAACTAGTAAGAAGTCGTAGTAAGCTCACACATCGAAAAACTAATAAAAAGTGTTTCAGATTGAAGGGAAATGACATCATGATTGCTTTTCGCTTTTGCTTCCAAGCTTTATATTGTTGAAAGTGGTCACTTTCATTTTCGCATCGCACCCGCCATTATTCGTCCAAAAAGTGTTTCTTTTCCCCTCCTTTTGTGGTTTTTGTTTTGCTATCAATCCAAGTATTCTTTTCTTTTCGTTCCATTTTCTCTTCTTTTTCACTAGGTCCTCGTCTCATCAATTTGTTTCATTATATCCGGTCGCAGAATTGGCAGAAAATCCTATCAGAGTTTCACCAGCAATACCTGCTGCTACATGCTTGGCTGCCACATCCACAAGCACAAGCTCTACCAGCGACGTGTTTGCCGGTATGATTGCATCTAATTCAATGGTGGCAGAAACAGGTGCTGCAAAGTCACGGCAAGCCACATCATCCTCATTTTCTATTCTACCGCATCCTTTTACTGGCTCAGATTGCCCTCCAGCCACCATGCCGACCCCTAGAACCAATATGGAACCATCCCCTTTGTTATCTCTTTCTCCATCACTGTATCTCTCCAACAATACCTCTTCCCTTTTCTCCAATCATCAAGAGCCCCACCACTACGTGCCATCTCCACAGCCCGCCATTTCTGCAACCGCATTGCTCCAAAAAGCGGCACAAATGGGAGCAACAACGTCAAGCCCGTCCTTTCTCCGTGGCTTGGGGCTATCAGTCTCATCTTCTTCGTCGGGACATCAAGATAGCAATGGCTATCAGTGGGATGTGAAGCCTGCAGACCACAACATTACTACTATGGCAACCGGTGGGCTTGGCCTTGGACTCCCTTCCAATGATGCTATGATTGGCTCAGCTTCGCTATTTGGTAGCAAACCCATGACGCTTGATCTCCTGGGGTTGGGCATTGGCGCTGCTAGTTCTGCCCTTCTAAATTCCTATGGTAGTGGCTTCAATGTTGGAGCAGCTGCGGTGGCTGCTGCTGCTGCTGCTGCCGCCGCCTCCGCATATGGAGGAGCGGGAGGAGGAGGAAGCTCCGAGGAGACATGGGACGGTGCTCCTGAGAGGAAACCAAATGCAGCAGCCTCACGTTAGAGGGATCTTTAAAGTTGATCTCTCTCTCCCGCACTTGGTTTCATACCCCTCCTTGTACCTGGAAATAGAAAAGGCCGAGGGAGGTTCCGTATAATGATAGGATAAGTGCAGTTTTTTTTAAGACAACCGGCGGGGGGGGGGGTGGCGGAGACGTATACTTTTGGCTATGCTTTTCACGATTTTCCTTCTAGAAGCGAGTTTAATCGGAGACTTTTGAAGCGTGTGTATGCTTTACTTTTGGGCTTGTACGTAGTAGTTGCTTTTCTTTTCTACGTAGAAACAAAGCTTAATTAAAAATTGCAGTTACGGCGGATAACACGTATCCAAAGTGGTGTATTGTTTTGAACTTTGCTTTGCTTCGTCCAAACTCCCTCCCAACTCTATTTCCTAGTACGGGTGACGCGTTCCCTCTGCGGCTAGATTGACCCATTATGCCAAAATTGGAAATATTCAAGAAATCGCCTTCAAGACATTTAATGTAGCGGATCACGAAGGTCTAAATTATGGTGGACGTCTAGGTACCCCTGAAAAATGATTTTTTTTTTTTTCTCTGGGATGAGATGAGCCATTAATTAAATGGCGTAGGCCGACCGGGGTCGAGTTGGGTCAAACGGATTGATGATAGTCATATATGGTAACTGATTTAGCCATAGACCATCACTTGCCATCACGGTCAGGGCCTGTCTTCAAATGTGTATTTAATGTCCTGAGTCGACAGACAGCTTAATCGTTGTCACAAACTTGTGGGGTATCGTGGCATTTTCCGACGTCATCCCTCGTGGCCGTGGGGACGGCAGCCACGGGGTGAGTGGTGCAGGCTACCCTGGATTGGGACACCTACCACGTAACATTATCCCTTTCTTTTGGAAATATGAGCACAATTAATTAACATTACCACAGTTTTAGCATTCATAATCCGATCGTATCTAGGGCTAATTTACTATTCGAGAAACAAATAATATAAAACTGCCTTTGGATGAAATTAAAATTAAGATCGATGTTCGCATCACATCAAACAAAGTGATACAAATCTCTTCACAAGGGATTTGGGTTTACCCACGAGTACCCAAGCAGGGCATTCCTCTGGAGGCTGACAAGGAACTAGAGAGTTGTCTGTTTTTAATTCATTATAGTATTTTGATTTATACGATGACTAGCATAGAGTTCATGGGGTATGTGGAATTTGAATCAAATTTATTAAACTTCTCAATTAATATGAAATACTATTAAATCATATTGAATAATTAGAAATAATAAAAATATATGCTAACTTATTTCATGATTTTTTTTATATTTTTTGATGGAATGTTAAATTTTGATAATGATTAAATGAATAAATAAAATTTTACTTGATTAAGTTTTTTTGTTGATAAATATTACTGTTTCTTAATGAGATTTTTTGAGTTAGATTAAATGAATGAAATTAATTAAAATTTAGTGGTAGATTAAAGTTGAATTTTTAATTAGGATTGTTACTTTTGTATTATTTTGGTTTTATTCTTTTTATTTCATTAAGCAAAATCTGTGATAATGATTAATTTGTTAAAGAATCCAACTTGAATAAAATGGTCTTTTTGGATTGAACTATTTGAAATATTATTAATTCAAAGTTATTATGTTTAAGTTTGAGTAATTGCATTTAATTAAAATACAAAAGTGTTCCAATATTCCATAAGATATTTAATATAAAGAATCCTAATATTTATAAAATTAAACAAATGCTACTACATAGGTATCACATAGACTTTCTCTCAACTTTTGTAATACTAATATATTACAATTAGACTAACATGATAAATAAATTTGTGATATTTCTCTAAAAAGTTTTAATATAAATTTAATTAGATGTTAAGATAAAATTTAATTATTTTTCTATTACAAATAATGTAACAACAATATAATTATATATTAAAATTATTATTCCCACAACTTTATATAAGTTGTAATTATTGTCAATTAGGTTTAAGTGTGTAAGAACAAAAAAGCTGCATAAGAAGGTAAAAGTCATATAGAGGGGTAAGAATGTAAAAGTCACGTGGAAGGGTAAGACAGTAAATTTTGTTGGCAAAAAAAAATATTATTGAGAGAGAGAAAAAAGTATATGCCGAAAGGGGGCTAAATAAAGAACAGAGAACAGAGGTTAAGAGACGACTGAAAAGTGAGCAAATCGGAGTCGTTGACGAGAAAGAGAGAAGAGCAGACCGGTGGATGAAGAGAGAGAAACCCAATGGCCAAAACAGAGGAGTCGATGAGAAGGAGAAAAAAAGGAACTCGACAGCCAACTAAGTGAGCCAACGACAAAACAGGGGTAGGAGAGAAAATCCAACATGGCCAAAGAGGAGAGTGGACGACAAAGGAACGACATACCACCGGCACACTAACGGTTGGTAGAACACAAGAGAAAGAGAGAAAAATTGAGATAGTCGTTGGTAGAGAGAGAAATCCGATAGTAAGAGAGAGAAATTCGGTTGGATAGTAAGATATAGAGAAATGTAAGGTAAGCTGTAAGATAAGGAGACGGGTGAGACTGTGAGACAGTAAAAGCAAGAGTTGTGTGAAGCAACGTAAAGAAAAAATTCGGCGAAGCATTGAAAGAACTCAACGTATTTTTAAATTTCTTCAAGAGAGGTTAGAGAGCGTTGCAGTGAACTTCTAAGCAGCAGTGGAGTAGCCTTTCAATTTAACAGAGGCAAGACAAGTTAGAAGAAGAATAACACAGTAAGTGATACTCTTTGTATTGTACTTACTTAGCAATTGTAATATTGAAAACAGTAGAAAATTAAGACATCCATTGTAACTGAAATTCTTAAGTATAGAGTAAAGGAAAGTTCTTACCACCGTAGATGTACGTCACATTGACGGAACTACGTAAATCTTATGTATCCTTAATTTGCTTTACGTTTTATGATTTGAATTGAGTTGTGAATATAGCTAAAGTATTAGCCAACCTATAACCTAACGAAGACCTAAACAAGAATATCCGAATTGTCTATTAGGCAAGGTGTCTGAAAGGTGACTTTGGAGACTATTATGATTAGTAGGTAGCAATAGATCCACCTTAGTCGAGTCTGAGAAAAAGTTCGCTTTTAAGAAGAAGTTGAAATTGTTCATTTACCTGCGAATTGCGAATTGTGGTGATACTGATTCACCCCCTCTCTCAGTATCACAAACTAGTAGATCCTAAGGAGAATTCGGGAACTTCAATTGGTATCAGAGCATAGGTTCACCAGTTTAAAGCTTGATAGCTTGGTGTACTAGTTTAAAGGGATTTAGAAGTTTGACTTGTTCAGTATATTGAGAAATGGAAGTCGGTACCAGCACTAATACCACTTATAGTAAGAAGGTTCCAATTTTCAATGGAATTAAATACGATATGTGGAGCGCAAGAATGCAAGTGGTATTTGCAACTATGGGCATGAACATGGTAAAATGTGTACAGGAGGGTTTTGTGGCTTCGAAGGAAAGTAAATACCCAATCCCAGAGGCGTTAAGGCAATTTAAGATAAATAGGAAGACCTCAAACATCATCCTTTCAGCATTGACAGATGTTGAGTATACTAAAGTTATGAACTACAAATTTGCCAAGGAGATATAGGATAGATTGCAGAAAATCTATGAAGGTGATGGTAGAATGAAGGAGGCTAAGCTTCGAGTGTTCAAGGAGAGATATGAATCTCTCAAAATGCAGAAAATGAGACAGTCCAAGAGTTCTTCACTAGGGTTATTGATGCTGTAAACGACCTTAGAAGTCATAGGAAGAACAAGGACTCATCAATTGTGAAGAAAATTATGCGTAAGAGGTTTGCCTCAAAGGTAACAGCTATAGAAGAGAGTAAAGATCTCAATTTTATATCTCTACATGATCTCTAGTGCAATCTTATTGCATATGAGATGAGGATAAAGTCAGTTGAAAGCTCTGTAACATTGAAGGTATCAATGGAGGTAGCTTTCAAAGCTATGAAACACTTGAAAATAAAGGAAAAGGAAGAATCATCCACTAAGGATGATGATGACGATGAGGAAGAAAGTGAAGGTGAAGTATTGGCTTTCTTCACAAGGAAATTCAAAAAGGGGTCTAAGAAGGGAAAAGAATAGTTGTCCTTGAGATGTTATCGGTGTGGGCAGATTGGACCTTTTACTTCTCAGTGTAAAGTGAAACTTGATGATGAAGATGAGGATGGTGATGATGAGCCGAATTCAAAATGGAGAAGACCATCATTCAAATCAAAGAAGTCCAACAAGAAGACTATTAACCCACGGAAGAAGAAAAGAGACTTATTCAAGAGCTATGTGAGTCAGACAAAAGAAGCTGATGAGGAGAAAGCTGAAGACTCATTAGATGAGCATGCCTTTATGGTATCGGCTCAAGGTGGTAGTTCAACCTTTGAAGAACCATATCTTGAAGCTGAGTTAAAAGTAGCTTCAAAGGAGATAATCAGAAGTGGCAAAATCATAAGAAGGTTGGAGGCCCATATAAAACAAGTTGAAGCAAAGTTTGAGAAAGTAGAAAGTCAAAAAGATGAAATTAAGGCTGAATATATTGACTTGAAGAGAAAATTTGAAGAATATATCAAAATATGTGAAGACCTTACAATAGAGCTTGGCTCAAGGACTATAACAATTGAAGAAACGGAGATAGAGTTGTTAAGACTTCAGCAACAACTCAAAAAGAGTAAGGAGAACTTATAGAAGTTTGAAGTGATAAGAGAAACAAGCTTTGTAGGAGAAAAGAAGAATGAAAAGAAAGTGCATCAATCTGAGGTTACACTACCTAAAAAGAATGAGACTTTGCCACAAAAGTTGAAAGAGAAAGCTGTGACTCAGGGGAAGATAACTGAAGAAGAGAAGACAGTTATCAAACCAAAGTCAGGGCAAAAAATGATGTATGTGGTTAAAAAGTAGCAGCCCATAGCTGCTACATCTAAAAAAGAAAAGACTAATCAGCCAGGAACAGTGAAGGCTAAAAATAAAGAAGATTTGAAGAAGCAACCTAAGGTTGCAAACAAAATTAAAGAAAAGAAAGTCAGCCAGCTAAGGGGAATGGTTGAACAGAAGATGGAGAAGAAGCTGGCTGAAATGAAAGCCACACAAGCAAAGATGCCAACAACCTTGCTTACATAGTAAGTAATGAACATAAGAAAACAAGCTGTGATTAGACTTAAGAAGAGACAGTTTCAGGCTTACTGTCTTTATTGTGGAGTTTGGGTTCATAAGGCAAGTGAATGCTGGTGGAGAAGGCTAGTATACATTTCCAACTGGAGAAGATCCGATGCTACATACAGGGGGAGACAATACAAAATTCAGAAAAGAACACCTGTTGTGAGTTCTTACATATATTGTAAAAGGCAAGGACACACTGATAAGGATTGTTGGTAGAAGTCCAAACTAGTGGTTTCAAAGAACAAGTTTGCTATATTGGCAGACTTGGAACAGTGTGAAAGGTGCATACAGGATGACCATAATGCCAAGAGATGTATGACACTTCTCCCTGAGCAACAGAAGGCACTCGATGACATAGTAAAAACAAGTGGTGCTGTCAAAGTTGAGAAAAAAGAGAAAGCTATCTTCTAACTAGTTCAAAAGAAGGAATATAAAATGTTGTTCCTACAACCTTGTATAAGTTATAATTATTGTCAACTAGATTTAAGTGTACAAGTAATTTGAAGACATATGGAGGGGCAAGAAAATAAAGCCACATGGAGGGGTAAGAGAGTAATTTGAAGTTACCTGGAGGGGCAAGGAAGTAAAACCACACGGCAAACATTACATGAAACATATACAATTGGGTGGATGAAGAAGAGAAAAAAAAAATGGTCAGCAAAAATAAAGAAAAAAGGAAGGAAGGAGTTTGACGACTATGTGGCAAATTGGAAGAGTAAAATGGCAAAATCCTATTCAGCCAAGTAAGTGAGTCGACGACAAAATAAAGGAAGGAGAGAAAATTCAACATGGCCAAAGAGGAGAGTGGACAGAAAAGGAACGACACACCATCGGCACACTAGCGGTCATCGCAAATAGACGACCAAAGGAGAGAAGGAATGACATATACCACTGAGAGAGAAAACACAACCAAATAGGAGAAAAGGAGAGAAAATTTGGAATTGCCAAAGAGGGGTGGACGAAGAGAGAGAGACCATCGGCAGAACAGAGGAAATCTGGTTGGATGGTGGCACACATGGTAAAAAGATGACCAAAGGAGAGAAGGAATAACATATACCACTGAGAGAGAAAACACGACCAAATAGGGGAAAAGGAGAGAAAATCTGGAACGACCAAAGAGGGGTGGACAAAGAGAGAGAGACCGTCAGCAGAACAGAGGAAATCTAGCTGGATGGTGAGAGAGATCCGGCTAGATGGTGAAAGAGATGCAGCTGGACGGGAAGAAGAGAAACGAACCTACACGGCAAAACAAAGAGCAACACGGCAAAACAACACATGACGTGAGACCACCAGCTGGAAGAAATCCAGAAACGGATAGGTGAGGTGTGAGACCACCGATTGGAAGAAAACTAGAAATGGACGGGTGACCAGGTTGTGAGACCAGTAACAGGTAACCAAAAAAGGGAGACCAGAAACTGGTGACCTTAAATGCAACATTAGCAAAGTTGAAATAGGAGACCAGCGAAGCTGAAATGAGAGACTAGCAAAGCTAAAACACAAGACCAGCAAAGCTGTGGTGGGAGTGCAGCAGAAGCGTGGGTGTTCATTAGGAGACGGCGTGAGACTAGAACATGCGATGGTGTGACAGACCAGCAGTATGATGGCAGGCCGTGAAACAATAAGACCATGGAACTAGGAGACAGGTGAGACGTGAGACAGTGAAAGCAGGAGTTGTGTAAAACAACGTAGAGAAGGAATTCGGAGAAGCATTGAAAGAACTCAATGTATTTCTAGATTTCTTCAAGAGAGGTTAGAGAGCGTTATGGTGAACTTCTAAGTGGTAGTGTAGCAGTCATTCAATTCAATAGAGGTAAGACAAGCTAGAAGAAGGGTAGGCACAGTAAGTGACACATCTTGTATTGTACATGCTTAGTATTTGTAATAATGAAAGGAAAAAAGGATAAGACATCTATTATAACTACATTGTGAACATTGGTATTCTCAAGTATAGTGGAGTGTCTCAGTAGAGGGAGAGTCCCTACCACCGTGGAAGTACGTCACGTTGATGGAATTACGTAAATCTCATGTGTCCTTACTTTGTTTTATATTCTATGTTTTGAATTGAGTTGTATGAATGCAGCAAAGTATCAGCCAACCCATAACCTAACGAAGACCTAATAAGCAAGGTGTTTGAAAAGTGACTTTGGGAACTATTGTGATTAATAGGTAGTAATAGATCTACCTTAGTCGAATATGAGAATGAGTTCGCTTTTAAGAAAAGGTTAAAGTTGTTCACATATCTGTGAATTGTAGTGATACTAATTCAGCCCCCCTCTCAGTATCACAAACTAGTAGATCCTAAGGTGAAGTCAGGAACTTCAATTGGTATAAGAGCACTAGTTCATTATTTTGAAACTTAACAGCTTGGTGTACTACTTTGAAGGGTTTTAGAAGTTTTTAACTGGTTCAGCATACTAAGACTAGCACCAATACTATTTACAGCAAGAAGGTTCCAATCTTTAACGGAACCAATTATCATATGTGGAGAGCGAGAATGCAAGTGGTATTTGCAACCATGGGCATGAATGTGGTGAAAGCCGTACAGGAGGGTTTTGTAGTTTCAAAAAAAGGTAAGGACCTAATCCCAGAGGAATTAAGGCAATTTGAGATAAATGGGAAGGCCTCAAACGTCATTATTTCGGCATTGACAAATGCTAAGTATGCTAAAGTTATGGACTGCAAATCTGCTAAGGAGATATAGGACAGATTGCAGAAAGTCTATGAAGGTGATGACAGAATGAAGGAGGCCAAGCTTCAAGTTTTCAATGAGAGATATGAATCTCTCAAAATGCAGAAAAATAAGATAGTTTAGGAGTTCTTCACTAGAGATATTGATGCTGTAAATGATTTGAGAAGTCATGGGAAGAACAAGAAGGACTCATCTATTGTGAAGAAAATTCTGAGAATTTTGCCTGAGAGGTTTACCTTAAAGGTAATAGCTATAGAGGAGAGTAGAGATCTTAATTATATGTCTATGCATGATCTATAGTGCAATCTCATTACATATAAGATGAGGATAAAGTCAACGGAGAGCTCTTCAACATCGAAAGTATCAAAGGAGGCAACTTTCAAAGCTATGAAATACTTGAAGATAAAAGAAAAGGAAGAATTATCCAGTAAGGATAATGATGATGATGAGGAAGAAAGTGAAGGTGAAGTGTTGGCATACTTTACAAGGAAGTTCAAGAAGGGGTTTAAGAAGGAAAAAGGATAGTTGTCCTTAAGATGTTATCGTTATGGGTAGACTGGACACTTTGCTTCTTAATTCAAAATGAAACTCGATGATGAAGATGAGGATGATGATCAGAATTCAAAATGGAGAAGACCATTGTTCAAATCAAAGAAGTCTAGTAAGAAGATTGCCAACCCACAGAAGAAGAAGATAGGCTCATTCAAGAGTTATGTGTGTCAAATAAAAGAAGCTGATAAAGAGGAAGATAAAGAGTCATTAGATGAGCATATCTTTATGGCATTAGCTCAAAGTGGTAGTTCAACCTCTGAATAGGGAGAGGAGGTTGATGAAGAAGAACCAGATCTTGAAGCTAACTTGGAAGTAGCTTTAAAGGAGATAATCAGAAGGGGTAGAACCATAAAAAGGTTGAAGGCTCACATAAAACAAGTTGAAGCAAAGTCTGAGGAAGCATAAAGTCAAAAAGATGAAATAAAGACTGAACATATTGACTTGAAGAGAAGATTTGAATACCATATCAAAATATGTGAAGACCTTATAATAGAGTTTGGTTCAAGGGCTTTAAAAATTGAAGAAATGGGGATAGAGTCGCTGAGACTTCAACAACAACTCAAAAGGAGTGAAGAAAACTTGTATAAGCTTAAAATGATAGAAGAAACAAGTTCTGTAAGAGAAACGAAGAATGAAGAGAAAGTGAAGCAATCTGAGGCTACATTACCTAAAGATAATAAGCACGAAAGTTGAATGAGAAGGTTGTTACCCAGGAGAAGATAGTTGAGGATAAAGAAGATCTGAAGAAGCAACTTAGGGTGGCAAAGAAAAATGAAGAAAAGAAGGTCAGCCAGTAGAGGGCTACAATTGAATAAAAGAATGAGAAGATGGTGATTAAAATTAAAGTCATACAAGCAAAGAAGCCAGCAACTTTGCCTACACAGTAAGTAATGAACAGATGAAAGCAAGCTATAAATAGACCTAAGAAGAGGTAGTTTCAAGGTCATTGTCCTTATTGTGAAGTTTGGGGTCATAAGGCGAGTAACTGCTGTGGAGAAGGCCAGTATATGTCTCTGACTTAAGAAGATACAATGCTGCATATAGGGGGAGACAATATAGAATTTAGAATAGAACACTTGTCATGAGTTCTTGTACATACTGTATAAGGTAAGGACACGCTGACAAGGATTATTGGTGGAAGTCCAAACTAGTGGTTTCAAAGAACAAGTTTGCTATATTGGTAGACTTGGAACAGTGTGAAAAGTGCAGGCAGGATGGCTATAATGCCAAGAGATGCATGACACTTCTCCTTGAGCAAGAGAAGGCACTCAATGGCATAGTGAAAACAAGTGGTACAGTCAAAGCTGAGAAAAAAGAGAAAGCTATCATCTAGCCAATTCAAAAAAAGGAATATAAAGTTAAAAGGGAGGTAGCTAATATAGTTGCAATTGCATTGAAAGCTGACTGTAAGGATAAGTAGTGGATCCTTGACAATTGATGCATTTCACACATGATGGGAGACAAGATTAAATTGTCAAATCTAAACAAGTCAAGAAAAGACAGAGTTAAGTTTGGCAATGATGATTCACTCAACGTAAATGGTCAGGGGTCAGTAAACATTGGAAGAGTAAAGCTGAAAGATGTTCTGTATGTTGAAGGACTCAGATATAAGCATTTATCAGCCAACTATGCAATAAAGACCGTAAGGTAATATTCACAAAAATAGGTTGCCAAGTAAAGAGTAAAGAAGGCAATACTATTGCAGCCGAGAAGAGAATAGCTAAAAATTTATATGTGATTGATGAGGACAAGACAAGCAATTGTTTACTCACCAAAGAAGAAGAAAATCACTCTGGTATAGGAGGTTGGGACACTTATCACAGAAGAACATAAGGAAGTTGACCACTACTCATGCAATCAGAGACATTCCCAACCTTAGGAGAAAGAAAAAGTATGTTTGCTTAGCATGCTCTAAAGGAAAACATGCCAGAAAGCAGTATAAGACCAAAGAGTTCAGTTTTGAAGTAGTGCTTGACGTTATGCATACTGATTTGTGTGGATCGATGAGAACAAAAGGGTTGAATGGTAAGAGGTACTTCATCTTGTTTGTTGATGATTATTCGAGAAGGATCTGCATTATGCACCTCAAACACAAGTCAGCAGTTCTGAATTGCTTCAAAAGATACAGAAGATTGGATGAAAATGAGAATGGAAGGAAGATCAAAGTATTGAGCTCAGATCAAGACATTGAATTTACAAATAAAGCTTTTGAAGATTACCTTGAGAAGCATGGTATTCACCATTAGATGGCAACAGCAAGAACACTTCAATAGAATGGGGTAGTATAGAGGAATAGAGTTGTGGTTGAAATGGCAAGAACTCTACTGCGGGAATCTAAGCTTCACACAAGATTTTGGACAAAAGCAACATTTATAGCTGTGCACCTATTGAGCAGAGTCTTACTAAGGCCCAATACTGATTAGACTCCATATGAGCTATGGAGTGGGAAGAAGACAATAACCAAGTATCTCTGAATCTTTGGCAGCCCATGTTTTATGAAGAATAAGGAGCAAAACTTGGAAAAATTTAATGTTAGGTCTGATGAAGGCATCTTTGTGGGATACTCAGCAAAGACAAGAGGTTATAGAGTTTTCTTGCACAAGTTGGAAAAAGTGATCACGTCTAGTGATATGAGAATAGATGGGAATTGGAAAATAATGCAGAATGGAGAAGTTGAGGACAATGAAGAAGATGAATTTAATATAGATGAAGAAGCAGACAAACCTAAAGAAAAGGAACAAGAACTCAGAGAAGAGTGAGTCTGAACATGAAGAAAGAGATCCTCTAACAACTAAGACTGTGCAAGAAAGAAGGACAAAGAAAATATGGACTAGTGCTAATCAAGGAAATTGGATCATAGGTCAGCAGAAGTTACAACAAGAAGAAAAATTGTGGGAGCTATTGCTTTACTCTCACAAGTTAAACCTAAATTTGTTGAAGAGGCTATACAAGACAAATTTTGTTAAAGATATTAATGAGGAGTTGGATCAAATTGAGAAGAATGATATATGGTAGTGAGTTCCAAGACCCATTAATAGGAATGTCATAGGAACAAAATGTGTGTTTAGGAATAAACACAATGAAGATGGCAAGGTGGTGAGGAATAAGGCCAGGCTGGTTTGTAAAGGCTACACTCAGATAGAAGGAGTAGATGTTGATGAAACTTTTACACTAGTGGCAAGGTTAGAAAAAGGCCAGCTGATAACCATAGTATATGTAAACGACATCATCTTTGGAGGGGATCACTCTAAGCTATGCCAAGATTTTGCATAGAAGATGAGTGAGGAATTTGAGATGTCATTGATTGGAGAAATGACTTACTTTCTTATATTACAAATAAAATAATGTAAAGAAGGTATTTTTATTTCTCAAACAAAATATGCCAAAGAGATGCCGAAAAAGTTTGGCATGGAGAATTGCATACTTGTCAATACCCCTATGATAATGGGCTACAAGGTAACAAAATATTAGGAGGGAAGAAGTACAAGCCCTATAGAGTACCAGAAGATGATAAGGAGTCTTTTATACCCTACAACATCAAGGCCTGATCTTATGTAAGCTGTGCGCATTGCTAGCAGATTCCAAGTTGATCCTAAGAAATCTTATGTGTTGACAGTGAAAAGAATCATAAGATACCTCAAAGGGACACTAGAAATAGTTTTGTGGTATCCAGCCATGGATTCTGTAAAACTATGAGCATACACTGATGCAAACTGGGCAGGAAGTATAGATGACAGAAAATCAACTAGCGGCTGCAATTTCTACTTGGGTGCAAAGTGTGTTGCATGGTTAAGGAGAAAGCAAAATAGTGTTGCTTTAAGCACAATTGAGGCTAAGTATATGGTTGCTTGTGCAGCATGTACTCAAGTGATATGGATGTAAAGACAATTGGCAGACTTGGGTGTTGAAGTGAAGTTACTAGTGAGTATACTTTGCGATAATCAAAGTGTTATTGATCTCAGCAAGAATCCAGTTTAACATTCAAGGAGCAAGCATATTGACATCTGGTATCACTTCATCAAAGATCAAGTGGAACAAGGTACAATTCAATTTGAGTATGTTGGCACTAAAGATCAAATTTTAGATATCTAACTAAACTTCTATCCATAGACCTGTTTGAAAAACACAGATTGAGTCTATTTGTGAAAATCTCAAGCCTAAAAATTAGGTGAATCCTCTATCTCTACTCTGCGAGGTTTTTAGATTTGTAATTGGTTGGCAAAGGGAGAGAGAAGTAACATTACAAGGGGAGCTATTAAGAAAGGGGGAATGCATATTTAGGGGGAGTTAAAATTGCTGCATATTGGCTATTGTTATGAGTGTTGCCAACAATTACAAAGGGAGAGATTGTTGTTCTCAAAGCCTTGTATGGGTTGTAATTGTTGTCAAGTAGATTTAAGTGTGCAAGTAATTTGAAGTCATATGGAGGGGCAAGAAAGTAAAGCCACATGGAGGACAAGAGAGTAATTTGAAGCTACATGGAGGGGCAAGGAAGTAAAACCACACGACAAACCTACACGGAACATATACAATCAGGTGGATGAAGAAGAGAAAAAAATGGTCGGCAAAAATAGAGAAAAGTGGAGATAGTTGAAGGGCCTAGACGACTGGACGGCAGACCAAAAGAGTGAAATGGAAAAATCTTATTTGAACAACCACGTGAGCCGACAACAGAATAGGGGAAGGAGAGAAAATTGGATACGACCAAAGAGGATAGTGGAAGACAAAAGAACGACACACCACTGGCACACCAACGGTTGGTAAGACGATGACCAAAGGAGAGAAGGAACGATATATACCACTGAGAGAGAGAACATTGTCAAATAGGGAAAAAGGAGAGAAAATCTAGAATGACCAATGAGGGGGGGTGGATGAAGAGAGAGACTGTTGGCTGAATAGAGGAAATTCGGCTAGACGGTGAGAGAGAGATCCGGTTAGACAGTGAAAGAGATCCAGTTGGATGGGAAGAAGAGAAATGAACCTACACGGCAAAACAAAGAGCAGCACGACAAAACAACACACAACGTGAGACCACCAATCAGAAGAAAACCGAAAACGAATAAGTGAGGTGTGAGGCATGAGACATCAGTTGGAAGAAAACCAGAAATGGATGGGTAACTAGGCCGTGAGACCAGTAATGGGTGACCAGAAATGGGAGACCAGAAACTGGTGACTTGAAATGCGAGATCAGCATAGCTGAAATAGGAGACCAGTGAAGTTGAAACGAGAGACTAGCAAAGATGAAATGCGAGACCAGCAAAGTTGTGATGGGAGCGCAGCATAAGCATGGGTGTACGTCAGGAGACGACATGAGACCAGAACGTGCGACAATATGACAGACCAGAAACATGAGGGCGGGCATGAAACAGTAAGACCGTGGAACCAAGAGACAGGTGAGACCGTGAGACAATGAAAGTAGGAGTTGTGTGAAACAACATAGAGAAGGAATTAAGCGAAGCATTGAAAGAACTCAACATATTTCCATATTTCTTCAAGAGAGGTTAGAGAGCGTTGCGGTGAACTTCTAAACTGCAGTGAAGCAACCATTCAATTTACCAGAGGCAAGACAAGCTAAAAGAAGGGTAGACATAGTAAGTGACTCTCCTTGTATTGTACTTGCTTAGTATGTGCAATAATGAAAGAAACAGAGGATTAAGACATCTATTATAACTATATTGTGAACATTGGTATTTTCAAGTAAAGTGGAGTGTCTCAGTAGAGGGAGAGTCCCTACCATCGTGGATGTAAGTCATATTGATGGAACCACGTAAATCTCACGTGTCCATTTTGTTTTACATTTTGTGTTTTGAATTGAGTTGTGTGAATGCAGCAAAAGTATTAGCTAACCTATAACTTAACGAAGACCTAATAGGTAAGGTGTCTGAAAGGTGACTTTGGGGACTATTATGATTAGTAGGTAGCAAAAGATTTACCTCAGTCGAATCTAAGAATGAGTTCGCTTTTAAAAAGAGGTTGAAGTTGTTCACATATTTTCAAATTGTGGTAATACTGATTCACCCTCTCTCAGTATCACAAACTAGTAGATCATAGGGTGAAGTTGGGAACTTTATAAAGCTAAAAGGGAGGAGGCTAATATAGCTAAAAGTGCCCTAAAGGTTGACTACAAGGATAAGTAGTGAATCCTTGACGGTGGATGCACTTCACACATGACAGAAGACAAGAGTAAATTATCAAAGTTAAACAAGTCAAGAGAAGGTAGAGTTAAGTTTGGTAATGATGATTCTCAACATCAGTGGTCAAGGGTCAATAAATATTGGAAAAGGAAAGCTAAAAGATGTTCTACACGCTGAAGGACTTAGATATAATCTAGCAACTGTCAGCCAACTATGCAATAAAGACCATAAAGTGATATTCATAAAAACAGGTTGCCAAGTAAAGTGTAAAGAAGGCAATATTGTTGCAGTCGGGAAGAAAATAGCCAGAAATTTATATGTGATTGATGAGGACAAGACAAACAACTGTTTACTTACAAAAGAAGAAGACAACTCTGGCATAGGAGGTTGGGACACTTAACACAGAATAACATGAGGAAGCTCACAATTGCTCATGCAATCAAAGACATTCCATACCTCAAGAGAGAGAGGGAGTATGTTTGCTCAGCATGCTTTAATGGAAAACAAGTCAAAAAGCAGCATAAGGACAAAGAGTTTAGTTCTGAAGCAGTGCTTGACATTGTACATACTGATTTGTGTGGGCCAAAAAGAACAAAAGGGTTGAATGGTGAAAGGTACTTCATCTTGTTTGTTGATGATTATTCTAAAAGGACCTACATCATGCACCTCAAACACAAGTCAGATGTTTTGAAATGCTTCAAGAGATATAGAAGATTGGCTAAAAATGAGAGTGGAAAGAGATCAAAGTATTGAAGTTAGATCAAGGCATTGAATTTACAAATGAAGCTTATGAAGATTACCTTGAGAAGCATGGTACTCATCATCATATGATAGCAGTAATAACACCTCAACAGAACGGGGTGGTTAAGAGGAAAAATAAAGCTATGGTTCAAATGGCAAAAACTTTACTACTGGAATCCAAGTTTCACACAAGATTTTGGATAGAAGAAACATTTATAGCTGTGCACCTACTGAACAAAGTTTTACCAAGGCCTAATACTGATAAGACTCCATATGAGCTATAGAGTGGAAAGAAGACAACAGCCAAGTATCTCAGAATCTTTGGCAGCCCATGTTTTGTGAAGAACAAGGAGCAAAACTTGGGTTTCTTTGTGGGATACTCAGCAAAGACAAAAGGTTACAGAGTTTTTCTGCATAAGCTAGGAAAAGTTATCATGTCCAATGGTGTGAGAATAAATAAGAATTGGAAACAATGCATAATGGAGAAGCTAAGGACAATGAAGAAGATGACTTCAAGATAGATGAAGAATCAGACCAACCTAAAGAAAAAGAACAAGAAGTAAGTTCAGACTTAGAGAAGGGTGAGTCTGAAGATAAAGAAAGAGATCCTCTTGTAGCTAAGACTGTGCAAGAAAGAAAGACAAAGAAAACATGGACTAGTGCTTATCAAGGAAATCAGATCATAGGTTACCCATTAGCAAGAGTTACAACAAGAAGAAGAACTGTGGGATCTACTACTTTACTCTCACAAGTTGAACCTAAATCTGTGGAAGAGGCTACACAAGACATAGCTTGGGTCAAAGCTATCAATGAGGAGTTAGATCAAATCAAGAAGAATGATACATGAGAGTTGGTTCCAAGACCCACTAATAATGATGTCATAGGAACAAAATGGGTGTTTATAAATAAACACAATGAAGATGGCAAAGTGGTGAGGAAAAAGGCCAGGCTGGTTTGTAAAGGTTACACTGAGATAGAAGGAGTTGATGTTGATAAAACTTTTGCACCAGTGGTAGGGTTAGAAACTTTTAAAATGTTCTTAACTTTGGCAGCACATGTGAGGTATAAAGTTTATCAGATGGATGGGAAATCAACCCTTTTGAATGGGCTCTTGAAAGAAGAAGTATATATGAACAACCTGATGGAGTACAAATCAGTGAGGATGAGACACATGTGTGTAGGTTGAAGATAGCCTTGTATGGCCTTAAACATGACCCAAGAGCATGGTACAGCAGGCTGGATGCGTATTTGAGAAGGATGAACTTCAAAAGTGGAACAGTTGATAATTACCTATATGTGTTCAACTCAAAAAAAGGCTAGTTGATAGCCATAATATATGTAGATGACATCATTTTTGGAGGGGATCACTCTGAACTATGCCAAGAATTTGCACAGAATATGAGTGAGGAATTTGAGATGTTATTGATTGGAGAAGTGGCTTAATTTTTTAGATTACAGATAAAACAGTATGAAGAAGGTATTTTTATTTCTTAGACAAAATATCCCAAAGAGATACAAAAAATGTTTGGCATGGAGGATAGCATACTTGTCAGTACCCATATGTCAGTGAGCTATAAGTTAACAAAAGATCAGGAATGAAGGCGTACAAGCCCTACAGAATACAGGAAGATGATAGGGAGCTTTATGTACCTTACAACATTAAGGCTTGATCTTATGCAAGCTGTTTGTGTTGTCAGTAAATTTCAAGTTGATCCTAAAGAATCTTATGTGTTGGTAGTGAAAAGAATCCTAAGATACCTCAAAGGGACCCTGGAAATGGGTTTATGGTATCTTGCCATGGATTCTATAAAACTACAAGCATACACTAATGCAGATTGGGCAAGAAGTACAAATGACAGAAAATCAACTAGTGGCTGCAGTTTCTACTTGGGTTCAAAGTGTGTTGCATGGTTAAGTAGAAAGCAAAACGGTGTTGCTTTGAGCACAACTGAGGTTGAGTATATGGCTACTTGTGCAGGATGTACTCAGGTGATATAGATCTAAAGACAATTGGCAGACTTGGGTGTTGAAGTGAAGTTACCAGTGAGTGTACTTTGTGATAATTAAAGTGTTATTGATCTCAGCAAGAATCCAGTTCCACATTCAAGGAGCAAGCATATTAACATCTGATATCACTTCATCAAAGATAAAGTGGAATAAGGTACAATTCAGTTTGAGTATATTAGCATTAATGATCAAATTTTAGATATTCTAACTAAACTTCTATCCACAGAGTTGTTTGAAAAGTACAGAATGAGTTTGTCTATGCAAATGCCTCCTCAAGTTTGAAGTTCAGTTGAATCCTCCATCTTTACTTTGCGAGTTGTTTTGTCATTGGTTGGCAAAGTGGGAGATAAGAAATAGTACAGGGGGAGCTATTAAGAAAGGGGGAGTGTATAATTAGGGGGAGTTGTAATTGCTGCATAATGGTTTTTGTTATGAGTGTTGCCAACAATTACAAAGGGGGAGATTGTTGTTCCTACAGTTCAGTATGGGTTGTAATTGTTGTCAACTAGATTTAAGTGTGCAAGTAATTTGAAACTACATGGAGGGGCAAGAAAATAAAGCCACATAAAGGGGTAAGAAAGTAAATCACAATATAGTAAGCCCTACTAGGGTTTTCATGGAATCGTATATAAACCAAGACCTTGGAAGATAAAAGGGTGGTGGATGTCAAAACATTAGAACTCTTAGCAAAACATGTGCGAATGGCAAAAACACAATTTTGCAAGAGAGAAAACCCTACATGACAACACACACCACCAGTTGAAAGAGAGAAGACCCTAAAGAACAAAACCCAACCTTGGAAGAGAGAAAACAAGTGATCACGGCCAAATAGGTGTGGATGGAAAAGAGGGTACACAGTTAAACAACCTACATGGAAAAAGGGTGTGAACGGCAAAACCCTATTTGGCCAACCAAGTAAGCACGACAAAACACACCACCGGCTGAAAGAGAGAAAACCCTACATGGCCAAACAAGAGTGGACGGCAAAACAAGGGTACATGGCCAAAGAACACTAACGGCAAGAGAGACCTTGGTGAGATATAAAACCCTACAACAAGAGTGAAACCACACGGTAAAGAGACCTTGGACAGCAAGGGAGACCTTGGCTGACTGGAAGGAAACCCACGGTAAGAGAAGAGACTGCACACCATTGGTGAAAGGAGATTGTGCACCATCCATAAGGGAAGAGAAAAGAAACCATGGAAGAGAAGACCACTAGGAGAGCAAACCAAGCATCCCAAAGGTGTGAAAAGGACGAGAGCATCTTGAAGGTGTGAAACATGTGACCAAAACAGCAAACCCCTAGAAAGTGTGTGAAGGTGAAAGCAAACCCATGAGGCATGAAACGAACGGGGGAGTGCAGCAAAACTGTGAAGCGGACGGGTGCGTGAAGTGTGAAACTAGCAAAGCGGGCAAACTAGAAATGTGTATGAGGCGTGAGACCAGCAAATCGTGCAAACCTGAAACATGCATGAGAGGTGAAACGCCAAACCAGAAATGTGAGGCAGACCATGAGACAGTGAGACCGTGAGATCAGGAGACCGGTGAGACTGTGAGACGATGAAAGCAAGAGTTGTGTGAAACATCCTAGAGAAGGAATTTGGTGAAGCATTGGAAAGAACTCAATGTGTTTCCAAATTTCTTCAAGAGAGGTTAGAGAGAGTTGTGGTGAACTTCTAGGCGGTAATGAAGTAGCCGATTCAATTCAATAGAGGCAAGTCAAGCTAGAAGAAGAGTAGACATAGTAAGTGACACTCTTTGTATTGTACTTGCTTTGTATTTGCAATAGTAAAATAATTAGAGGATTAAGACATCTATTGTAACTACATTGCAAACATAGGGAGTACCACATTGGTATTCTCAAGTATAGTGGATTGTCTTGGTAGAGGAAGAATCCCTACCACCGTGGACGTACGTCACATTAACAAAACCATGTAAATCTCTTATGTCCTTACTTTGAATTTACGTTCTGTGTTTTAAATTGAATTGTGAATGCAGCTAAAGTATCATTGAACCTATAACCTAAAGAAGACCTAATCTAGAACATCCAATCTGTCTAATAGAAAAGGTGTCTGAAAGGTGACTTTGGGGACTATTGTGATTAGTACATAGCAATAGATCTACCTTAGTCAAATTTGAGAAAGTGTTCGATTTTGAGAAGAGTTTAAAGTTGGTCACATACCTGCGTATTAACGAGAGCTAGTGTATTAAATAAGTAGAATACTTTGGCTTAAATTATTACAGTTTTTTTTTTTTTGATGGGGTGTGATATTGATTCACCTCCCTTTCAGTATCACAGGTTAGTAGGTCTTAGGATGAAGTTGAAAACTTCAACCAGGATGAGAGTGCCTGCCTCTAACCATTCTTAAAGGAGTTGATTTGACATTGACAAGTACTCCAATTTTTGGTCTTCAACTTATTAAGTTTAGTGTCGTAACCACAGGTTTTTTCCTAAATGTCTTAGTGTGTTGAATCTTAAGAAAAAGAATTTACATAAAACTTATAATCCAATAATGTCTGTATGGAGATTTTTGGTATTAGCTATGTGGACCTAATTTTATCCATATGCATATGTACTTTATGGATGCTAAAAAGAACTTGATAGGCATAATAGTTTTAATCATAACTAATTTGCATTTCTTTGTGTATATCCATAAAGTATCATAAAGGTGATGTATGGAGACTATTATTCTTGGTATAGAGTTTTTACCAGTCATAATGCTCTTGAGAAATTATTGGATCTCCTTGATTTTTTTGTTGAACTATTGATTCTAAAAATGGTAAATCATGTCTTAGATTTCTTGTAAAAATTTTTCAAGGTATATTTTTTCCGAAGAAAAACATCATTAGATGGTTCTTTAAAAGGAATTAGAAAATTTTATACTTGGAGTCATCAAGTCTTTTACTAACCTTTTATGTTGTGGAAATGTAATGCTTGACTGGAATTTGCTCACCTTATCTTTTCCTTTATTGGACTTATGTAGTGTAAATGTTATGAATTGTCAACTGCTTTCTGCATCACTTAATTTCTCCTGGAGATTTTATTTTTATGCTAGGAACTTGTAATGTTTGCTCAATAATTTTTAATTTTTCCATTATTTTTCTAAAATGTCGCATAAGAGTTGTATAATGATTGCAAAAGCATAAGTTCTATGAAAGATGTTTTGAAGAAAGATGTTTAGCAATGACATTGCAAACCTTGATCTTTTGTGGGTCAGTTGACTGTAGGTTCCAAACTGCATCAATAAGTGCCTTGTCACGCTAATCAAGATTTCACGGAGGCTAAGGATGAAATTTTTGTTTATGGCTCATTAGTAAAATTGGCAGAACAATGTTTTCAACCAATGTGTAAGAAGTCCAATTAGGATTTATTGATGCTTTATCTATCTGCAAAATAAAAAGTTAGCTAAGCGTATAGATTAGTAAATAAAGATGTCAGATGTAGACTAAGATATCCTATTTTGATGTAATAACGTCTTTATATATTTAGGTCAAGGTCCATGTCTATAGATACGAGTTCTTCAAACTTTAATTTGAGAGCAAGATTTGTAAGAAGACAAATTAAAAGATAAATAAAATGTACACGAGTGTAGTAATCCATTTTAATTTAAGGAATTGCTTCTTCAATGTTCTCATGGAAATTGGTTAATTTAAAAGGAAACATAGTATACAACTCATCAATAAGATTTTGTTTTTCAACTTTATTAGAAAAATCAATATTAGAAATAGATTTTACAAATTTTTCAATAGACATCATACGCATAGGTAAAATATTACATAGATAAACACAACAAAGGAGATAAAAAATAAACTTTAAAAGTAGGCAGAACAGAGTATCTCCAAATATATGTGAAAATAACAAAATAAGTGATGAGTTTTGTTTTTACAAAGACATAAACATATAGTGGGGAAGACAGATCAAGGTAGAAACTGAAAATTAAAAGGTAGAATATAAGAAGTAAACATAAAATATCAAGAAACAGACACACAAAAACATATATTATACCTTTAATCTTAATAAACAAAGGAATTTGGCTTTCTACCCTTAATTTCTTAAAAACTAAAACTGAAAGTATAATATAATAGAAAAAGATAGAAAAACAAAGGTTTTGGAGTGAGAATAAGAAGAATAGGAAGTTGTTCTATAAAAGACTGAGTTTATTTTTTCAAAATACTAGAAACAGTAATATATTGCTTCTTACAATCCAAGGTTTTTAGCCATGTTTTTCAAAATATGGCTAAAATCCTAATGCCCTTCAAGGCCTTCAAAGAGAACACTCAGAAATATTAAGATAATATTTAAAACCTAAAGAAAATCTGAATTAATGAAACAAATGGTGAACAAATACCTAATATAACTCACTTTTCCCTTAGGTTTAAAAACCTGTGTTTGTAGTCCAATAGTTAAGATAATTGCCTTTCTAGCAATAGGCCAGAGTTTGGCTCCTAACAAAAGCACCACAAATTCCTATTAAAAGATCATCATTATAAAAGACAAAATGTCTTCCAAAGAAAAAGCATATTCCTTTTGAAGAACCATCATTACAAAAGGAAAAAATATCTTTTAAAGAAAAAGTAGATTTCCTTTGAAGGACTATTATTACAAATAGATAAAACTTTAAGTGGAAAGCATATTCTTGACTAATTAAAAAGGCTTCTTTTGATAAAGTGGATTCCACTTGTTTACCACTACATTAGAAGATGACAAAACAGCCATAATGACTTCTACTTAAGGAAGCTCCTCAAACCTCTATAAAAGGAAGCATGCAAGAAAAAGGAAGGCATCTAGCTCAAACCTTTAGTATTCTTTCTTTTTATCTCTCTTTGTATCTTTATTTGGTTTCACAATACCTTTAGAAAATTTCTTTACTCTTATTGTATCCCTCATTGTATTTCTCTTTGTATCTATCCTTGTCTTTTTTCTCTCTCTAATTTGCATTCTTTCTCTTTTTCTATGTAAACTTTTCATGTAAAATATCCATTATTAGTTCTGTTGTTCTCACAACTTTGTATAAGTTGTAATTGTTGTCAATTAGATTTAAGTGTGTAAATAATTTGATATGGAGGGGTAAGAAAGTAAAGCCACATAGAAGGGTAAGAGAGTAATTTGAAGCTACATGGAGGGGCAAGAAAGTAAAACCACACGATAGCCCTACACCATTAGTAGAAAAGAGAGAAAATCAGATATGGCAAAAGGGGGATGGACGCTAAAACAGGGGCACACACGACTGGACGGTGAGAGAGAAAATCCGGCTGGACGGTGATAGAGATCCGGCTGGACCGTGAGAGAGATGTAACTGGACAGCAAAACGAAGACCGGTTGAAAGGTAGAAAACACGAGACGACCGAAGAAGAGTGGACTTCAAAGGAAAAGAGTGAACGACTGGATGGCAGAAATAGAGAAAATGAGATACAGCTAAAGAATAGCCACTACCGAAAATGAAGAGCCACTACCGTAAGAAAGAGAGCCACCACCATAAGAGAGAAAGCCACCACCGTAAGAGAGAGACCAGACCTAGTATCCAGAAATCAAAGAAGACAGCAGATTTGAAATGTAAGACCAAAACGTGCATCGGTGAGACTAAAATGTGCGTCGGTGTGAGACTAGAACGTGCGATGACGTGAGACCAGAACGTGTGATGCCGTGAGACCAGAACGTGCAATGGCATGATTGATCAGAAGCATGGGGCAGGTCGTGAGATGTGAAACGACAGACCAAAAGCATAAGTGCAAGTCATAAAGCCGTGAGACAGTGAAAGCAGGAGTTGTGTGAAATAACCTACAGAAGGAATTTGGTGAAGTATTAGAAAGAGCTCAAAGTATTTTAATATTTCTTCAAGAGAGGTTAGAGAGTGTTATGGTGGAATTCTAAGTCGCAGTGAAGCAACTTATTCAATTCAACAAAGGTAAGACAAGTTAGAAGAAGGGTAGATACAGTAAGTGACACTCTTTGTATTACACTTGCTTTAAATTTGCAATAGTGAAAGGAACAGAGGATTAGGAGATCCATTGTAACTACATTGTGAACATCGAGATTACCACTTTGGCATTCTCAAGTATAATGGATTGTCTTGATAGAGGAAGAGTCCCTACCACCGTAGACGCATGTCACATTGACGAAACCACATAAATCTCATGTGTCCTTACTTTGATTTACATTCTACGTTTTGAATTGAGTTATGAATGCAGCTAAAGTATCATCAAACCTATAACCTAAAGAAGATCTATTCAAGAACATCCAATTTTTCTAATAGGTAAGGTGTCTAAAAGATGACTGTGGGAACTATTGTGATTAGTAAGCAACAATTCATCTACCTTAGTCGAATTTGAGAAAGAGTTCAATTTTGAGAAGAGTTTGAAGTTGTTCACATACCTACATATTGATGAGAGCTATAGTATTAAATATGTAGAATATTTAGTTTAAATTATCAGAGTGTGTTTTTAAAGGGTATGAGACTGATTCACCCCTCTTTTAGTATCACAAACTAGTAAATCCTAGGGTGAAGTTGGGAAATTCAATTGGTATTAGAGCATAGGTTCATCAGTTTGAAGCTGAACAACTTGGTGTACTAGTTTGAAGGGTTTCAAAACTTTTAACTTGTTCAGCATACTGAGAAATTGATGCCAATACTAGCATTAACACTACTTACAGCAAGAAGGTTCCAATCTTCAACGGAACCAACTACCATATGTGGAGAGCGAGAATGCAGATGGTATTTGCAACCATGGGCATGAACGTGGTAAAAGCAGTATAAGAGGGTTTTGTGGCCCCAGAAGAAGGTAAAGATCCAACCCTAGAAGAATTGAGGCAGTTTGAAATAAATGGGTAGGGCTCAAACATCATCATTTCAGCATTGACAAATGCTGAGTATACTAAAGTTATGGACTGTAAATCTACTAAGGAGATATGGGATAGACTACAGAAAGTCTATGAAGGTGATGACAGAATGAAGGAGGTCAAGCTTTAAGTGTTCAAGGAGAGATATGAATCTCTTAGAATGCAAAAAGTTGAGACAATCTGAGAGTTCTTCACCAAGGATATTGATGCTACAAATGATCTTAGAAGTCATGGGAAGAACAAGAAGGACTCATCTATTGTGAAGAAAATTCTGAGAATTCTACCTGAGAGGTTTGCCTCAAAGGTGGCATCCATAAAGGAGAGTAGAGATCTCAATTCTATGTCACTGCATAATCTCCAGTGCAATCTCATTGCATATGAGATGAGAATAAAGTCAACTAAAAGCTCCTCAACATCAAAGCTACCAAAGGAGGCAGCTTTCAAAGTTATGAGGCACTTAAAGATAAGAGAAGAGGAAGAATCATCCAATGAAGATGATGATGGTGATGAGGAAGAAAGTGAAGGTGAAGTGTTGGCTTACTTCATAAGGAAATTCAAGAAGGTGTTTAAGAATGGAAAAGGACAGTTGTCCTTGAGATCTTATCATTATGGGCAAATTGGACACTTTGCTTCTCAGTGTAAAGTTAAACTTGATGATGAAGATGAAGATGGTGATGATGAGCAGAATTCAAAATAGAGAAAATCATCATTCAAATCAAAGAAGTCCAATAAGAAGACTGCTTACCCATAGAAAAAGAAGAGAGGCTTATTCAAGAGTTATGTGAATCAAACAAAAAAAACTGATGAGGAGAAAAAGGAAGACTCATCATATGAGCATGCCTTTATGGCATCAAATCAAGATGGTAGTTCAAAATTTGAAGAGGAAGAGGAGGTTGATGAAGAAGAACCAGATCTTGAAGCTGAGTTGGAAGCAGCTTCAAATGAGATAATCAAAAAGGGGAACCATAAGAAGGTTGGAGGCGCATATAAAATAAGTTAAAGCAAAGATTAAGGAAGAAAAAATTCAAAAGGATGAAATAAGGGCTAAACATATTGACTTGAAGAGAAGATTTGAAAAATAGATCAAAATATGTGAAGACCTTACTATGGAGCTTGGCTTAAGGACTTCAACAATTGAAAAAATGGAGATAGAGTTGCTGAGGCTTCAGCAACAACTCAAAAAGAGTAAGGAGAACTTACAGAAGTTTGATGTGGTAGGAGAAACAAGCTTTGCAAGAGAAAAGAAGAATGAGACTTTGTCACGGAAGTTGAAAGAGAAGGCTATGACTCAAGAGAAGATAACTGAAGAAAAGAAGACAATTTCAAATCAAAACCAGGGCGGGCCAAAAATGATGTATGTGGTTAAAGAGCAGCAGCCCATAGCTACTATGTCTCAAAAAGAAAAGAAAGTTAACTGGCTAAGGGCAATGGCTGAATAGAAGAAGGAGAAGAAGGTGGCTAAAATGAAAGCCACACAAGCAAAGAAGCCAACATCCTTGCTTACACAACAAGTAATGAACAAAAGAAAACAAGCTGTGATTAGACCCAAGAAGATGTAGTTTCAAGGTTACTGTCTTTATTGTGGAGTTTAGGGTTATAGGGCAAGTAAATGCTAATGGAGAAGGCCAGTATACATCTCTAACTTGAAAAGATTCGATGTTGTCAGAGGGAGACAATACAAAATTCATAAGAGAACACCTGTCATGAGTTCTTACACATACTGTAAAAAGTAAGGACACACTGACAAAGATTGTTAGTGGAAGCCTAAACCAGTAATTTCAAAGAACAAGTTTGGTTTACTAGTAGACGTGGAACAGTGTGAAAGGTGCAGACAGGATGGCCATAATGCCAAGAGATCGATGACACTTCTTCCTGAGCAAGAGAAGGCACTCAATGGCACAGTAAAAACAATAGGTGCAGTCAAAGTTAAGAAAAAGGAGAAAGCTATCTACCAGCCTGTTCAAAAGAAGGAATATAAAGTTAAAATGGAGGAGGCTAATGTAGCTGAAATTGCACTAAAGGATGACTACAAAGATAAGCAATGGATCCTTAATAGTGGATGCACTTCACACATGACAGGAGACAAGAGTAAATTATCAAAGTTGAACAACTCAAGATAAGGTAGAGTCAAGTTTGGCAATGATGATTCACTCAATATCAGTGGTCAAGGGTTAATAAATATTGAAAAAGAAAAGTTAAAAGATGTTTTGCATGTTGAAGGACTTAGATATAATCTAGCATCTACTAGCCAACTATGTAATAAAGACCATAAAGTGATATTTACAAAAATAGGTTTCCAAGTAAAGAGTAAAGAAGGCAATACTATTGCAATAGGGAAGAGAACAACTAGAAATTTATATATGATTGATGAGGACAAGACAAACAACTATTTACTTACAAAAGAAGAAGAAAATCAACTCTGGCATAGGAGGCTGGGACACTTAACACAGAAGAACATGAGGAAGTTCATCACTACACATGCAATCAGAGACATTCCAGACCTCAAGAGTGAGAAGGAGTATATCTGCTCAGCATGCTCTAAAGGAAAACAGGTCAAAAAGCAGTATAAGACCAAAGAGTTCATGTTTGAAGCAATGTTTGACATTGTGCATATTGATTTGTGTGGACCGATGAGGACAAAAGGGTTGAATGGTGAGAGATACTTTATCTTGTTTGTTGATGATTATTCCAGAAGGACCTGCATCATGCACCTTAAACACAAGTCAGAAATTTTGAATTACTTCAAGAGATACAAAAGATTAGTTGAAAATAAGAGTGGAAGGAAGATCAAAGTATTGAGGTCATATCAAGGCATTGAATTTACAAATGAAGCTTTTGAAAATTACCTTAGGAAGCATGGTATTCACCATCAAATGGTAGCAGCAAGAATACCTCAACAGAACAGGGTGGTAAAGAAGAAAAATATAGTTGTAGTTAAAATGGCAAGAACTTTACTGTTGGATTTTAAGTTCCACACAAGATTTTGGACAGAAGCAACATTTACAGTCATGCACCTATTGAACAGAGTTTTATTAAGGCCCAATACTGATAAGAATCTATATAAGCTATGAAGTGGGAAGAAGACAATCAACAAGTATCTCAGAATCTTTGGTAGCCTAGGTCTGATAAAGGCATCTTTGTGGGATACTCAGTAAAGACAAAAGGTTACAAAGTTTTCTTGCATAAGCTGGGAAAAGTGATTACGTCTAGTGATGTGAGAATAGATGAGAATTGGAAAACAATGCAGAATGGAGAAGTTGAGGACAATGAAGAAGATGACTTCAAGATAGATGAAGAATCAGACCAACCTGAAGAAAAAGAACAAAAAGTAAGTTCAGATTGGGAGAAGAGTGAGTCTAAAGATGAAGAAAGAGATCCTTTTGTAACTGAGACTATGTAAGAAAAAAGGACAAAGAAAACATGGACCAGTGCTCATCAAGGAAATTAGATCATAGGTGACTCATCAGCAGGAGTTATAACAAGAAGAAGAATTAAGGGAGCTATTTCTTTACTCTCATAAGTTGAACCTAAATTTATTGAAGAGACTACACAAGACAATGCCTGGGTCAAAGCTATCAATGAGGAGCTGGATCAATTCGAGAAGAATGAAACATGGGAGCTATTTCCAAAACCCACTAATAAGATTTTCATAGGAACAAAATGAGTGTTTAAAAATAAACACAATAAAGATGGAAAGGTCGTGAGGAACAAGGCTAGACTGGTTTGCAAAGGCTACACTCAGATAGAAAGAGTAAATGTTGATGAAACTTTTGCATCGGTAGCAAGGTTAGAAACTATTAGAATGTTCCTAGTTTTGGCAGCACATAAAAGGTATAAAGTTTATCAGATGGATGTGAAATCAGCCTTTCTGAATAGGCTCCTGAAAGAAGAAGTGTATATTGAACAACCCAATGGAATACAAATCAATGAGGATGAGACATATGTATGCAAGTTGAAGAAAGCCTTGTATGGCCTTATACAAGTCCTAAGAGCATGGCACAGCAGGCTGGATGTATATTTGAGAAGGTTGAACTTCAGAAGAGAAATAGTTGATAATAACTTATATGTATTTAACTTAGAGAAAGGCCAGCTGATAACCATAGTATATATAGATGACATCATCTTTGGAGGGGATCATTCTGAGCTATGCCAAGAATTTGCATAGAATATGAGTGAGGAATTTGAGATGTCATTGATTGGAGAAATGACTTACTTTCTTGGATTATAGATAAAATAGTGTGAAGAAGGTATTTTTATTTCTCAGACAAAATATACCAAAAAGATGCTGAAAATGTTTAACATGAAGGATAGCAGACTTGTCAATATCCCTATGTTAGTGGGCTGTAAGTTAACAAAAGATTAGGAAGGAATGAGTACAAGCCCTACAGAATATAGGAAGATGATAGGGAGCCTTTTGCACCTTACAACATCAAGGCATGATTTTATACAAGCTATGTGCGTTGCTGGCAAATTTCAAGCTGATTCTAAGGAATCTCATGTGTTACAGTGAAAAGAATCCTAAGATACCTTAAAGGGACATTAGAAATGGGTTTGTGGTATCCTACCATGGATTTTATAAAACTACAAGTATACACTGATGCAGACTGGGCAGGAAGTACAGATGACAAAAAATCAACCAGCGGCTGCAGTTTCTACTTGGGTTCAAAGTGTGTTGCATGGTTAACTAGAAAGCAAAATAGTGTTGCTTTAAGCATAATTAAGGCTGAGTATATGGTTGCTTGTGCAGCATGTACTCAGGTGATATGGATGCAAAGACAATTGGTAGACTTGGGTGTTGAAGTGAAGTTACCAGTGAGTGTACTTTGCAATAATCAAAGTGTCATTGATCTCAGCAAGAATCTGGTTCAACATTGAATGAGCAAACATATTAACATCCATATCACTTCATCAAAGATCAAGTGGAAAAGGGTACAATTCAGTTGGATTATGTTGGCACTAAAGATCGAATTTTAGATATTCTACCAAAACCTCTGTCCACAGAGTTATTTCAAAAGCACAGAATGAGTCTGTCTGTGCAAATGTCTCCTCAAGCTTGAAGTTCAGGTGAATCCTTCATCTCTATTTTGCAAGTTTTTTTTTAATTGGTTGACAAAAGGAGAGAGAAGCAACAGTGCAGGGGGAGATGTTAAGAAAGGGAGAATGCATATTTAGAGGAAGCTCTAATTGCTACATAATAACTTTCGTTATGAGTGTTGCCAACATTACAAAGGGGGAGATTGTTATTCCCATAGCATTGTATGGGTTGTAATTGTTATCAACTAGATTTAAGTGTGCAAGTAATTTGACATGGAGGGACAAGAAAGTAAAGCCACATGGATGGGAAAGAGAGTAATTTAAAGCTATATGGTAAAAGAGTAATTTAAAGCTACATAGAGGAACAAGAAAGTAAAACCACACGATAACCCTACACCACCAGTAGAAAAGAGAGAAAATCAGATATGGCAAAAGGGGGTTGGATGCCAGAATAGGGGTACACATGACTAGACGGTTAGAGAAATCCGACTGGATGGTGAGTGAGAAAATCCAGCTGGACAGTGAGAGATTCGGCTGGACGGTGAGAGAGATCCAGCTAGACCGTGAGAGATGCAGCTGGATAGTAGAATAATAAGTGGACGACAAAGGAAAAGAATGAATGACTAGACGATAGAAAGCGAGAAAACGAGATACAGCCAAAGAAGTGCCACCACCGTAAATGAAGAGCCACCACCGTAAGAGAGAGACCAAACCTAGTATCCAAAAATCAAAGAACACAGTAGATCTAAAACGTAAAACCAGAATGTGCGATGGCATGAGACCAGAACGTACAACAGCGTGACTAATTAGAAGCATAGCATAGGCCGTGAGACATGAAACAACAAACCAAAAGCGTGAGTGCAAGCCATGAAGCCGTGAAACAGTGAAAGCAGGAGTTGTGTAAAATAACCTAGAGAAGCAATTTGGTAAAACATTGGAAAGAACTCAATGTATTTCTAAATTTCTTCAAGAGAGGTTAAAGAGTGTTATGATGGACTTCTAAGCAGCAGTGAAGCAACCTATTCAATTCAACAGAGGCAAGACAAGTTAAAAGAAGGTAGGCACAATATGTGACACTCTTTGTATTACACTTGCTTTGAATTTGCAATAGTGAAAGGAACAAACGATTAAAACATCCATTGTAACTACATTGTGAACATCGAGAGTACTACATTGGTATTCTCAAGTATAGTGGATTGTCTCGGTAGAAGAAAAGTCCCTACCACCGTGGACGTATGTCACATTGACGAAACCATGTAAATCTCTTGTGTCCTTACTTTGATTTACATTATATGTTTTTGAATTGAGTTATAAACGTAGCTAAAGTATCATCAAACTCATAACCTAAAGAAGACCTAATCAAGAACATTCGATCTATCTAATAGGCAAGGTGTCTAAAAGGTGACTTTGGGGACTATTGTAATTAGTAGGTAACAATAAATCTACCTTAGTCAAATCTAAGAAAGAGTTTACTTTTGAGAAGAGTTTGAAGTTGTTCACATACTTGCGTATTAATGAGAGCTAGAGTATTAAATAAGTATAATACTTTAACTTAAATTATCAAAGTGTGTTTTTAAGGGGTGTGATACTGATTCACCTCCCCTCTCAATATCACAGACTAGTAGATCCTATGGTAAAGCTAGGAATTTCAAGTTCAATAATATTTTTTTCTTTACCATGTATGCTTGTCTTCTCTATCTCTAAGTTCTCTTACTCTCTCTCATGTTCTTTTTGTGTGCTTCTTGGTTTGACATCTATCATTGGTATTAAAGTTGGTATTTACCACTAGTATTAGAGCCATAATATATCACTTTTATCTCCTTTTAAAGTTGTTGTACGTGTCTTGATCTAGTGTCTTTCTAGTATTAGAGCCTAGCGAAGAGGAGTGACTTGTATCTAGTATTTGTTCTTCATCTATTCTATTCATTCAGATTTTTTTTTTAAGGTTATAAACATTATCCTATTGTTTTTAAGTGTTCTTTTTGAAGGCCTTAGGGGGTATTAGGATTTTAGTTGTGTGTTAAAGGCGTTGTGTTCCTTACTTTTGCTCTTTAAATTGTAGGAAGCAATATATCACTGTTTCTAGTCTCTTGAAAAAATAAACCCAGTCTTTTATAGAATGACTTCTTGTTCATCTTCTTCTACCTTCAAAAACTTTGTCATTCTGTAAAAGATTCGATTTATTTTTTTAAAAGACTAAAAACAGTGATTAACTCAATCTTTTGCAGAACAAATTCTTATTCATCTTCTTCTACCTCCAAAAACTCTAATTTTCCCTTTTCTTTTATTATGTTGTACCTTTTGTTTTAATTTTTAAGAAACTAAGGGTGGAAAACTAGATCCCTTTAGTCATCAAGATCAAAGGTATAATTTATTTATGTTTGTTTGTTTGTGTCTTGATATTTTGTGTTTACTTTTTATATTTTACCTTTTAATCTTCATTTTCTACCTTAATCTATCTTCACTGTTATATGATTGTGTCTTTGTAAAAAAGCCTTCACCTATTTTGTTATCTTTACTGATATTTGGAGATACTCTAATGTGCTTGCTTTTAAAGTTTACCTCTTCTCTTTTGTTGTGTTTATCTATGTAATATTCTATTTGTGTTTATAATTTCTATTAAAAAATTTGTGGAGTTTATTTCTAATATTTATTTTTCTAATTATATTGAAAAACAAAATCTTATCAATGAACTTCATACGATGTTTCCTTTTGAGTTAATAAAATTTCAGGAAAATTAAAGGAGCATTTCCTTAAGCAATTCCTCTAATTAAATTAGATTATTACACTTGTATACATTTCATTTATTTACTAATTCTTCTTCTTATTCTTGCTCCCAAATTAGAGTTTAAAGAACTTGCATCTATAGACATTAATATGGATATGGACACAAGACCTAATATACGAGGATATGTCTCTACATATACATTTACATTTTTGTCTTATAATATCTTGTTCTACATCCTGACAAAATAGATACATTAGTAATAATGTCACATTTTAGTCTACATTTGACATCTTTATTTACTAACTTATATGTTTGAACTAACCTTTTATTTTATAGATGGATAAAGCACCAATAAACCTTAATTGGGTGTCCTACACATAATTTGAAAAACATCGCCCTGCTAATCTTGCTAATGGGCCAAAAACAAAAATTCCATCCATGGCCTCCATGAAATCTTAATCAGCATGACAACGCACTTATTGATGCAATTTGAAACCTACAGTCACCAGACCAAAAAAAGATCAAGGTTTGTAATGTTATTGTTGAACATCTTTCTTCAAAACATCTTTCACAAGACTTACATTTTTGTAATCATTGTACAACTCTTATATGACATTTAGAAAAATAATGAAAAAATTAGAAATTACTGAGTAGATATTGTAGGTCTATAGTATAGAAATAAAAAATATTTAGGAGAGATTAGGTGTTACAGAGAGTAGTCAGCAATCCATAACATTTCCACTACATAAGTCTAATAAGGGAAAAGGAAAGATGTGCGAATTCTAGCTAGGCATTACATTTCCACCACATAAAAGATTGGTAAAAGACTTGGCCACTCTAAGTTTAAAATTTTCTGATTCCTTTCAAAACATCATTTTAAGTATGTTTTTATTGGACAAAATATACCTTGGAAAAATTCCTACAAGAGATCCAAGATATGATCTACCATCTTCAACATTAACAATTTGACAACAAGATCCTAGAGATCTAGCAATTTCTCAAGAGCATCATGACTAGTAAAATCTTAGTACCGAAAATAGTGGTTTTCACACATTGCCTCTATAATGCTTCAAAGATATGCATAAAAAAATGCAAAATTGGTTACAATCAGAACTGTTATACTTGTCAATATCTTTTTAGCATCTACAAAGCACATGTGCATATGGGAAAGATTAGGTTTATATGACCAATGCCAATGATCTCCATACAAACATTATTAGATTATGAGTCTCTATGTGAAATTCTTTTTCTTGAGATCCAACATACCGAAATGTTTGAGAGGAAATTAGTGGTTATAGCACTGAACCTTATGAGCTAAAGACTAGAAACTAGGGTATTTGTCAACGTCAAATCAACTCCTTTAGAAATGGTTAGAGGCATTCTCATCTCAGCCAAATATCATTTCTATGTCAAATATATGGAGTGGATATTAGGTGAATCTAAACAACCATGGGAAACAGCTATCGCATTATCCAAACAAATCGAAATTGACAAAGCATACATCAATAATCGACAATATCACCGAAATGGTTATTCGGAATATAATCTTTATGCTTAGGACAACATCCAAAGTATTTTTGTGAAAATTGCTTTCTCCTATATCCACTTACCATTTCACACGGAGCACAATAAACTTAAAGAAGAAATGGGACAATCATAGACATTGGTCGAAGGAATCCTAGACCATGTATACCTACAATGATCTAATCTATAGGAATGAGATTTTGAGCTAGAAAACGAAGATTATTACAACCTTGAAGCTATAGACAATATCATGGAAAAATAATCTTTGTATTTCCTTTGTTATGAAAAAAAAAAAAAAAAAAAAAAAAAAAAAAAAAAAAAAAAAAAAAAAAGAAAAAGAAAAAAGAAAAGTGGCATGATTTTCCTTAAAAACTCAATTATCCCATAACTTAGACTAATTTAGTCTAAGAAAAATAAATCATATCTCTTTGATATAATAAATATCAAAACCAAAAGAGTAAACCATGGCAAAGCTGTTAAAATAAATTATATCTCTTAACTTCTAAACGATATAATAGATAGTTAGAACTATATTAATTAGTAAAGTACATATGGTTGGAAAAATATTTTAGTGTACTTTCAACACAAAAGATAACACATGATTTGGCATTTTATAAAGAAAGTTATGATAGATTCATGAAAGGGAGTACAAAGTATAAAGTTGAAAATTAGGAAAGAATTTTAATGAGATTATGGAAAAAAAAAAGGAAAAAATTTGAATTTGAATATGTTTATAGAAAAGAAAGAAAAAAAATTGGAAAGATTATAAAAGAGAGAGAAAATGTTTTGAAAAATACTATGTAATGAAAGGAAAGAAAATATTGGATGACTAATATTGGATTTGTTATCAACAATATCTCATGGATTTGTCGAGATGTATTTGCCACCCATAAGTTCATTTTGTATTCATCAAGGAGCTTGAAATGTAAGAGATTGTTGGTCAAAATTGTTGGTGGTAGGTCAACCCTAAAGTTAATGAGTTAATGTTAAAAATTGATCCTAAATTTTAAGAGTCAAAGTTGATTGTTGACCCTTGACCTATGAACCTAAATTTTAGAAAGTCAATGTTAATCGTTGATCCTAAATTTTAGGAATCAAATCAGGCTGTTGATTATAAGACAACCCTTAGGAATCAATGCTGATCATTGATAATTGGGGAAACTAGCAAAGTAAGCAAACTAGAAACGTGCATAAGGCATGAAATCAGCAAAGCGTTTAAACCAAAAACATGTGTGAGGCATGAAACGCCAAACCAGAAATGTGAGGTAGGCCATGAGATAGTGAGACCGTAAGATCAGGAGATAGGTGAGACTGTGAGACGGTGAAAGCAAGAGTTGTGTGAAACAACCTAGAGAAAGAATTCGATAAAGCATTGGAAAAAACTCAACCTAGTGAAGGAATTTCAAATTTCTTCAAGAGATATTAAAGAGTGTTATGGTGAACTTCTAGGTGACAGTGAAGCAACCTACTCAATTCAACAGAGGCAAGACAAGTTAGAAGAAGAGTAGACATAGTAAGTGACACTCTTTGTAATGTACTTATTTTGTATTTGCAATAGTGAAAGGATCAGAAGCTTAAGACATCCATTATAACTACATTGCAGACATAGGGAGTATCACACTGATATTCTGAAATATAATGGATTATCTTGGTAAAGGAAGAATCCCTACCACTGTGGACATACATTACATTGACAGAACCACGTAAATCTCTTGTGTCCTTACTTTGAATTTACGTTATGTGTTTTAAATTGAGTTATGAACATAACTAAAGTATCATCGAACTCATAACCTAAAGAAGACTTAATCAAGAACACCCAATCTATCTAATAGGCAATGTGTCTGAAAGGTGACTTTGAGGACTATTATTATTAGTAGATAACAATAGATATACCTTAGTCAAATTTGAGAAAGAGTTCGCTTTTGAAAGGAGTTTGAAGTTGTTCACATACCTGCGTATTGACGAGAGCTAAAGTATTAAATAAGTAAAATACTTTGGTTCAAATTATCAGAGTGTGTTTTTAAAGGGTGTAATACTGATTCACCCCCCTCTCAATATCACAAACTAGTAGATCTTAGGGTGAAGTTAGGAACTTTAACATAGCTTGCTTCTCTTTCAATCAAGTATATGAGCATAAAAAATGCTCTCAAACATGCTTAGGTGATTTAGAAAAGGCTTGTCACCAAACCAGGCTTCAAAAAGAGTAGAATTAGACAAAGCCTTGGTTGGTAATTTGTTTAAAAGATAGACAATAGTTGTAACAGCCTCTACCCATAATTTTTTAGGTAAGTCTTTCTTAATTATCAAGATTCTTATCATTTTTATTATAGATCTATTTTTTGCTTTCATAAACCCCATTTTGTTGGGGTAAATAAGGTACTATCAGTTGTTACTAAATGTCAATAGTTCTGCAAATTAATTTAAATGACTTTAAAGTGAATTTTTAGTTATTATCTAATTTGATAGCCTTAATTATAATTCTTGATTACTTTTTAATCTACACTTTAAACTTCTAAAAAATGCTAGTAGTTTCCAAATTTAGTTTGAGAAAAAAAATCTAACAAAACTTTGAGAAATCATTCATAAAGATGATGTAATATTTGCTACTATTTAATGAATTGGTTCTCATATGCCTACAAGATCTATATAAATTAATTATAGCCTTTTTTTTTTTTAGCCTTAAAGGACTAATTAAAAGTGAGTGGAAGTCTTGATCACTTCCCAAATTAACAAGCTTTGTACACATTTTCACATGAAACAATATCATAAAGATTGTAAATTAGCTTCATTTTATTTTTTTTAAAATGCCAACATTATGAAAGTGACTAAGCCTTTTATGCTACAAAGATTCACCATATATAACAAGCAATGCAAGATATTAAATCTTCTTTATATCCAAATGGAAACATTTTCCATTTATATGCACAAAAATTAATTAAGCCCTATTAAAATTCATAAATAATGCAAGTTTGTTTTAGACAACAAAGAGAAACCATTTTGAAGTACATTATCCAATAATCAATAAGTTTTGACTTATATTTGGAACAAATAAAACCTCTGAGATGACTTTTGTACCTAAGTTGGTTTGGATAACAATTATTCCTTTTCCTTGAACTTGTAAAAACTCTCCATTTTTTATCCTTACTTTAGACTTAAAGGATTTATCAAAAGTCTTAAAGACTTTTAGGTTTAGAGACATATCGTTGGTGCATCCATTATCAACCAATCATACTTTAATATCATTGCATTTAATGCTTAAAGTTGTTATAAAAAGTTGCTTTTTTCATGTTAACATTTCATTAATTACCTAAGATTCCTATTTAATTTGTATAGCTTTTATTGTTAATGCTTATCTTTATTTTTAAAAATTTTTTAAGTGAATTTTCTTGTTGCAAATTTTGTAAACAAGATTTGGTCTCCTCCAACAAAACTTGGACAAGTGACTTGTCCTCTTACACTACTCATATGGTAAGTATTGCTTTTTCCCATTTGATTTACTAGTTTTTACTTCTTTTCCAATATGCTTGCTAGCATGCTTCTTTTTTTGCTAACTTTTCTACTTGTTATTGGCTTAAAAAGCATTTTAATAATGAATTTTTGCCTTGAAAGCCTTTTTTACTATTATTAAGCTTAAAAAGCATTTATAAATTCACTTAAAGAGATAATGTTTAAGTGCTTTAAATTCTCTAGAAAGAATATTTTGGCTTCAAACTCTTTAAAATTCTTATAAGGACCTTTTGAGTAAAATATTTATTGAGGATATCCTTACTGAGTACCATAATTTGGTTGATAACATTAAGTTGTTATTGTATTCCTTTACAATTTCAAATTCCTTCATTTTTAGCAATTAAAATTCTTTCCTTAGGTTTAACAATTACATGGTTTTAGTCTTTTGCTTGCCACCATATTCCTTCTTTAGCCTATTTCATACTTCATTTATTATCTTATAAGTCATGATTCTATTAAAAATAAAATTAATGATAATAGAGTATATATAAATAAGTGCTTTATAATGTTTGAAAACTAACTAACTATTATGTTTAAGAATAAACATTATTAAAGGATGGAGAAGAAAATATCTTCGTGGAAAATTTAAGAATAGCACCTATTCTAAGTAAGATCAATGTCTTTATCAAGATGATGGAGAACAAGGTGCTATTTAAGTGCAATAAAACAAGTATTTCCAATATCTTTTATAAAAAATTGGTGATCTAATGATTAGGGTAAGGACAAAAAGGTTGAAAAGGGCTTTACAAAGTTAATTATGGACAAAGAGGGTGCTCTAGATTGAGGTATTTTTCAACAAATTTTGCTTTATTTTCTTATGTTATTGGAAAAATAAATTATCTTGACTTATCTAAAGAACGATCAACTTTTATGGGATCTTAAAATTGGGGCTTTTAAAACTTATTTTCCTTAGGATTATGATTTGATCAACCCAACTTATTTCCTAACTTTCTGGGATATACATAACAATTTGATTTAAGGATTCCTAAAGCAAGTCACCTAAAAGGTTCTTTATCATAAGATTACTTTAAGAAATATGTTGTTTTTAAATGATATGCATTATGTCCTAGGAATTCACATTAATCTAATTTTTGTGTCCTAGTAGGAAAAGTTAAAGTAAAGGTCTCTTTTGAGTTTGACAAAATTGTTATGACTAAAATTGATGTATTTATGGGAAAAAGCTATTGTAACCAAGAACTTTTCATTTTGAATATACTTTATGTTATTAATAATAAAAATACATCTATTTTTTTACGTATATTATTGACTTTTATGATTTATGATACATTAGATAATGACATGTAAGTATTCTTTATATTCACAAGTTAAAATAGCTTAGTCTGATTAAAAATTGTTGTGATTGTGTAGGTAAGTGTGAGATTTGTAAGAAAGCCAAATTAGCTAAAAAAAAAGAATTGCAAATTAGTGTAAGGAAGGATTAATTGACTAAACTTAGTCAATTCTGATTTAAGACATTTGAAAAGTACTATAACTAAAGATGATAAATGATTTTATGTGATTTTAATGGATAACTATTCTACATACATTAAAGTTTTTTTTATTGAGTAACAAGAATGAAATGTGTAATGTGTTTATTAAGTATAAATGTGAAGTAGAAAACTAGACAAGCAAGAAGATTAAGAAACTTAGATGAAATAAGGGAAGAGATTATAATTTTCAATTCTTGTTAGGTTTTTGCAAAAAGAAGGATATTATTTAAGAGGTCACATCTTATTACTCACCATATTCAAATAGGATAACAAAAAGAAAAAATAGAATTATAAAGGAAATGATGAATATTATACTAATCAATTCTAAAACTATTAATAATTTATGAAAAAAGATAATGCTCTATATATGTTATATACATAATAGAATTTCATATATATATATATATATATATATATATTAAAAAAAAACTAGTAATACTCCATATAAACTATGAAAGAGGTATTATCTTAATCTAAGTTATTTAAAAATGTGAGAATGTCTTGTTAAAGTACTTTTACTTAAACCAAAGAAGATGAAAATAGTTTCTAAGATTTTTAGATTGCATAAGTGGTTCCTAACAAAAAAAAAAAAAAAGTTCACAAGTTTATTAAATCTTTATATAGATTGAAACAAATACATAAATAATAATATGAGAAGTTTGATAATGTTTAGATCTTTAATGATTTTTCAATTTTTGATGTTAATAAATGTGTTTATATAAAACTTAAGAATGACATATGTATTATCATATGTTTATGTGTTGATGATATGTTTATTTCAACTTCAATTTAAAGGTAATAACTAGTATAAAATCATTACTTGCATCATATTTTGACATGAAAAATTTTTAAAAAGTAAATGTCATTCTAAGAATGAAAATTTATAGAGCTTCTAATGGTATATTTCTTTCATAAAAGCATTATGTAAAGAAAATTCTTAAGAAATATAAATATTTTAATGTGACACTAGTTTCCACTCCTTTTAATACAAATGTGCATTTACTAAAATATAATAGTGATTATGTATTTCAGTTTAAGTATGTTTAAATCATTAGTAGTTTGATACATTTAATGAATTATACACATTCTGATATTACATATATTATATGTAAACCAATAAATATACACCAAATCCAAATTATGATCATTAAAATACTTTAACAAATATTTTGAAATATTTAAGAGATATTATAAACTATGATATATTTTATAATAAATTTTATGCTATATTAGAAAAATATAATAATGCTAACCAAATCTCTAATTTGAATTAGAAAAAATCCCACTAGTTGCTATATTTTCACTTTTGAAGGTGGAGTAGTAGTTTTAAAGTTTGCTAAAAAAAAATAATTATTACTCAAGTCTATAAATAAATTTCCCAACACCATTAATATCAATGCATTATGATAACCAAGTTGTCATTCTTATGTAAAAAAAAATTATATAATGGAAAAAATAAAAATATTTTTCTAACACACAAATTAATAGTTACAAAATAATAAAGTAATATCACTTGACTTTATAAGCTTAAAGATAAATCTAACTAATCCTATAACTAAGCCATTGGGCAAAAACCTAGTAAAAGATACATCAAGGAGAATAAGATTATTTCTTATAGAGAATGGTCATGAGTAATAGAAATCTAGCTTATATGATATGTTGGTTTATGTAAATAATAACAAATCATTGATTCACCTTTTGTACATTATCAAAATTGTAAAGTTCTTCTTATGATGTAAATAGTGTAATGATTCCAATATTTAATATTAAGTTATACTCTTAATGAATTTTATAATCCTTATAAGTGGTGTGTCACTAAAATATACATTTGATAATTTCAACATATGAAAGTAGAATAAAATCATTCCTATGAGATCCTAGGAAAGATCTTTAGAGCATTTATGAATATAAATCAAGCAAGCATAAGGCTTAATAATGCTAAACCATGTCAAATAATATGATTTCAAACAATATAATATAAAGACAAATTTACTATTATTCATTAAAAAGTCATGGTTTATAGAAATTTTTAATTTCACCACTCTTTTAAATATTAAAGCTTTCACATCTTATTTTTCAATTCATAGCCTAAAATACAAAAAAGAGATATATTATATACTTATTTAAAAACAAATATATTTTAAAAAGCTTGTACCCCACATTAGAAATGTAAGGTCATGTTTTACCTATTTATAAAACTACATTTGTTTTATACATTGCAAAATAAAAGGGTTAAAGAAATGTCTTGCACATAAGAGAATGATCCATAACCTAAACTACATATGATGCCATATAATGGACAATGCATCTTTAACCTAAAACTTTTCAAATTATATTGATCAAACAAACCATATTTTACTAACTTTTTTAGCTTTTATAAAACTATTTATTGAAAAACTAGAAGAAAACCACATAACCTCTAGTCATTATCTTTATTCTTAATATTTATCTTTATAAGATATTAAATAGAAGTAATATAAAAAAAATGCTCCACCTTCTTCATCTAAAAACACCTAAAGAAAAAGATTTCTTCTTGCTTTCTCTTTTTTTTTAACTAAAAGTTACTGGGTTAACTGAATTAGTATTGCTCATATTATTTACTATTTAAAGTGCATATTAATAGGAAGATTTATAATATCTTATGAAAATAGTTGTTATAACCTACTACATTAAGACATTATTTATAAAAAATTGAATATTTTTTAAATAGTAACAAGCATGCCTCAAATATTATATCCTTTTTATATAGTTTAATTTTATTGTATTTATATTTTGTATACTTCAATTTTTTTTAATAAGACATAAATTAGTTGTCCTTATATTAATTTTTAACGTGGAATCACTAAGATTCCAACTTTAAATCTTTTGATTTTTTTACATATAATTTGTACCTAACATGCATAATTTATCATTGTTTAATAAACAAAAAGTTGTTCCTATGTGGAATAAAAAATTCTAAAAAAAAATTTCCTTATAAGATAGTGTCAAAACACAAATTTGAATTACTTAATATATTAAAAGATACACTTATCTAAGAAACTAAACTTTAACCATAAGAAAAGGAACATGGTTAATCCATGCTTAATAAGTGATTGTAGCCTTAATGCTTTGCATATCATATCTTAGAGATATAAAGGGAATTATTGGCCTTAAAAATACTTTAAAAGAGGCAAATTAGGTTGTAAAGACATTTACCTATAAATTTTGTAATGTGAATATATAAAATAAACTCAATATGAATGACAAGTGCAATTTATGGATGGGTATATGTAAGAGAAAATAATCAATCACAAGATAAATAGTAACTTCTTGTTGTATGTGAATATGATTAACAATGAAAAAGATTAAGGGATGAAAAAAAATACAAAACAATATTATTTTAAATCTTTTAATCCTATGTGCCCTCCTCAAAGTATCCTTTTCAAGAGTTTCAACTTAATTATTAAGCTCTTTAACTAGAAGGAAAATAATAACAACATATATAAAGAACCTTTACCTTTATTACAATGATTTTAATAAACACACATACTTCTCACGCACATATAATCTGTTGTTCTACACACTTATAATGCTCAAACTTTTCTTACTTATATATGACCAACACTTGCTCTTATAATGAATTCTTTCTTTCTTCTCTTTAAATTCAAAAGACTTAGTTTAATTAAAAAGAAAAGTTGTATTCTCCATTTATTTATTATATATAGCCTTAATGGTCTTAAAATATCAAGTTAGGGAATGTTAAACTTGGAACAATTTGTTAGATTATTTCCATTTTTGGCACATCATCAAGGTAAAAATTGATCCAATTTTCCATAATTTCAAAATATTTTAAATTAGTTGCTTGGATTTTAAAAATGTTTCCTTATATATTTTGTCTAGCAAATCCTTTTCAAAATTGCATTGAATTTCCATAACTTTAGCTTTAAGTCCTTCATTTTAGTGTAAACAAGATTTTTAATCAAATATAATTTCCATATAAATATCAAACTTCATATCTTGAATATTTTTTTAGTATAAGGATTTTCCATACATGACTTCATTTTGCATTTTTAGCACAAAGAAATTGTTTGACCATTGGTCTTCTTTCCTTGTATAGATTTATTGCACTAATATAGTTTCCTTTAGGGGTTTTGGAGATATATACTTGTACCATAAAAAAGGCTCCAAAAATTAATTATCTTTCAATATTCAACTTCATTAAAAAATTTTCCTTTTAAGAAATAAGACTAAAGTTGCAAACACTTAAATAAACATATTAACAAAATAATAAAATTGAATTTTAAATAGATTTTTTACATTACATCAAAGAACAAAAAATATACTTTACCATACGAAGATGAATGACTTAAACTTTCAAGCTCATAGTCGATCCTTCCATAATAAGAATATATACATATATGAAAAATCACATATCCCACTTACCATAATAAAATATAAATTCAAAAGTTATAGTTAATATGACAACAACAATAACAGCATAAGATTAACAATCATAATTGATTATGACTACAAGGATATATTCCAATAATTTAAAAGTTAAAAAATATATATCAATCAATGGTTATGACAATAAAAGAATAAAAATAGATGTTGATAATAATTAATCAATGTTAGCATATTAAAACTCAATTAGAGATCATATGATGACAACATAATTTACACATCATCTAACATTTTTTTTTAATAATGACAACATAATTGATTCTTATATAAATGCAAATGCTCCTCTTGAAACCATAGTCTATAAAAATAACATAATTAACTAAATAAAATCATAGAAAATGATACAATGTCAAAGCATAACATAAAATAATATAAAGTATCAAAGCATAAAAGTAAATATAAATAGATAAGTATTAACATATACTAATCAAAATATTATAGAACAATGACACAATCATCCAAATATCCAATAAAAATGATAGGGTAAAAATAGTAAAAAATGAACATACAAGCTATTCAAGAAAAGAAAGGAAAACAAGTTAAGGTTGGAAAAAAAAGTAAAAGATAATCAATCCAATGAATCCTACTTTTTTCCCCTTGACATCATAAAATGTGAATTATCTTTAACAAAAATGAATCCTACCTAAAGGTTGAAGATTTATGATAAACCATCTACAGCCAAAAAGAAAATTCATCTTAAAATTGTGTAACATTAATCTCATCCAATGCATTTTAGATTGCAACTACATCCTATAACTATTCAATTGTCATCTAAGTCTTAGTAAAGTCTAAAGCTTGTGATTTTCAACCTTTGGTAGATTTTCTTGCTACTCCTAAAAAACATTTCCAATAAACTTCATTTACCAAATCAAAATCCATTTAAGCTAGAGCCAAAGTATTTATCAAAGTCATGCTAGACATATTGATAGGCAATTTATTATTATCCGTCATAGATAAACATTTAAGAATATTATAAAGTATTATCTCATTTGGAATAAAATTAAAATTCTTAAAAATTATATATGTAATAACATTCATTATATCCTTAGAATGATTAAAAGTTTCCCTTTTCATTACATAATTCAAAAGGTACATACCTACATAAGATAAGTGATCAATATGCCAATTTCTTATAAAGACAATACTTATTATAATTCTTTGCATAACACGAGTTTTCACTAGCAAGGCACTAGCTTTCTCAAGTTTGTAACAAGGTAAAATTAAAGCTAATCCACAACTTATAAAACAAAAAGTTAAATTAATCCTCTAACACAACTTTCAATTGCTTAAGCATTAGAAACAAAGAAAATAAATGCAATTATATTTGTTGTTAATGTAATATTTGTTTCATTCATGTAAAATACTAACATCTCATCATTGCACTCCATAATATTGGTGAAAATATTTTGACCATATTGGAATGTTAAGCACAATTCAAATTAATAAAGTTAAACCACTTTGTGCAATAAAATCATCAAAAAACACCTTATTAGCTAAATCTTCAATGAGTCTTTCACCTAATATTTCTAGGTACATAAATTTCTTCTCATACTTCTTAAAATTTTCATCAATAAAAAACTTAAATTTAGAGTATCTCAAGTGTGAGCCATCTATTTCTTCGGATGTATTGTATTGGCTTGCTTCATCTTGAACCGTTAGAGATTAAACCAGACTTAAATCCTCGTTAAACTTTATTATTTTTTGTTTTAAATAAGTTAATATAAGCAAAGTCAAGCAATAAAAGTTGTAAAATACTTATTGGAGTGAGAAGTAACATAATTAATAAAATAATATAAATGTTATTATAATAGTATAAAATGTGAATTAATAGGAAAAAAATAAAAAAAATATATATTTTATTAATTTATTAAGATATAGCAAATAGAACTAATTAATTTATGTGTGATTTTTATAAAAAAATATATATAAAAATTAAATTAAATTATAAAATATCTATATTAAATAAAATATTAATTATGTGTTTATAATTGTTTTAATTTTTTTTAAGATTTTTAGAATATAACCCAACCCGTATTACATAGCTTTAGAAGTTTATCACTACCTAATAATAATAATTGTAACTTGCAAGAAGGGGATGGGGCGCAGATGCTGAATATGGGGACCCATTAAAAGACATGATTTTAGCTATCAATATCGCTTATTACAAAACTCGACCAGAGGCACGGGGAAAATTAACATACAGTGCATCTGAGCCAACGCCCTAGGCCTCCTCCTCTGTTTGAAAAATACAGCTAACCCTATTAGAGACGTAACGTGGTTTTGAACATATCCCTGTATAGTTTCTCATATGACGTCCTTGCTCAACAAAAGCAAATCCAATCTCCTGGTACGTTTTCTTGAAAATTCTACTTTCAATTAGAAAGTGGTAAGAGGTGAAATCTAACTTGTTATTGACAGAGTGAATAGATTTGTTATTTCTTGAAATTTCTCTTCTAATTCAAAATCGTGGTATAACGCATATCCTCGTTCTGATTATGAAATAAATGAAAAAAAAAGATTTTTTTTTAAGAAAATTTTTTTATCAAAATTGTCCATGTCTAGTTCATCATTCAAAATCATATTACATCTTAAATATGATGAAATAGGATGAATTGAGATAATATTTTGTAAATATTTTTAATTATCTTGAATATATTAATTATTTTTTTATTTTTCGATCGCTTAGAAGAGACAAAAGAAAGATTTTGTTCTTTTTTTCAATAATTTTTGATTTTTAATGGACCTCAAACCCAAACGAAGTTCTGAACATCAGGCAGATAAAAAAAGAATGGAACTTACCAAAAACAAAAACCGCTTATTTGAATGCCAACGTGCTGTTGAGAAGCATTTTAAAATTTTAAAAGTAAACCTCGCCGTTGCCGGGGATCGAACCCGGGTCACCCGCGTGACAGGCAGGAATACTTACCACTATACTACAACGACAATGACTGATATGGGAACACTGTAAATTTATTCATAAATTTTAAATTAATTTCCGAAATTTTCCCTTACTGCCTCCCAATTTATGGACAGTTCTATGCTTTTCCTTGAAATTAAGCCTTCGAACATTCCGTTGGAGCATAACCATTAAAGTTACATCCAACACCAATTCTCCATTCTCTGTAGGATCCTTTAAATTTAAAAAAATACAAATTTAATGCATTTATTTTCAAAAAATATAATTATGACTATATATAAAGTAAATAAATCGATAGTTATGATAACTATATATTATTAAAACTAAAAGAAATCTCAATTCTTACTAATGTGATTGTTTCTTTTTATAAATTAAGCATCTTAAAATATCTTGTAATTGTACAAGTTGATTACAATCAAAGTTAATTACATTAAGATTTTATGTATGAATTAATATATATTTAATTATAGTCAAATAAATATTTCATCCATTTGTTCAGATTATTGGGACCAAGTTGCTTTTCTCTACAAGTTTTTACCCTTAAACTAACGACCAAACTGAAAGGGTGAATACTCTTTTCGAGTGTTATCTTAAGCATTTTGTAAGTGTCAATTAACGTGATTAGGAAAAATTCCTGGACGTGACTTAATTTTTTTAAAATTTACAAAAAAGCGAGGCAACTGTGAAGAGTCCCTTTGAATTGACAATTAGGCAGCAACCTTTAACGCCTTAAAGCGTGGATGCGGATTCATCAACCAAAAGCCTATAAACTTTAAAAATGGTCAAGTCAACATAGTTCGTTCCTACCTTAACAAGACAGTTAAGAAGATGAAGAAATGAGCAAGCAAGAGAAAATGACTAATCAAGTTTATTGCTGGAAACAAGGTAATAGTTAAAATTTTACCCTAACAATTCAAAACTTTTTGTTTTGTTCATAAGAGTCTAATAAGGAGCTATGAAGGATTTTACTTAATCCTCGATAAGGTTGGAAAGGTCTCTTACAAACTAAATATGCTCAAAAGCTTGAAAATCCACCTAGTCTTCCACATGAGTATGCACAAACTATTCAAGAAAGATAAGAAAGACCCAAAATGAGGAGTCTCCAATAGAACTCCTCTGATTGTGGTAAAGTCCTACGATAAAGAGGTCGAAGAAGTGCTTGGCAAACGAATTGTTCAAAAACGTGATATACATTAAGCACTCAATACTTATTCAAATGGAAGGGATTGCCCGAGAGTGAAACAACATGGGAAAACAAAGAAAATATGTGGTAATTTCAACAATTTCAAGAATACGAGGACTCAACGAGGACGTCGAAAAATTAGGTAGGGGAGAGTGAAATGTCCTGGAATATTCTAGGGGAATCTAAACGCTTACTAGGACCCTACAACATTTTACCTTATTTTAGAATTCTTTAGAACTTTGATTGTAGCCGTTAGATTATATAAATCTTAGTCATCCATTTATGTGGTAAAGTTATATATAAAGAGGATTAGCCCCAAGAGTGGAAGACATCTAATTCACTTATACTCTCTCTCAAATATAATATAGTGTTTCATTTCTCTCATCATTCTCTCTTGTGTTTTCTGTAGTATTTTACTTTCTCTTCACTATTTAAGGGGAAGACTGACTTAACTTCTACAAAGAGCATAAGGGAAAGTTAAGTGACGCACGATCGTAAGTGAAATTTGTATGTCTATGACATCATGCTCTTATAGTCACGTAAAGTCCAAATTGCATGCAAAAAGAGAAAAAAAAAAAAGGACATTTAATTCCTATAAGTTAAGGCGTGATTCCTATTGGATGCGTGAATGTAAACTTGTAGACAAGGAGGGTTATTTACAAAGATTAATAAGTTTAATTTAAATCACAGACCATTAATCCTAAAATATGAATAACATGAAGTTCATGGTTTAAAAAGCGCAGATGTCAATCAAATCCTAGAAAATTTTTATCAGATTGTCATTAGAAGGATTCGAGGGCAGTGCCATGCAAGCCTAATGGCCACAAATTCTACTTTAGTAAGGATGATGAGCTGCAGCCTTATGTTACGGAATCTCACATCGGAAAGGTAGAGGGAGTCTTTGGGCATTATAAACGTGGGCATTGCATATTCAATTAGGTTAGTCTTTTGGAAGAAGGTAATGACCTCGTGACAAGTGGTATCAGAACTAACCTGACCCAAATTCGATGTCCGCCACCAAGCGCTTTAGGCCAGGGAGTATGTAAGGGGTCTCGGTCCACGACAAGGACATCAATGGATTCAGTGGAGGAAAATGTGACGAAATCTTAGATCGAAAAGGTAGAGGAAATCCTTAATCTTTATAACGTGGACACTGCATATCTGAATGCGTTACCATTTTCATTGCATAATCAAAATGGCCTAGTTAAAGTGTTAAAATTCTCATGGATAAAATTTATATACAAGAAAAGAATTTTATTAGTGTCACAAAGATAAAGAGTCAAATTATAATTTATTTATGTCGAAAATTGAAAGGAGAGAGCCAGTCCCATAAAAGACATTAAATATTTGCATGATTGTAATAATTTGTTAATGTTGAGCAATATCCTTCTAGTACAGAAAATATTAATGTATTGTCTTGGAATTTAATATATATGTGTGTGTGTGTGTGTTTTTATTATGTGAATGATAGATAATACTATGAAAGATATTAAATATTTTCATAATTTAATTATTTTTTGCATTAATTATCTTAAAAAATAATAAAAATTAGATTGATCTTTATTTATATATATATATATATATATGAATCTTCAACAACAAACAAGTTTATGAGCATTGAGTCCAAGCATAATTTCCTAAACCGAAGAAAGGCATTTATAATGTCAAAATTGGCAAGGAAGGTACCTTGATTGTCCTGTCGTGGGTAAGTAAAATAACCAAACCTAACAACCGTGCCTAATTATAATTATCATTTGTACCAAAAGCCAAGAGTAATAATAATAATAATAATCATGGCCATTTGAGGATCTCTTCCGAATGAGAATCATCGATCGAAGGCGGACATTTCAGTTCGGGCAATGCCCATAAACGACATAACCGCTAGACTAGAGTGTTTCTGTAGTTATGATCCTATTTTTCTCTCTTCTATGCCTCAACATATGATGCCGGAAGTTCAATCGGCAAAAACTTTTTTATGCAAACAAACTTTTAGAATAGCTTTGTGCCATTTACGCGTGCATGCTCTCATAAAATCATCCTCTTCTCTATTCGAATTATTTATTTTCTGGGTAAATGACGTAACCCGGAGGTGGTGGGGGACCAATTAATAGTAGGACCACTTTGCCCTCGAGAGGCCTGACACCAGTGCCGTTCACAGACTGGGCCCAGTAGCTTTTAATCCGATCGTACGGTACTTTTATTTTATTTTATTTTATTTAGTTTTTTTTGGGGGCTCTTACGGCGTTTGATCATATAAAGTTGAATTGTGACAGGCAGACACTCTTGCGCCTATCATCCCCACGTTCCCATTAAAAATAGCTGTGCGTCGTACGACATGTTTGCCCCGATTAATTGACAGCTTTCTACCCAATGCAATTTTTACAAATTGATGTTCTCTTGCTGCAATATGCTTTTGTTTTTTTTTGTTTTGTTTTCTTTTTTTTTTATATAAAAAAAAAAGAGGAAGAAGAAGAAGAAGAAGCAGCAAAAATTATTAAAAAGAGGGAATATTATTGAAGCAGGACTTCAAACGAGAGATAAAAAAAAAAAAGAAAAGAAAAGATGTGTTGATTTACAAAATCTCAAATTTGAAAAAACTGTGCTGGCTTGTTTATCTTAAACCTTAATCTAAGCCATAGAGGATTTCAAATTTGCAATCAACCACCCCGCCCCACCCATACACAGGCCTCCCAGATAAGAGGCATCCACGAATTTATTATTATAATTATTCACTTTAATTAATTCTTTTTGCTAACAGATATATTATTATCATCATCATAATCGTCGTAATTATTATTAATTAATAGTAATTAATTAAAAACCCGAGTAAAGCGGCCTTTGTGCGCACTGCCGGATCCGCTCACCAAAAGACGAAACCGCATAACAATAATTCAAAAATAATATAAATACACGAGAGCCCTTTTCGTAGTAGTTAACTTTGAAGGTGAGATTTTACCCCGTCGTGTGACCGACCGATATTTTTTGTCACTTCTTTTCCTGCCACTTATTTAAGTTCCTCTCCGTCAACCCCCCCCCCCCCCCCCCAAAAAAGAAATAAAATAATAAAAGAATAAAAAGAAAACAAGAAAAAGAAGTGCACTCAACCAACTGTCACCCCCCATTTTCACTGTCATTTGTTCCTTTTTTCTTGGGGGGGAGTTGGGTGGGGGGAGGCTTTCATTTTTCATACAAGAAGTGGTGGAAGGCATCCTTCGATTTCAGAGTCAGTGGCATGTGAGATAACAATTTTTTTTTTTTTTTTAATGACCGCCTCGTTGATGTTTGATTGAGTCAGTTCTGCTGTGTAATAAGCCCACACACCAATCTGGTTCCAAAGGAACCGAACACGCATTCGGTTTTTGCTTTTCGATGACCTTTTCATTGGCTCTTTAGAAAGAAAAGAAAAGAAAAGTGAAAAAAATAAAAAATAAAAAATAAAAAAGGGCAATTGAAAAAAGAAACGACATCTACTTATCGACCCACCCACCCCCCCCCCCCCAGTAGCTCTTGAGAGGAAAAGAAAAGGAAGTTGTTGTGTCGAAATTTTTGAAATGCAGAAGAGCCAGCGATTCTGCCCGGGTGTACGGCCCGATCGGGAAGTCGCGGGCGATCTGATGGAATCGGCGCTGTTCAGTGTCGGTGTCTCGGGCATTTCATGGAGGTTGCTGTAACTCGGTGTAGTCCACACGCCGTGCCTAGATTTTTCACTAAGCTCGTATTCGCGGTCGTTGTTTTCGGGGTTAGCTCTCTCTCTTTCTCTCTCCACCGTTTCTCTTTCATTTTTTTTTTTCTTTTGTGTAGAATTTCAGTGTTCTCTGTTAGGCGTGGGGTTTTTACGGCTTTTTAGTTAGTTAAGTTAAAAATGTATAAATTTCCGTCTGTTTGGTTCACGAGAATTTGCAGGGAAAAAAAGTGAGTTTTCGCAATTTAACTGCTGCTGTGTAATGTTCGCGGAAATTGTGTAATTTTGACGTACTTTTTCTACATAGACGGGAAGACGGGGATGAGATTAGATTAGTAAGCTACGGCTTCAGTAATAGAGACTGCCATCTTTCTGAGAAAGACACTATTTAAATTTTTATTTGTTAGGGCAGGATGGTGAAGAACTCCTTTAAGTGATTATCTTGGCGTTTGTTTTCATAAATTTCCCTTTTCTTTTGAGAATAACTTTTAGGAATTGTTCTTAATGGCAAAATTTTTGAGGGAAAGCACTTTGCTGTGTTGAATTTGGAGTTACTGGTAACTTACATTTGTCGTTTGGAGGTTTTCCTGGTTGATATTACATTAAATGGTTGCTTTGGGAGGTACTCTTTAAGCTCAAATGAGCTTTGATTGCATTATGTGTTGCTAGATCTGTTAGTCTTAGTAGGAAGGTGTTTTTTGTTTTTTTTCCCTCTTTTGGTTGCAATTCTCTATTTGTAGTGGCCTGGACTGAATTTGAGGCTTTCTGCTCGTTCTTACAGATTTTTGTGTTTGCCTGTTTGCCTCTTTTTTAGTTTTTTTTTTTTTTTGTAAGAATTTGTGTGTTTGTTCTCTGAAACAGATTGCACTGATATTATCATGTGTACAAGTTGCTATTGCTGAAATCCAAGGACACCAACTACCATGGGAAGACACAGAAAGGGGAGGTGAAAAATTGCATCTCATTCTTGCATTCATGACCAGATTATTGAACAGAGGAGGCGACCTGGTCGAACAGTGTATTCTGTTAGCCCACAGGTTTATGATCGGTCTACAATCCATGAACCTCTTCATCGCAAAGGAAGGGCCTTGCTTGGAGTTCCAGAACTGTTAGTACAGCAGACGGATGCAAATCAGCCTATTAGAATATACTTGAATTATGATGCTGTTGGCCACTCACCAGATAGAGATTGTCGTAATGTTGGTGACATTGTGAAGGTGGGTGTAATAAGTTGCTATGTATTGATATATTCATGAGTCAGGTCTCTACAATTGACTGAATTCTTCTTTTCCACTTATTTGATCAGCTTGGGGAGCCTCCTGTCACTACCTTTCCTAGACACCCTTCTTGCAGTCCTCATGGCAATCCTCCTATTTATGGTGATTGCTGGTATAATTGCACGTTGGATGATATAGCTGGGGAAGACAAGAGGCATCGCCTTCGCAAGGTTAATACTGTTATATACGTTAATGATAGTCTACTTTTCACATCCATTTAACATCATGTTTCGGGATCACAGTTGAATGTTAATTGGGCATAAATATTTTAGTTACAGCTTGTTTAATCAAAGGCAAAGAAGCCAGTTACAAAATTTTTTCTGTGCAGGCTTTAGAGCAGACAGCCAATTGGTTTAGGAGAGCATTGGCTGTTGAACCTGTGAAAGGAAACTTGCGTCTGAGTGGATACTCTGCCTGTGGGCAAGATGGAGGTGTACAGCTTCCACGTGAATATGTTGAAGGTATCAACATTGCAACTGTCTCACTGTCAGTGACTTGTTAGGGCTTGTTCTCATTTGAGATTGCTGTTGTTTTATTCACTGTTTTTGAGGTGATGATTCTGTATGTTCAAATACTGCCTAGAGGGTGTTGCTGATGCGGACTTAGTTCTATTGGTGACTACAAGACCTACCACAGGGAATACTCTTGCCTGGGCAGTGGCATGTGAACGTGATCAGTGGGGTCGTGCTATTGCTGGTAATTCTATTTTCCTGCATTACTATCTGATTCTTGCTTTTTACAGAAAGCTGATATTGTATTTTCTCTAGGTCATGTGAATGTTGCTCCCCGCCATTTGACAGCTGAAGCAGAGACTTTACTTTCAGCCACCCTCATTCACGAGGTCATTTTGGTTGCTAATCAGCCAGCTTTTAAACTCATTTTAGTAAATTTACTTGCACTGATTCGCATGTTTTAGGTTTGCCAGGTTATGCATGTTCTTGGTTTTGATCCTCATGCCTTCGCTCATTTTAGGGATGAGAGGAAAAGAAGGCGTAGTCAGGTAATCCTTAATTCCTAGAAATCATATATTTATGTCTGTCGTATGTTTAAACAACTAAGTGGAAGTTTGGAAGTGCTGCGTTTTTAAATTATAGAATGATTTTTGGTTTGGGTTAGAGCAGAAGTTTTCTTGATGCTGTCTAATGTTGGCAAACATTTTATTCAAGCTGGTATACTGGCAATTAGTTGTCCTATTTTGTGTCTGTTTTATGGAATATACTGACTAATTGTAAGGAAAATGTGGAGAACAACTCATACCATAAGGCTTAATGCGTACTTCAAGTAAAATGCTACTTCTTTTAAGGTTATCCTTCTCTTTTGTTTCTTTTCCTCTCATATTCACAGCTTTTGAACTTTTTTGCCTGCTTTCATGGAATGGAACCTTGGTGCTAAGTCACTAATATAACTGGCACTCAGGGTCTTCTTTTTCTATTATTTTTTTGTCAGGTCACTGAGCAAGTCATGGATGAACGGCTTGGGCGGATGGTTACACGTGTTGTGCTTCCACGTGTTCTCATGCACTCACGACATCATTATGGGGTACTTTTTATGCTTTGTATTAATGTTATCCCAAAGAACTCAACGGTGTCTTCTTGGCCTGTGTTCTAGAATCTTGGTTTCTAAATGTTAAAGTTCATCAAGACCAGCAAGAGTTTAATGATGTTCTGCCTTTGCAGGCATTCTCTGAGAATTTTACAGGTTTAGAGCTGGAAGATGGGGGAGGACGAGGCACATCAGGTTATCATTTTCTTATTTCTGTTTTCTTTTCTCTCCCTCTTTGTCTAGCAATTTCTTTTCCCGAGCAGCCATTAATAGCTCTATTTGCTTGTAATGCATTTTTCATCAATGTAAATAGAGATCTCCTCAATGGAGCAATGCTGCACAGGAATTCACGCATATGAGAACCAATAAAATGAGGAAACCACATATGCAGAATTGTTTGGCAAATTACTATGTCATCACATGCTCTTGCCATTGAATGTGGGCTGCACACATTGTTATAATACTGTAAAATTTGTCAAGTAAGGGTTGTCCATAATTTGCCTGCAGGATCGCACTGGGAGAAAAGGCTTCTGATGAATGAGATTATGACAGGATCTGTTGATACAAGATCTGTTGTATCAGAGATGACTTTGGCTTTATTAGAGGATAGTGGATGGTATCAGGCAAATTATAGTGTGGCAGATCATCTTGATTGGGGTCGCAATCAGGGAACTGAATTTGTTACTTCACCTTGCAATCTTTGGAAGGGTGGATATCATTGCAATAGGACCCAGTTGTCTGGCTGTACGTACAATAGGCAGGCAGAAGGTTACTGCCCAATTGTTAGTTATAGTGGAGACCTCCCACAATGGGCTCGCTACTTTCCACAGGCCAATAAAGGTTTGTTGTTGGCTTGAGTTTCTTTCGTTATGCTTGTTTTTCTTGTCTGCAAACTCTGTTGATTCCCCAGTTTTCCTGTTTAGACATTTTTTGTGCCATTTTACATGACTGCTGATTTGAAACACCTTACAGATTAAGATTTTAAACCTCTGTTTTTGCCTGCTAATTTTTGCTGGAAAATTTTGCTTCTAGATTATGGTAGAATCACACTAATCATTTGTGTTGTTCTAAGTTGTAGCAACTTATGGGTGCTCTTGCTTTCCAAAACTATCAGTCTTTCCCAGACTTTGTCAGTTGCCCAACAACCTTGTTTTGTGGCTTGACGATGTGGAATATTAAGATTGTTGCTTATAACTTCAAAGCTCTATTTAGGATGTATTCCTTCCCTCATAACCATTACTGCACAAATCTTTTTGCTGTGTTCTTCTTTTCTGCTACTCATGAGACTTGATTGTTCAATTGTCTTGAACATACCTGTGGATAAATAAAGATGCAATCTTATATAGCAACATTCTCTAATCTTTTATTACTGACTGTTTGCAGGTGGGCAGTCCTCATTGGCTGATTATTGTACTTACTTTGTTGCCTACTCTGATGGATCATGTACAGACACTAACACTGCTCGAGCACCTGACAGAATGTTGGGTGAAGTACGAGGGAGTAACTCCAGGTGAGAATAGTGATTGCATTTTCCTTGAGGACGAGACCTAATATACTGATAAAGCTTCATCTGACCATACATGTAGGTGTATGGCCTCTTCACTAGTGCGTGCTGGCTTTGTACGAGGATCCATGACCCAAGGAAATGGTTGTTATCAGCACAGATGTGTAAAGAACTCACTAGAGGTATGCTGGTATTTTGATACATGGATGTTCTCTGGCATGCCATGGCAATGTCTGTCTGTTGCATAATTGTTATTAGCCTTAACTATTTGATTCAACTCAATCTATGCTTGCATATAATTGTAGCTCTATTCTATTATAGTATTTCAAATGAAACCATGATCACTAGAAGATTCTGATTCCATTTGTTTTACTTTCAGGTCGCTGTGGATGGTATTTGGAAAGCATGCCCAGAAGCAGGTGGCCCAGTTCACTTCCCTGGATTTAATGGTAATTATGGTTTTCAATCTATTAATCAATGTTGTATGATGAATTCCATTTGTCCTCATATTTTCTGTTCCTTTCTGCTCTTTTTTTTTTTTTTTTTAAGGTGAACTGATATGTCCTGCTTACCATGAGCTGTGTGGCACAACCTCGGTTTCTGTACCAGGCCAATGTCCCAGTTTTTGTAATTTCAATGGAGACTGTGTAGATGGAAGGTGTCTCTGTTTCCTTGGATTTCATGGTCATGATTGTAGTGAACGTGAGCTCCTAAACTCAACTGTGTGCTACTTTCTACTCACTGGATTAATTGAATCTTAATTAGTTCTTTTGGAAGCTTAAAACTTTTTGAGTTAATTAGTTCTTTTGGAAGTTTAAAACTTTTTGAGCTAACTTCATTATGGATTTATTTTATTTTTTGTAATTTGACTAGAGGTTTTATTTCTTGAATATCTTTTGCAGGTTCTTGCCCTGACAATTGCAATGGACATGGCACATGCCTTTCAAACGGGCTTTGTGAATGTGAAAATGGCTTTGCTGGCATTGACTGCTCTACAGGTAATAAGGTGTTAATATCTATTTTACATATGAATTTTGATAAAATTTCTTATTATTTATTTATCTTAAAGTGGTGGCTGTGTTCATCTGTTTGTAGTTTGGTATATTGTTGATAACCATAGAAATGCTGATTATGGAAACGTGTCAATTCCCAGAGGATGAATGTTTTTTGTGTGTAAATATAGAACTATTAGTTATGTTAAGGATTTGTGCTATCTCAATGTTCGCACAGCTTAGTCTCTGGGTGTCTAAGGTTGGTTCCATGGCAGCATTTTATTTCTTTTATGGTATGTCTTTTTCTTTGTCCTTGTTTGGTAAAGATTTTCCTTGTTATGGTTTGAACTCATGCAGTTGCCAAAAATAGGCACACACCTGAGAAAGTAAACTGATCAGTGAACGTGGTTCTCTTTCTAACTTCACACTTTGATATCATTTGCAGCTGTTTGTGATGAACAATGCAGCCTCCACGGTGGGGTCTGTGATAATGGAGTTTGTGAATTCCGTTGTTCAGACTATGCAGGCTACACATGTCAGAACAGCTCCACACTTCTCACGGGTCTTTCAGTCTGCAAAAATGTGTTGGAGACTGATATGTCTGGTCAGCACTGTGCACCAAGTGAGCCGAGTATACTACAACAGCTAGAAGAAGGAGTTGTCATGCCCAACTACCATCGGTTGTTCCCGGGTGGAGCCCGGAAGTTATTTAGTATCTTTGGCAGCAGCCACTGCGACGCAGCTGCTAAGCGACTGGCATGCTGGGTAATTGCCTGTTGTCACCAATGCTTCACATTTTTCTTAACATGTTCTTTTTCATGTCTGGTGAATGGTGGACTGAAAATTGACCCTAAATTACCAGATCTCTATCCAAAAGTGCGATAAAGATGGGGACAACAGGCTCCGGGTATGCCATTCAGCATGTCAGGCTTATAATTTAGCTTGTGGAGCATCACTTGATTGCTCAGAGCAAACCCTCTTCAGCGGCAACGAGGAAGGGGAGGGTCGATGCACTGGCTCTGGCGAGTTGAAATTATCCTGGTTTAGTCAAATTTGAGGTGTAGCTTTTCTCCAAGTAATACTTCTCTCAAGGGGGGAATGTCTGTAAAGCATAGGCAGCTGTAGTTTTGTTTTTCTGGCCTCCTTTTGTGCCAATTGTTATTTATTTTTAGCTTGTAATTTTTCTGGGGCATTTTAGAAAGAATTCGCACGCGATACACGTGCTCTAGGTGTAGGGTTTCCCACCACTTCTTTAAAAGAATTGGCTGGGAATGGCTTTCAAAAGTGAAAGCCACTTTGAGAGAAGATTGGAAATGTATTCTAAGGAAAAAAAAGAAGAAAAAAAAACAGGGGAAGTTTAGAGAGAGAAGTGGCGAAGGCATTAAATGAAATGGAAGGGCACAAAGCTTTCTGTTTTCTGTGTTATCTAACCTTGCTCGTCCTTTAACGTGTTCGTTTGATGTTTAACTCGTTATTAGTGCACACATTTGTCATTTGAATTTGAATCGAGTAGAATCTCTTCATTTGCTCCGTTTGTTTCGGAAACCCGGAAAGTCATTGCGAGTAGCTCCGCAAGTCGTCATTACCGGGGATGCTGGATTGCTTCTGGTCTGGTGTCGAGTATGCGAATTTTCTGCATGGTGAGATATAAGGGTTTTGTCTTAAATCACGAGGCAAAAATGATTGGCAGTTGTGTTCGACAGCAGCTTGGGAGATGCTGGCTATTGAGCCAAGCATACGTAAAGACCAGACCTGGGCAGGGCGCGGGGGAAAAGGATATAGGAATAAGACACCATCCAGAGCCGTTTTACATTAAATGCGGTCCCTATACCGTTGCACTTGAACGTGATAGATTCCAATGGGATGGGCGAGGAACATGCTTCGACTGATCAGCTTACCCCGATACTTTTCGAAACACTGGAACATGCAGTATTTTTTAGTCAAAGGAAGAAAAAGGGAAGTTTGATATTTCTGAAGTCCATCCATGTGCCAATTGCCAAGTACCTACTTCATCACACTTTTGCAGGTTATGCTCGCCTACCGGAGTAGATGAAACTGGGAGATTGGTAACTTGTTGTGGGGGGGGGGAAGGGGGGGGGGCAAATTGAAATATATCTTAATATAAAGATTGAACCCAGATGCCAGCAGCCAGCAGCTTTTTGGTAACTGCGCAAGCCATGGCATAATTTTCAACTTCCAGTTAAAATCTACAACAAACCAAGCAAGTGCAGTTTATGAAGCCAAATTAGATCAGTCCCACCATAAGTTTTTATGTGACACACAAACGAACCAACTAAACCTAATAACACATAAGATTGGATGGCATTATTGCGTTTCTTCTTAAATTATATTCCACAAACCGGACAATTTAACAATGAGCACACGCTAGAAATCCATATATTGAATTAAAGAAGACTATCATCGTCAATTAACGAAAAAAAACACACTAAAATCGCCAACGAAGAAGGAATAAATGACATTTATCCAGACCCGCTGGGGCAAAATGTGATCAAGTAATCCGACCCGGAACAGGTGCAAGTACTAGAGGCATCATCGTATGCGTAACTGTAGGCAGTTGGGCACGCATTCTTGAACATCTCTGAGTATTGTGTTGGTCGGCATGTCTGGGGCGTAGCGTAATCCCCGGTACAACAGAATTCCGGCGCATTAAATGCCGCGCAGGCACTCTTGCATGCCACAATTGAACCCGAATCCATGACCCGCAATTCCGTGGGGCACTGCCCATTGAGATCCGCCACGCAACCCGCGTACTGGCAATTACCCGACCCGCCCACCGCCTTGACACCCAAGCCGACATTGTATCCATCCACGAGACTAACGTCGTAAAAGTCCTTGTCATTGAGGTTCGTGGCAATAGTAAACTCCGCCAGAGTGACCGGCGGGTTGCCACCGCCTGTGCACTTTAGCGTGCCGCCGCAGTCACCTGTTGTGCAATTCCCGGTCCCTGAACCGTCGAATGTGCAACCGGTTCTGGCCCAGAACCGGCCAGACCAACTGGGTGGGGCTTGGAGCTGGATTGACGACCCAGCCGGTAGTGCAAAACCGCCATCGCCAGGAGTGGCACCGCCATTTCCGGAGAGAGTTCCTGGCCACACTGTGTAGCCGCAAAGGTTATGGATGGTGAACACTGTTGCACTGGCTATGTTTCCTGAGAAACCCAAAGGAAAATATGAGAAAAATATCTTTGAAAAAAAAAACAATAAGAAAAAATCTTTCAAAGGAGTTAACAAAAAAAAAAAGGGCGCCTACCCAAAGAGAAGAGGAACAGAAGAAGACAACAAAACCAGAAGCCACCTGCCATTGTCTTTTTTTTTTTCCTGCAAGTGGGGGGGGGGGGGAGGCTGCAAAAAACTGAAAGTTGTGGAGAAAGAAGGGGAGGTTAGGGCGGTTGCAGTTGGGGGGGAGGGGGGGGGGGGCTCCTTGTTTAGGAGTCGACCCATCCATGCTTTAGAATTTATATTTGCGTGTCCCTAACCATACCTCAATATACAAAGTTTTCTTTAATTCAGTTAATGGGGTCCTATCTTTTCGTGATCACAACAGGATTTTAGGCCCTCTTTGGGGATCTGTGAGTTTATTATTGTGCATGGCTGTCTACTCCCCTCGCTACCACTACTCAAAGTGCGTCCTTCCTTTTCGCGACCTCTTTCACATTTGTCTTCCTCGTTCTTTTTTTTCTTTTTTTTTTTCCTCCTCTTTTAATTGTCATAATATCCCTTTTGATCAGTGTACTTCAATGGGGGGATTTTCATTTGTAATAAAAAATCAAGAGTGAATTTTATTGATTCAATTACATTTGCAAATCATTAAACTTGGCGTAAATTTAATGATTTCGCAAACACTTCCTACCCGAAAAAGAGGGGGGCTTTACTCCCCCCACTACACACAATTAAGACTAGGACGAGCCCGTGGGAAATAATGACGGAAGAAAATGAAATTTATTGTAGCGAGAACTAGTTAGGTGTAGTGAAGCCTCACGAGTAATCTTGCTGGCAGCACCATCATACCACGTAGCACCGTCCAATGGCAGAGATGGGCTTCAACTCAACTCACTTGCCTCCGAGATGGTAGGCGGAGGCACACTATGCCGGGCGGGGGGGGGGGGGGGGCTATCGAGCAAAGCTGATGAAATGGGGGTCTAGTTCACTCAACCCAACAAACGTGTTCTTGTTTGTTTAAGACAATAAGACACAGCAAATCTTGCCCTGCGCCATATCCATTTCGTGGCAAACAAACATCATGATGCAATTAGCGTTTTTGACTTGTTTAGCTAATTCCCCCATCTGATCTATTCGGGCAACTCAAGTGTAGCAGACTACGAAACCCCCTCCCCCGCCCCATGTCCACCCAGTATGCGTTTCTCTCTGCTCAAATTCATTTTGGTACCTGAACTAATTTTTCATTTATGATTCCATCTCTCAAGTAAAGTTCCAAAGTTCATCATTTAAATCTTAACTTCTATTTCAAGTTATTTACAATTTGACTTTAACCACGCGGCTTATTTTGACGACCATTTTACATTTAATGGAATCAGAATTCCGTTTTAACAGCTCCAGAATCAGATGGAGAACGATTAAGGATCACCCAGCTTTGGTGATACGGGAAGAGTGAGTCCTGCCTCTTTTTTTTTCTTTTTTCATAATTATAATTTTATTCTTTTTGAACGGATGAGGAGCTGGCAATCATATTGGCTATTTACCTAACAGCTTGAAAATCAGCGTCATCGGTGAAACCTAATACACGGCAGACTTCCTGTAAAAGGTTCAAGAATTCCCATTTACCAACCCCAATGACAACAATTGAGCCGTCCAAGTTCGTCATTCAGGCGATTATGATGACAACCAACTACTGCCCTTTTTCATTTTTTTCCTCATTTTGGTTATCTTGGTCGTTGACAAGATCAAGTTTGTCCATCCATAAACGAACAAAAAGCTTACCCATTTGCAACCCTTTGTGTTTGCCCGAAAGCAAACGTAACGTCCTCTTATGGGGCCCATATTGGAATTGTCAAATTGTTTAATTTGTTAATCAGGGAAAGGTTTAGCAGTGAAGAGGGCCAGGAAGGTAATGCAGCAATCATGCCAATAACACAGAGACATGCACATTCGTTCCTCTTCATATACCTATCATGTCCTGTGAACCCATCTAGCCATTGTTAGCACACACATGTCAATTTTTTTTTTTAATTTTCCAGAAATGTGACACGAATGCACACTCCTGATTCTTGAGTGGAAGATCAACTTACAAAAGGTTTTCCAACGCACTATTGTGTTCATTTTACATTTGTAATGATATAATACATAATTAAATTATGGTATTTACTGTAAATATGCAATCGATGATCATAAAGCATCCCAACACACTATTGTAAGTACTAATTTTACATTTGAAATAATTCGACGAATGATGATTCCCATGAAGACTACAAATGTGCAATAAATAGTCATAAACAGTAACACTTCCGGGACATTTTTTTGTTTTCTTTCCCTTTCTTCCCTTATCCATCGGATATTCCATCCGCAAACCCATCCACAAAAGAGGCCAACTATATTACCATGGAAGATAAGAACTAGGATCCTTTCAAATTTACCTCTGAGCTTCATGTGACAGCAGGTTTATCAGGCTCGGCCTATTTCCACTAAAATTGAATCACCATTTGGTAGATGAGGAAAAAGAAAACCCAGTTCTTCGGCCTGTATGTTGTCAAAGTAAAACCTATTGTACAGAGCATCGACTGTTCACTCGCACCAGTCTACCATGGCCAATAGGCACATAAAGAAAACGAAACTTGGTTCCTAAGAGCAGCACGCAAAATGCCTGGAAGATGCCATTGAGTTCCCTTTTTTTTTTTTGTTGGTTTTTTGAGGAGTTTAGATGAGACAATGTCTTGCATATACGTCAAGGTAGCTGCATGCACTGGGCATGCCAATGGCCGTCGGTGGAAAACAAGTGAAACGCAAACCTGTTTTTAAAACCTCTGAAAATCAGGTTGATTGACGAAAAGCTAACCTTCGCGTGAGAAGAATGGCTACCATGCCCTACGTTTTTCCCCCGAATAAAAGCCATGGCATTTAGGAAATATGGGCATCTTACTGCCCCCTCTGAAGAGCATTCAGAACACAATACAAATTTTGCAGCCCTTTGTCACGGTCCGTCCAATTAATGGGAGCCTAACCCAAATGATGGCCCAAAAGTTAACCCACTTATCACCTTCTACATAAGCGTTTAGGTAAGCACTTCACTTATGTAAGCGCTTAGGTAAGCGACTCCCTTATGTAAGCGCTTAGATAAGCGTCCCGCTTAGGTAAGCGCTTAGGTATTCTCTTTTGCAAATATCTTAAATATTTTAAATCTAGAGAAATTATAACCACACATCAAGGAGGTGGTTATACCCTCACTCCTCTCATTTATAAATCACCTCTTCATTCATTCAATACAAGTTCACTTGCAAAGTTCTTGTACTCTCTCTTTCAAGTTCTTCTTGTTCGGTTACTTGCCTCCCACAAGTCTTCCGCTGGTTCGTTCGAACTCTTCAAGACTTACTTAGCATCTTCTCTCGCAAGATCGACTAAGTGCCGCACGGGTTAGCACGTTCGAATCACGTCCAAGCCTAACTACGTGACAGGTGGTATCAGAGCAAGGTAATCCTAGTCCCTACTTTGTTCTTGTTTGAGTTGCGAATATGGCAGGTGAGGAAGGATTTGTTGAGACCGTTTTTGAGGAGCAACCAATGGAGCAAGAAGCTCGTGGACGTGAGGAGCAACGTGCTCCAGCCAAACGTGGCAAGTCCAAGGTTCCAGCCAAGGAGACCTTAGACTCACGTGTTGGTACACTAGAGAGGAGTGTCCTTGACATAAACTCTCTTATGGGAGATCTCAGTGATAATGCGGAGGTCACTCAGGCTGCCAAACTCTTGATCAATCAAGGTATGTCTAACATTCGTGAGTTTGTTGAAGGAGAGATTCGTACCCTTCGTAGGGAGATGGAGTCCTTTCGTCGAAACAACTCACTTGTTAGCACAGCTGTCACTGCTTGCACTTTCACTGCTATACATGGCTTGAAGGTCCCGAAGCCTGCCATGTACAACGGCACAAGGAACGCCACTACCATGGAGAACTTCTTGTTCAGCCTGGAGTAATACTTTGAAGCCGTGGGAGTTGTCGACGATCTGGCCAGGATAGGCAACGCCCCAATCTTTCTAAGAGATACTGCCCAACTCTGGTGGAGAAGGAAGCACTCTGAACGGTAGAAAGACTTATGCATCATCGACACTTGGGAACAATTCAAGGCTGAAGTACGTAGGTACTTCGTCCCTCACAATGCAGACGGTGAGGTGAGGAGGAAGTTACGTCACCTTTGTCAGACAGGTAGTATTTCTGACTACATCAAAAAATTTACTACCCTCATGCTTGAAATCGAAATGTCCGATAGGGAACTACTCTTCTACTTCAAAGACGGCTTGAAGGACTGGGCAAGAGTCGAGTTGGAGAGGCGTAATGTGCAGACCCTAGATGCTGCCATTGCCGCTGCGGAAACCTTCGTTGACTACTTTGGTCACTCCAAGAGTAAGAAGCCGAACTCTGGCAAAAGTGGGGGAGAGAAGGTCGGGCAAAAGAAGTAGGATTCTGGTCGCCACGAGGGTGGACAACAAAGGCCCTCAAATGACCGTCCCAAGCATGAGAAGAAGTCTGACGGTAAACACAACTCGACTAACCCTCCTAAACCTTGTTTTATTTGTGATGGACCACACTGAGTGAAGGATTGCCCCAAACGCAAAGCCATGAATGCGATGATGGCGGCACTCGATCCAGAAAAGGCCGATGAAGAAGCCCAAGCGGACATGGGATCTATCCAACAATTGGGTAATCTCTCAAAGCGTTCCTCCCCAACAGTCGCCAAGGAGAAGAGACTGCTGTATGCTGATCTTGCTATCGAGGGCAAATCAGCTAGTGCGATGCTGGATACGGGGGAAACGCACAATTTCATAGATGTTGAAGAGGCCAAACGTCTAGGCCTCAAACTGACGAAGGGAAATGACACCATCAAATCGGTAAACTCGGGAGCAAAGCCTATCCAAGGCATGGCACACAGAGTTGCTGTCCAGATCGGCGAATGGACGGGTAAGTTAGACTTTACCGTTATTCCCATGGATGATTTTAAAGTGGTGTTAGGTCTTGTATTCTTTTGCAGAGCTTTGGCTTTCCCTGTTCCTGCTACACGTTCTCTTGTAGTTGTCGACAACCACAAGATCCGCGTAGTCCCCTTGAAGCGTAAGGAGAGATCTCAACCATCGATGATCTCAGCCTTGCAATTCAAGCGGGGTCTCAAGTTGGGTCCTGGCTACGTTGCTACCATAAGAGAACTAAGCGATGGGGAAGACGTAGCAACACCAACTCCTACCTTGTCACAACCAGTTCAGGCCGTCCTCAACAAATTCAAGAACGTCATGCCTTCTGAGCTACCCAAGAAGCTTCTACCAAAGCGAGATGTGGATCACCACATTGAGTTAGAAGTCGGTGCCAAACCCCCTGCCATGACTCCTTACTGTATGGCACCTCCGGAACTCGCTGAATTGAGGAAACAGCTCCACGACTTGATCGACTCGGGCTACGTTCGACCATCAAAAGCCCCATTCGGTGCCCCAGTCCTTTTCCAGAAGAAGAAGGACGGATCCCTACGGATGTGTATTGACTACCGAGCATTGAACAAGGTTACTATCAAGAACAAGTATCCCATACCCTTGATAGCTGATCTTTTCGACCAACTCGGGAAGGCGAGATACTTCACCAAGCTGGATTTGCGATCGGAATACTACCAGGTTCGCATAGCACAAGGTGATGAGCCAAAGACGACCTGTGTAACACGCTACGGAGCGTTTGAGTTCTTGGTCATGCCCTTTGGTCTCACCAACGCACCAGCCACTTTTTGCACACTCATGAACCAGGTACTACATCCTTTCCTGGACAAATTCGTGGTAGTTTATTTGGATGACATTGTTATATACAGTAAAACACTTGAGGAGCATGTAGAGCACCTCAAGCAAGTCTTCCAAGCTCTACGGGTAAACGAATTGTTCATTAAGAAGGAGAAGTGCTCATTCACTAAGCAAGAGGTGGACTTCCTTGGTCATCGAATCAAGGATGGTAGATTGTTGATGGATCCAGCAAAGGTGCAAGCCATCCAACAATGGGAGCCACTAACCAAGGTCCCGGAATTGCGATCTTTCCTAGGACTTGTCAACTACTATCGTCGGTTCATCAAGGGATACTCTGCCGTAGCCGCACCCTTGACCAACTTATTGAAGAAAAACCGCACTTGGCATTGGACGGAAGAATGCCAAGCTTCTTTTAAGAGATTGACGCAAGCAATTTCTGAAGAGCCCGTTATGGCGCTACCGGACTACGAGAAGCCTTTCGAAGTCCACACTGACGCATCCGACTTCGCCATTGGAGGAGTCTTGATGCAAGATAGGCATCCCATTGCTTATGAAAGCCGTAAGCTCAACGACACGGAGAGACGGTATACCATCCAGGATAAGGAGATGACTGCCGTCATCCATTGCTTGCGCACTTGGAGACACTATCTCCTCGGAAGTAAGTTTGTAATTATGACTGACAATGTTGCTACAAGCTACTTTCAGACACAGAAGAAACTCAGTTCCAAGCAAGCTCGTTGGCAAGATTTCCTAGCGGAGTTCGACTACACACTGCAATACAAGCCGGGCCAAGCCAACGTAGTTGCTGATGCGTTGAGTCGGAAGGCGGAACTAGCGGCTCTTGCTACTAGTACTCCTACGAACAACCTCCTTGAACGGATCAAGGAAGGTACTAGACAAGACAAACTGGCCAACAATCTGCTAAGGTTGGCTAGTGAGGGGAAGACTCGTCGATTTTGGGTAAACAATGGAGTCTTGACAAAGGTAGGGAACCGCGTCTTCGTGCCAAAGTGGGGCAACTTGCGGAAGGAGATCCTTAAGGAATGTCACGATTCACTATGGGCTGGTCACCCAGGTATGGCACGAACCCTTGCTCTTGTCCAACAACATTACTTCTGACCGCATATGCATGCAGATGTTGAGGCCTATGTGCGAACTTGCTTGGTTTGCCAACAAGACAAGGTAGAACAGCAGTCACCAGCCGGTCTACTTGAGCCACTACCCACTTCCGAAAGGCCTTAGGAAAGTGTCTCGATGGATTTTATTGTGGCTCTACCAAAGTCTGAAGGATGCGGAAGCATCATGGTGGTAGTTGATCGGTTTAGCAAGTATGGCACCTTCATTCCAGCTCCTGCTGATTGCAAGGTGGACGAAGAGCATCATCAGTGACAGAGACTCCCGCTTTATAGGTAAATTCTGGCGCGAGCTATTTAAGTTGCTGGGAACCGAGCTAAACTTTTCAACAAGCTTCCATCCTCAAACCGATGGACAAACTGAGCGAATCAATGCCTTGCTCGAGCAATATTTGAGGCACTATGTTAGTGCTCACCAACGAGATTGGGCGAAGCTACTCGATGCTGCCCAATTCTCATACAACCTTCAGAGGAGCGAGACCACAATCAAGAGCCCGTTCGAGATTGTCATGGGACAACAACCGCTCACACCAAGTGCTATTGCCTCTCCCTACACTGGCAACAACCCGTCTGCCTTTAAGTTTGCAAAGGAATGACACGAGGAAGCGGATATAACAAGGGCTTGCCTCGACAAAGCGGCCAAGAAGATGAAGAGATGGGCTGATGTGAAGCGACGCCCAAAAGACTACACTGCAGGAGACATGGTGATGGTGAAGTTGCTGCCCAACCAATTCAAGTCTCTACGCAAGGTACATAAGGGCTTGGTACCGAAGTACGAAGAACCATTCCCCATCATCAAGCATGTTGGAAAGGCCGCCTATCAAGTCCAACTCCCTCCAAAGTTAAAGATCCATAACGTTTTTCATATAAGTCTTCTAAAGCCTTTCCATAGAGACGAAGAGGATCAAAGCCGAAATGAGTCAAAGCGCGCACCAACGGCTGTGGTCACCGAATTCAATAAGGAGGTGGAATGCATCCTTGCTGATCGAGTGATCCGGAGAAGGGGAGTTCCCAACTATACCGAGTACTTAGTCAAATGGAAGGCTCTGCCAGACCACGAGGCTAGTTGGGAACGAGAAGACCAGCTTTGGCAATTTGCCAATCACATCCGGCAATTTAAGGCTGAAAATGCGACGAGGACGTCACAGGATTAAGTGGGGGAGGAAGTCACGACCCGTCCAATTGATGGGAGCCTAGCCCAAATGATGGCCCAAAAGTTAGCCCACTTATCACCTTCTGCATAAGCGCTTAGGTAAGCGCTTCACTTATGTAAGCGCTTAGGTAAGCACCTCCCTTATGTAAGCGCTTAGGTAAGCGCCCCGCTTAGGTATTCTCTTTTGTAAATATCTTAGATATTTTAGATCTAGAGAAATTATAGCCACACATCAAGGAGGTGGAACTACTATAAATACCCCCACTCCTCTCATTTGTAAATCACCTCTTCATTCATTCAATATAAGTTCACTTGCAAAGTTCTTGTGCTCTCTCTCTCTCTAGCTCTCTTAAGTTCTTCTTGTTCGGTTACTTGCCTCCCACAAGTCTTTCGCTGGTTCGTTCGAACTCTTCAAGGCTTACTTAGCATCTTCTCTCGCAAAATCGACTAAGTGCCGCACGGGTTAGCACGTTTGAAGCACGTCCAAACCTAACTACATGACGCCTTGCTCAGGGACCTTGGTTGTAAAGTTGTCCGTCTCCGATAAAAATTCTACTTCAATTGCTTTTCTTGCACGCTGCTTTAACAAAGCCTTTAACTTTTTGTATACAAGATTCAGCGTGGGCTGGGCCAACTCGAATTTGCTCGAATCTAATCCAGACACAACATGAGCTTGATTATTAGTTGGCCCATAAAGTAGCATGTGTACCATGGCCTGTCTTGCTCGAGACAATGACAATTAGTAAATAAGAAAAGAGAGAGAGAGAGAGAGAGAGAGAGAGCAAGTGGGCGTACTCGAGTCGTGTTTGAAAGGAAGAAAAGAGAAATTTGACCATAGTGTCAAAAAATTTCAGATCTTGGAATTGATAAATATTTATAATTTTATTAATAAAAAAATGTTATATATATATCTAAATAATATAAATTTTAGGTCATATTAATAATTTTAATAATATCTCTTAATTAATATAATTACTTATCATGTAAGACAAATTTATAATTACTAATCACATAATAAATTAAAATATTTAAATATTTATTTCTTAGATCACATTTTTAATCAAATATTAAAATTAAAATAATTAAGATTTAACTATTTAATTTTAAATGAATATTAATTTTTAATAAATAACTAATCTACATTAATTTCATTATTCTCTTTTTATCTTAATTTACTATCATAGTTATTTATAATATTTGATTTGACTTAACAAAACTTTAATACTTAAACAATTTATTCTTCTCAAGTATATACCCTAACTTTATTATCTTTGAAAATTACTTTCACATTAATAATTTTGTAACTTCATTTTCATTTATAACATTTATTATCTACAACTTTAACTTATTGTCTTATAGATTTATAATTTGCAAACACAACAAATTTTTTTATCATCATATAATAAGATTATTAATAAATTTCTTGAAAAATCTTTTATCACTTTCCTTAACTGATTTTTGCTTAATTTTTGAATTTTTTTTTAACAAAATTGTAACATAACCTTGAAGGATAAAGTATAAAGTTTATTCTTTATGATACTTTATAATACATGATATATGTTGAATACTATTACATAAATATTCTATTTCCTAATTTTTCATTGAACTAAGTTACTTTTATTTCTCAATTTAATAAGTCATTAATTATGAGTTTCTTTTAAATTTTACCTTTATACGTCTTTATATTTAAATTTTCTTTCTTTATATTTAAATTTTCTTTAACTCTTAACATCATAATTCCTTTTATTTGAATTTTATATATGATATTTATGTATAAACTTTATAATTGTTACTAGCTCAACAACTTTTTATATATAATTTTATATCTAAATTGTTTATAATTTTAAATTTTAATTTAACTCTTGAATTTAACTTTAAGTTTATTCTTTTTGTTAACTACTACTATTATTATTCTTTATTTACTAACTATCTATCTTTATTTTTTCTTATTATTTTTATTTTCTTTTCTCTTATACTTATAATTTTCATATCAATCAAACTCATTATATTTTTGTTGTTGCACTTATTAAACTTTTTTATTTTTTAATCATTTTTATCTACATTATAAATTTTACATTTTAGCTCTTTTTAAAAATTTTTTTCTTTTATTATACCTAAAACTCTTTCCTTTTTCACTTATTTCCCTTTCCTTTTGTTTCTATTTTGCTTTTCATTTTATTTTCTTTTCTCTTGGTCTTCTCTTAACTTTCTTTCTCTTTATCTTAATACCTTCGATAATTTATGGAACCTTGCTGTTGGATAAGTAATAATTAGCCTATATGTAAGGAGTTTGGCCAACGATGTTAGCATGGTTTGCAATTGAGTAAATAGCTAATAAAACATCATTAGTAAGAAGAGTATAAGGATGAAAAAAAAAAACATAAGAGGGGTCAATGATAATTTTGTCACTTTCTTGTGTCATTTAGGTGTATGCTAGGCTAGATTAGGCAAATTAATGGTTGATTATTGAGATATGGTGAATTTGTGTATAGCAATATATTAGGATCTTGCAAGTCCAAGCTAGAGGAAGAGCCCAATCTAGTAAGTGAAGCCTAAGTGGTTAATCTAGTAATAAGAAAGGCAATTGTAGCCATTAATGATCAATTTAGGAATTTCCAATTTTGTTGCAACCTTACTGTCATTATTGAACTTTTTTTCATTTTCATTTCCATTTTCATAATGTAACCATTTAGATCTCGAGATGCTTCTAGTGAATAATATAAATAACAAGCAAGAAGCTTGTAAAATGGTAAGTTGTAATGAGACTTGATTCAAAAAAACCTCTACTTAATAAATTCTTCCTTTTTCGCTGTCTAATGTCTTTTACTACTATTACTTTCTCTATTAATCCTTTTTTTTATTCTTTTTAAACTCCTATTTTTGCTTTTGATCCTTAATATTTGGTTTGAAGCACCAATTCTCCATATCGAACTCTAGCAAATAAGCATTTTAACTCCATGGTCAATAATACCCATTTAAAAATGCTTGACAAGTGTGCAAACATGACCAACAACTTTAAATGGTGATAGAGAAGATGAAACTATTAGAGTTGATATTGGAACAATTATAATTCTTAGAGGATTTTAGCATTAAAACACTAACCTCTTTTGAGCAACTAATGGAAATTTTGCAACCATGTAAGCCTCTACCATTTAAAGAAAAAGAAGTGGTGGCTAAGGTACCAACTATTACTACCTTGAATGGGTTGCTTCCCATGCCTTAAAGACAACTTATAGACATTAGAAAAAGCTTTTGTAAGGAACTCATTGTGTGATCATGGTAATAAGTTAATGTCTAAACCATTGAAAATCAAATTACAAGTGTTTGATAAAGAGAATCCTTATTGTTAGCTTTGGAAATACAATTGATCCTTCCAAATGTATAAGATCACAGAGAGTGCAACCATTGAAAAAATGGTCATGTATTTTGACAACAAAACATATGTTTGATTTTAAGGGTGGATAATGGCCAAACCTTACATCACCTAATGACCGTTGAAGATCAATTTTTATCAAAGGTTTGGTAATGCATCATTACTTGATATGGTGGAGGAGATGTTTAAACTCTATTTAACTAAGTCAATGCGTGACTATTAAGAGTAATTTGAGAAACTATATTCATTATTTTTTACTAGTAACCCATCTTTTATTGATTCATCTTTCATATTTTAGTTTATAAATGGTCTAGGTAATGAGATATGATCCATGTTGTTCCCACAACCTTGTATGAGCTATAATTGTTGTCAACTAAGTTTAAGTGTGCAAGAAAGTAAAGTCACATGGAATGACAATAAGGTAAAATCCATATGGAGGGACATAAACATAAAAGACGCATGGAAGGGTAAGACAGTAAATTTGCCCTCCTTATTAAGGTTTTATGGAGGAGTATATAAAGGTCTAATACTATAAAGAGCACAAAGTAGCCATCAAGTGAATAGTAGTCATCGTCGAAAAAGAGGAGATGTTAGCAAATTGAGCAAATCGGAGCAAACCCGACGGTCCAAACAAATGATCAGGCTGAACGAAGAACAACCATCAAGAGAGAAAGAAAGGGGAGATGACCAGGCTGAACAAAAAACAACCATAGAGAGAGAGAGAGAGAGAGAGAAAGGAGAGACAAGTGGGCTGAACAAAGAATAATCGTCAAGAGAGAGAGAAATGAGAGACGACTAAAAAAATGAGCAAAATGGCAAAAATAGACAACCGGCAGAAACCCAAGAATGGTCAGACTAGAGAAGTCGATGGAAAGGAGAGAGAGAGAAACTCGACGACCAAACCAAAGGAGTTAATGGGAAGGAGAGAAAGAGAAACCCGACGACCAGAATAGAGGAGTCGACGGGAAGGAGAGAAAAAGAAACCCGACGACCAGAACAGAAGAGTCGACGAGAAGGATAGAAAAATGAACTGACGGCTAACCAAGTGAACACAGTAAAGCACACCATCGGTGGAAGGAGAGAGAAACCCGACTGCCAAAACAAAGGGCGAATGATCGATGAACAGTGATCGGCAAAAAAGGGAAAAAGTCTTAGACGGGTGAGACCATAAGATGGTGAAAGTAAGAGTTATGTGAAACAATGTAGAGAAGAAATTCGGCAAAACATTGAAGAACTCAATGTATTTTCAGATTTCATCAAGAGAGGTTAAAGAGCATTGCAGTGAACTTTTAAGCGGCAATGGAGCAGCCTTTCAATTCAACAGAGGCAAGATAAGTTAGAAGAAAGGTAGACACAGTAAGTAATACTTTTTGTATTATACTTGCTTAGTAATTGCAATATTGAAAGGAGTAAAGAATTAAGGTATCCATTATAACTGGAATTCTCAAGTATAGTAGATAGTCTCGTTAAGGAGAGTTCATACTACCGTGGATGTATGTCACGTTGATGAAACCACGTAAATCTCGTGTATCTTTAATTTGCTTTATGTTATGTGTTTTGAATTGAGTTGTAAATGTAGCTAAAGTATTAGCCAACTCATAACCTAACGAAGACCTAAAGAAGAATATTCAAATTGTCTATTAGGTAAGGTGTCTAAAAGATGACTTTGGGGACTATTGTGATTAGTATGTAGCAATAGATCTATTTTAATTAAGTCTGAGAAAGAGTTCACTTTTGAGAAGAGGTTGAATTTGTTCACTTTCCTACAAATTGCAAATTATGGTGATACTAATTCACCCCCTCTCAGCATCACAAACTAGTAGATCCTAGGGAGAAGTTAGGAACTTCATCGGAGCAAACCGGAGGAAGGAGAGAAAAACCCAATGACCAAAAACAGAAGGTTGACAGAATCAAGAGAGAGACAGACGAAGAGTGAGAGCGTGAAAGAGATAAAAACGGGTCGACACGACTAGATGGTGAGAGAGAAAGCATAATACAACAAGAGAGAGAAATGGGTCGACGGCAAGACAGGGAAACGGGTCGACAACAAATTTGAGGGTTGAACGAAGAACAAAGGTTGAGAGAGAGAAATAGAGCTGTACAACAAAACGAAGAGTGGACGGCCGATGAACAATGAAGACAAGGAGACAGGTGAGACCATGAGACGGTGAAAGCAGGAGTTGTATGAAACAACATAGAGAAGAAATTCGGCGAAACATTGAAAGAACTCAAAGTATTTCCAGATTTCTTCAAGAAAGGTTAGAAAGCATTATGGTAAACTTTTAAGCAGCAGTGAAGTAGCCTTTCAATTCAACAGAGGTAAGACAAGTTAGAAGAAGGATAGACACAATAAGTGACACTTTTTGTATTGTACTTGCTTAGTAATTACAATATTGAAAGGAGCAGAGAATTAAGACATCCATTATAACTAAAATTCTCAAGTATAGTAGATAGTCTCGGTAAAGGAGAATCCCTACCACCGTGGATATATGTCACGTTGACGGAACCATGTAAATCTCGTGTGTCCTCAATTTGCTTTACGTTCTATGTTTTGAATTAAGTTGTGAATACAACTAAAGTATCAGCCAACCCATAACCTAACGAAGACCTAAAAAAGAACATCCAAATTATCTATTAGGCAAGGTGTCTGAAAGGTGACTTTGGGGACTACTGTGATTAGTAGGTAGTAATAGATCTACCTTAGTCAAGTTTGAGAAAAAGTTCGCTTTTAAGAAGAGGTTGAAATTGTTCACTTACCTCCGAATTACGAATTATGGTGATACTGATTCACTTCCCTTTTCAGTATCACAAACTAGTAGATCTTAGGGAGAAGTTGGGAACTTCAATTGGTATTATAAGAGTAATGAAATCAAAGACATTAAAAAAGATAATTAAGTTTGCAACCTAAAAGAGGTCATAATAGAAATAAGTCAAAAAAAAATTAAATTGAACTAAGTAACCCTTTAATTTTAATTAAAATTCCACTATGAGCATTAAACTCATAACCATTAACTCAAAAATAAATCCAAAATTAGACAAAAAGACATAGGAAGGCATTAAATGATCTAGTGATTATTATTAGTACGAGGAGAAATACTCTAAAGGACATCTATATAAGAAGAAACAACTATAGTTAATGGAAAATGCAAAAAAGTAAGGGTAACATAGACTCTTTTCTAAAACAACTTGTTGAGTCCATCTTTAATGATTAATGTTAAATTTGTTGTCAACATCATCTTATACTATTATATGTGTTGATTTGATATTATGAATGTTGTTGAGATGTAGTGAGGTTATTGGGAGAAACTATTGATAACAAGGCAACCATGGCATTATGGAGTCAACATTAATCGTGACCCTAAATTTTAGTGGTCAAGATTGACCATTGACCGTTAACCATTGACCTTAAATTTTAAGAATCAAATGTTGTCGTTGATTGTAGGGCACATATGGAAATTAACAATGATCATTGCTGATTGTGTACCCTTAATCTCAAGGCTCTATAAATATCCTTATGCATCTTGCAAGAAGGGTGTGTACTACAAAAAATTGAGAGAGCCAGCCAAAGAGAAAGGTGAGCGAAAAACCCAAAGAAAAAGAGATGTGAATGGCAAAGAGGAGGCAACCACCAAGTAAGGTGCAACCAGCCAAGAAGGAGAAAAAAAGAACAAGGGGCAACTGGCCAAGGAGAGTGCAGTAGCTACTAACGAAAGAAGGCAAGGCTACCGGCCAAAGAGAGAGCAATAGTCAACAAGAGGTGGAGCAATAACCGATAAGTGATGGAGTAGTAGCAAAATGGTCTTGCCCCAATAACCAACACGTGGGGATAGCAACAACAGTGTGAGAAAACTGCTACAGCGTATGGGGAAAGCAGTAACAACGCAAAAAGTGCGAATAACGGGTACAGACAGCATGCGTGCAGATAGTAGGTGTAGAGTGCAAAGACAAACGACACAATTTGCCCAAATAGCGTACAATGGGCACAACTTGCTCGAATAGTAGGTACAACATATGCGGATAAAAAGCAGTAATGATAGTGCATGTAGACAACATTAACAGTGCACGCAGACAGAAGTAGATAAATGTGGCAACATGTGCAAATAGCATTAACAAAGCGCAAGGATAACAGCGGACAACAGCAGCAATGTGTGTAGATGATAATGATAGCATATACGAACAGCATTAACAATGCGTATAAACAACAGCAGCATTGCTTACACATTGAAGGAGAAGATCCATATTCTCTTTTATTAAACTGTACACATTGAACGATTGGTCTCTAAGAAAGGTTTTTTCATAAACTCTTGATAGATTTGTTGAGAAATAGGGTAAGATACTCTTGTAGTGATTAGGAAATTAACTCATTGATTTGAAAATCATTTTAAGTGGTTAAGAAGTAGTCTTTCCACAAGTGGTGAAGGAGTGATCCTTCTACAACATTATTGAATCCCTTGATAGCAATAGTAGATTGTGTGATTTATGAGGGATACTGTCACATCATGAATACTGTTCACCCATTATGGGTGAACCATATAAGAATTATCGTATGCTTTTAGGTGTTTGCGCATTGATTGTGTTATTCATACTGTCGCACTCACATAAAGAAGAAAAATAAAAGTTGGATCATAGGTTCTAACAAGCCACAAAGATTAAATTCAAATGGATTTATAAAAAGCGCATATCTCACATTGATTCATCCCTTTTTCAATGTAAGACCTAAAACAGTTCTCATCATAACTCAATAATGTTGTAGAAACTTTAAAAAAGACTTTGGGAGAAATTTCATTTAGCACTATCACTAAGAGTTCTAATTTAAATATGTTCAAGCTAATAGGGCATATAGATTACTAGTAACTTATGGTGTTAATTGACAATAAGAGTACTTATAGTTTTATTGATTATGGAATAACTTAAGAGATATTGTATATAATTATGACCATAACTCTTGTGATCATCATGGTGGCAAACTATAAGATATTGGTATGTATGAAAAAGTGTTTTGAATTAATTAGGGGTATATAAGGGCATTTGTTTTTGAATAAGATGAGACTTATTCCCTTAACATCATATACTGTTATGTTTATCATTAACTTGTTTTAGAATTACAACCCATTAACTTTAGACTTAAAGGTCATGAAACTTTTCTTTTGAGAGATGGACTAAAGGTCATATTAATTGGCATGACCCAAAAGATAGTCTCAAATATTTCAATCGAATGAAAATTGACTAAGTTATTAAAAAATGAGGGTTTAAATTGTTAGGCCTATTAACATGTGTTAATGATCGGCCTATCTAAGGTTGGAATTTTTTAGTCAATAATTGATGTCATTTTAAATTACATAGATGTGTTTAAAGAATCACAAGCCTTTCATCTTTATTGAGAGTAGGATCATTGGATCCTTTCGTGCTTAGAGTTTTGTTAGTAAATATGCACCCTCATTAATATCCTCACTAACTCAAAACAAAAATTAAATATAGGTTCAAAAGTTGATGAAAGTAAGGTTAATTTATAACAACGTAAGTCCTTTGGCCTTGCCCATCCTTTTAGTCAAAAAGGAAGATGAATTTTGGCATTTTTATATGAATTATTGCCACTTAAATGTGATCACAATCAAGGAAAAATTTTCTATCTTAATTATTGACGACTTACAAGATGAGCTACATGGTACTTAATATTTCAAAAAGTTGGACTCTTGGGCTAGTTATCATCAAATTCATATGGATGAAAAGACTATTGCCAAAACTGCATTCAAAACACACTATAGACACTATAAATTTAAAAAGATGACATTTGACCTCATTAACATTCTACTAACCTTCCAATAACTTATGAATAAAATCTTTGCTTTGGTGTTGTGTAAGTACATCTTAGTGTTCTTTAACAATATATTAATCTATAGTAGTAGCTTATCAAAGCATAATGGGCATTTGAAACAAGTGTTAATGCTTTTTTAATAAAACCAATTGTATGGAAAGATGTTCAAATTCTTATTTAGGTAAACCCAAATTAAATATTTAAGTCATATAATTTCAATTAATAGAGTATTTACAACCCCTCCAAAGTCATTTTCATATTGGAGTGGCCAATTCCTACTATAGTTAAAAGGTTATATGAGTTCCTGGAATTAATCAATTACTATCAAAAATTTGTAAAGATCTACATAATGTTAAGTAAGCTATCAACTAATCATTTGTGAAAGGACAATTTTTGGTAGAATCAAGAGGCATAAAAAGCCTTCAAAAAGTTTAAAAAAAAAAAAGTGATAAGTAAGGCATTGATATTAGTGTTGTTAGATTTCAACAAATTCTTCACCCTCATAATCAATACTTATAATGATGAAATAAAGGTAATCTTGGTACAAGAAAAACACCATTTAGCATATCTTAGTAAACCCTTCAATTCCAAAAATAGAGAATTATCCATTTATAAGAAAGAGTTTATAGCTATCTTAATGGCTTTATCTAAGTGGTGTCATTACCTTAAAGATAGACATTTTGTGATTAAAATGGATAATGAGAGCATTAAACATTTATGACAACAATGATTACATGCTTATGTTTAATAAAAAGTAAGTATAAAGTTAATAGGATTAAACTACATGAGTCACTACTAAAAAAGGGTGGAAAACAGGGCTATAAAAGCCTTATTTAAGTGATATAGGAATCAATGCTTTGCTATCTTAGGAATTGTATCATAATGGATGGAGGATGTTTTTAATAATTATGAAGGTGATGAAATGGTTCTAAAGTTGCTAAGGATAATGATAGGTAATGAAAACGAGGATGTCAAGTACAACTTCAAGTAAGGATTTTAAGAAAGAACAAACACATTTATACTAGTAGTAAAGGGAGTTTACAAGAATAGCTGATAGGGGTAATGCATAATTGGAATGTTAAAGGGCACTCAAGAATGCATACTACTTATGCTATATTTAAATAGTATTTTTTCTGACCTAACGTAACAGAAAAGGTGCATTAATGAATCAAAGCTTGCGATATTTGTCTACATTGCAAAACAAAACACATTGGTACCTTAGTCTACTTTAGTCTTTGTCCACTTCAAACCAATCTTAATGCTATATTTTAATGGACTTTGTTGAAGGACTCCTAAATTAGAAGGGCATGATATAATCTTAATAATCATTAACCAATTTACCAAATTAGCTCACTTTTTAAGTCTAAAGTACCCCTTTATGGTATCAATTTTAGCAAGAATATATTTGGAACAAATTTTCAAATTACATGGGCATTTATAGACCATCATTCAAGACAAGGACAAAATTTTCACTTGTAACTTTTAGGAGGAGCTGTTCAAGTTAGAAGGTATTATACTATCTAAGAGTTCAACATATCACCCTTAAACAGACGATTAAACATAGTAGCTAAATCAATGCGTGGAAGGTTAACTTCAGTGCATATGCCTTACGAGGCTACGACAATGGTTTCAATGGCTACCACTTGCAAAATGGTAATGCAATACCACCCATCCTATTACCATCAATATAACGTCATATAAAGTTTTGTTCAAAGTGTCATTGCCAACATGGCTACCATGCCAATTTTCAACATTGAGGTTATGTCATTGGTTGATTTTCTTCAAGAATGATAGGTCTTATCACAATTATTAAAGGAGTAATTATAGAGGTCCCAAACAATGGATAAAATATTTTATAAATTAAAGACATAGAGAAGGGCAATTTAAGATTGAGGATTGGGTTTTTCTTAACTTGTAATTGTATAAACAAACAATGATAAAATTTTGCTCTAAGTTAAAGCTAACATCCAAGTTCTTATGACCATGCCAGGTAACTAAGAGGATTGAAAATATAGCTTATCAACACTAGCTTCCACTGAAAAATGTCACGTATCTTTGTTTGTCAGATATTCTTTTGAAGAAGACAGTGTAACCCTAAGTTGACATATCCATTTGATTAAAGGGACAATTTATGGTAAAACTGGTTTCAATTTTGGATCACCAATTGGTGAAGAGAAAGAACATGTCAGTGACTCAAGTATTGGTACACTGGGTAAACATGACACTTAGGGTGGTCACCTAGGATTTGACCTTCGTCAAAGCTTAGTTTCAAGAGTTTAATCAATTCTAACCTTAAAGACAAGCCTATAGTGATGGAAGGGGAATTGTCAAGATCCTACAAATCCAAGTTAGAAGAAGAGCCTAATCTAGTAGGTGAAGCCCATATGGTCAATCTAGTAACAAGAGAGGTAGTCGCAATTATCCATGATTAGTTTGAAAATTTTCAATTCTATTGCATCCACACTGTTATTATTCAATTCATTTTTATTTTTTAGTAAGGACTATAAATAGTAAGACAGAAGGTTATAAAAAAATAAGCTTTAATAAGAATTGATTTAGTTATCTTCTACTAAATAAATTCTTCTTTGTCCAATTTCTTCTTCTTTTGTTAATACTTATTTTCAATTCTGGCCAAATTTCTCCTATTCTCTCTCTTGATCCTTGACACAATAAGACATGTTGGGTGGAAGCATAGGGTCAATTTTTAAATCTCTGCAGATCTTACGAGTGACATTAAAGCTATTGAAAATATTTATATAATTAATTAATAATAATATCAAAGTTATTGAGTTCTTTCTTTGCTTCTTAATTTTTTATTTTGCAGCCGCTGGATTTTGGTTTAGCTTATTTTCTCCGTTTCTTGGAAGGACGACTGCAACATGGCCATTGCGTAAAACCCATACCAATTGAGTTCCAGAAATCAGACCCGAGAAAGCATGGCAATCCACATGCAGTTGTGAATGCGATTACTTAGCCTCGGGGAACGAGGATCAAAACCCTTTTTTTTTTTTTTAGCGTGGAACTTTGATCCAAAAATCAATTTTTTCGACTTGGGACTTCAATCCGAAGTCTTTTTTTTTTTTTTTTTTTTTCGAGTTGGAACATTTTCCAAGGCGTTGAATATATTAGCAGGAAGCAATTGAGCACACATTGCCACAAAGAAAAGTCAAAGGCAAAGGCCAATTGTACTCGCTGTTCCTTAATTAACATTTTTTTCGCACGACAATCATTAAAACTTCTAGTAAGATTTAAGCAGTCCAATGCTCCAATCATTCCAACGTGCCACACATTCTGTTAAGACTGCTAAAATTATGTTAAAGAGAAGCGATGGAATTTTGAAAGCCCAGCATTTGCATTGCATCTAGTTTTATGCAATTGCACAAAGCAGCTTGAATGTGTGTGTTTTTTTTTAACATATATATAAATATTTAAGGATACCTCACTTTAATTCCCCGCCACCGTCTAGCCATGGAATGGTGTAATTCTGTTGATTCAATAATTTTCCCGGTGAAATTTTAACAAAATTAAAATAAAATAGGTCATGTTGAAATGCTTAGTCAACCCATTTCGATTTAGCAGGTGAAAGTTCATGACCCTCATTTGAAGAATCAAGGAGTGTGCATGAGCAAAGAAAGAATAAGAAAATTGCAGTTGCAACAAATGAATATGGATGTTAGCAATGATCCTTCTCATTGTGGTTACAAACTATACAGTTGGCCCTCACGTACATGATCTACATTTGTATTTTTACCCCTGGCGATCTTCTTTTTTCGTCAAGTGCTCCGGCTGTATAGTATCCATATCACAGAAAAATAAAAAATAAAAAAAAATAATTAAAAAAACGAATAACGAAAGAACAAAAGAACTGAAAAAGAGAGAGACAGCACAACCGAGCTACTCGTTAACTATCCTTCTTGCTTTTCAGTTCAGAGCCAGAGCGCAAAGGCATTGAAGAAACTTCATATTCGCTTACAGCAGCAACGACCGGTCTCTTGGTGAATTGCACCTTGACGTAAAACTTCAAGACCAGCAACAAGATGATACCGTTGAGGACAGAACTGAAGCCCCAAGCACCAATGCCATTGCACCCACCTTTCAAGAAATGCAACAAAAGCACCCCAAAATGACAGACCAAGTTGCAAACCAGCAGCACGACCTGACAATTCACAACAAAAGGAAAACACGCGCGCGGCAGCCCAATTGCTGTCCAGAACCGGTACCCGTAAATTACGGAGTACAACAACGTTGTCGACAGTATAGCCACTACTTGAAACGACTGAGAGAATTCAAGCCAAAGAAAGGACGTGACCAAAAGGATGGATTGGTTAAAGAGGGTAAAAATATTTAGCTTACGGCGCCTGAGGATGGTAAAGAATGTGCGGGCCAAGTGAAGGAAGCGAGATAGGTAGAAAACGTAGGACCAGAAGAAGACCCGACCGGAGGGGCGGGTGCCCAGAGGGAAGCAGAGGAGCCACTGCAATGCGGTGGCAGTCTTGGTCCTGCGCCAGAACCATCGCGTGTCGCGAATTTCTGCGGCGGCCGAGAAGATGATCCCGACGAAGATGACGACGGAGATTAGCGCCATACCGAGGCTGTGGATGGCCGGGATGGGGCCGAGCAGAAACCTTCGATCACGCCGGAGGAGAAGAGATAGGAGGAGATGTAACGTGGTGGCAGCGACGACGTAGGCGGCGATTGCGGAGAAGAGGAAGTACCATGTGGAGCCCAACGAATGGGTGGGACTCCACCGGAAGCTGACGATTGACGGGTGCTCCGATAACCAATATTCCATGCTCTGTATCAAAGACGCCGTCATATTTTTCAATTGGGGTTCAAGGGATAGAGATCTGTGAGCGTGAATGGCAATTTTATTCTTCTTCTTCTTCTTCTTTGCGTTTGCTTTCGATTTGGAAGTCTTTGTGGGGGGGGGGGGGGGTGGAGGATGGGGGATGGTGGGGGGTTTACGAATAAGCTATTACATGCCGGCGATTATACGTATTAACCAAAAATATTTAGTGTATGCTATAGAATAATTGTGTTCACATTCACGTCTTCCAACCTTTTGACTTCCCCTATTACCCGCTTATTTACACTTCTTGTCCGATTTTAGATAAATACACCTCTTAGGAATCCCTCAGAACATGTGGCTTGAAGTTCGATTTCCGGTGTACTACTAAGTCTCCAAAACCCAAAAAGAATTTTTACTTTTTTTAAAAAAGAGAGAGAGAGAGAGAAGTGATCTTGATCTTGCGGGGAGAGCAAGTAACTGAAGGTTTTTGGGGTAACAGAGGGTGTTGAATCCAAAGAAGATTGGTAATTGATTAAAGAAAAGTCGTAGAAAAATGTATTAACAGCATAATAGTAGTAGTTATATTCGTGTTGACCCCCCACATCAATGTGATTTTATTTAAAATTTATGTTAATCTTCACAATCAGTCTTTGACACGAAATCAAAGCGATCAAAATGCATTGTATTGTTTTGTTTTTAAGCCTGAAACGGATTTTTGTACGGGAGGGAATTTGTGAAAAGTAAGGCCCGGAAAGGAAAGGAAAGGAAAAGGCGGTGGAATTTTGGTCCCGTCAAAACCACCACCGTACGTCTCTTGGTCACGTCACCCCCGCGTCAAATGCTGGAGCGCACCGTTCCAATCTGTTGTTTACCAACCGTTGATCATCGAATCATGGAACTTTTGCCCTGCAGATCGGACGGGCGATAAACCAGTAGACGCCTCCCAGTGCCAGCTGGACAAATCCAGATTCTGATAAAAAAATAAAATAAAATAAAGCTGCTAAAATGCGCTAAATAAGGGGAAAACGGAGGAGGTAGGCGTAGAAAAGAAGAAAAAAAAAAAAAAAAAAAAAAAAAGGGGAAGTGGGGGTGCTGGTGCATCGAAATTTCCTCGCCGTCAGGCTGATTTCCCTCTCTGGAATTTTCAAGGGCTTCTTCTCGTCGTTCTCCTCTTTGACTTTTTCGGTTCGGTTCGGTTCATTTGTGGATCGATCGAACAATTTTTCCAACTAGGTCAGTAATTCCTTTCGGTCTCTCTCTCTTCAATCTGAATTTTTTTTTTCTCTTTTTCTCGCTGTATTGTTTTTCTCTTTTTAAAATTGTATTGGATAAGTATCTTCAGTTATTGGTGGATTGATTGTGCCGTTCTTCTGGAATTTATGACTGGTCTCAACAATCTAGAAGTTGTCTGTGGTCCAAAGCAATTGCGCTTTAGATGGGTATCTGACGAATTGATTTTCGGACTTTTCTAGGTTTTTCTTTTTAATAAAAATTTCTTGACCTTAATTTCTAATTTTGTGGCTTGAATCTTCGAGAAAATGCTACTTTTCAAACCCTTAACGTGCCGTTTGGTTATCGGAATTGACTTGACGAGAAGGGAATTCAAAATTGTTTTATGATTCTACTTCGGGAAAAAAGAAGAAACCCTTCTCGGCTTTCAATTTTATTGTGGGGCTTGCGTGTTTGAAATTGTTAGTACTGGAGCCCATAGACCGTTAATACTTTCTTGGTTTAGGATTTATGTGGGGATCTTTCTGAAGCTTCCAGTTATTCAAATTTCGTTTTGATTAGAGTATATCTGCCTTTGGGGTGTGGGATTTGTGCCCATGATGATGATGATGATGATGGTGGTGGTGGTGGTGGTGGACTTATAATTTTGTAGTTTAGAATCTTTAGATTGTTTTCCTTTAGTGATTTTTAGTTCATTCTCTTATTCTTGCAGATGGCGAGTGGGTTTGGGGAATCAACTAGCAGGCCTCCCCAAAGCCCTTCGTTTTCCAACAACAATGGTAATGGTGATGCAGGTAACTTTGAATGCAACATTTGCTTTGACTTAGCTCAGGACCCCATTGTAACTCTATGCGGCCACCTTTTCTGCTGGCCTTGTCTTTACAAGTGGCTCCGCTTTCACTCACAGTCCCATGAATGCCCGGTTTGTAAGGCCCTAGTTGAGGAGGAGAAATTGGTTCCGTTGTATGGTAGGGGTAAATCATCAACTGACCCAAGATCAAAGTCTATTCCTGGAGTCAATATTCCCAATCGTCCAGCAGGTCAGAGACCTGAAACAGCTCCTCCACCGGAGCCAAATCATTTTCCACAACATGGGCTTGGGTTCATGGGAGGTTTGGGTGGTTTTACGCCAATGGCATCAGCTAGGTTCGGCAATTTTACACTGGCAGCAGCTTTTGGTGGTCTAATCCCTTCACTTTTCAATCTTCAAGTGCATGGTTTTCCTGATGCTGCTATGTATGGTGCTGCTGGTGGCTATCCTTATGGGTTTTCTAATTCGTTTCATGGTGGCCATGCACACGCGTATCCTCAGCACCAAGGTCAAGGACAGCAAGATTATTACCTTAAGAGGCTGCTTCTTTTCATTGGTTTCTGTGTTCTTCTTGCTCTTATTTGGCAATAGTTTATACTTGCCATTGGAGGTTAAACTGCTAACAGATGTTTAATTTTAATCTCATGTCTCTGTAAATCTATGAGTGCCCTTTAAAATTGCGGAAATTGTTTATAATGCAATGGTTTCAGTGCTTGTGTAGCTTTCCATGTTTATCAATTGTCATAAATGTGCAAAATCAGGCCTGCACGATTTTTGCATTCCATATGCTTCTTGCTCATGCTTAGAAATGGTTGAATTTGTGGCTATAGTGGATTATGGTTTGCTATCCTTTATTGCTTTCTTTGGGGCACGTTGACGTGTCATCTTCTACTCTGTACTCGGCTCTCCCATATCAACAGCTTCAGTTTTGCGGGCATGAACACTAATCGTTTGCTTGTATGCGCCTTACGGTCTAATAATAAACCAAACTGCCATTTAAATTGTTTAATTGCATTGTCATTAACTCATTGTGGGAGCTGAGATCTGACCTAAAAGTTTTCTACGAAGTTGTGTTAATTAATACTGTTACAGAAATGGAACATTAGTCTTCTTTTTTTTATTTGAGCAATAATAGAACATTAGTTTGAGTGAGTTTTTTCAGTCTGAAATTTCCTTTATAATAGTTGGATTTTCTTGTTAGTGTTTGCATGTTTGCAGTTACCATCTTTCGTGGTATTTGGGCTATAATATCTGATTTAGTGTTACAAGTATCCGGCTGATTAGTGGGGAGTCTTCGTTTTCCTTTTTTTTTTTTTTTTTTTTAGCAAAAAGATCCACTGGAGCAACAAATCTGTGTCCTCTGGGTACGGTTGTTTCCTCTACCATTCCGAGATGTCAAAAATCAGTTGGGCATTTCTCGTCCTCCGCCCTTAAAATTTTGTATGTGTTTTGCCATGAAAATATGGAGCCACTCTTTCCACGAATAAAATTTTAAGCTTTTCTGTGGCGCTTTATCCTGTAATGGTGAGTTCTTTTTGGGGAGGATTCATGATTTCTCCAGGTGCACTCTTATTTTGTAATGTTTATTTCATGTTAATTTTTTTGGTATTCTGATCTGATATCGATTTTGGGTGTACATGGTGCATGGTCATCAATTGGATGATTAAGTTGGTTTAGGAAGGAAATCAAGAAATCTAATCGGATTGTGCGTTGGTTGAGTTGTAAGGACTCGGAAACATCTGGAGAACTGAATTCAGTTTATTCCCCTTAATGTGAGGCCCGATAATAATACAGGCCTGAGGTGATTTATGTGGGTTTTGGTGGTAAAGTCATTGGGGGTCCATATCAGTTTAGAAGCCTTCAAAGAGGGTTTGATCATGTAGACAACTTATAAAAATAATGATAAATAAAAATTTTTTAAAAAAAGCAAAAGAATAAATACGAAAAAGCACTTAACACCTTTAGAATAGACATATGAAAGTAATCAAAATCAACATATATTAAAAATATTAATATTAATACTAATTATCAAATATCATAAATAGTCTTTTTAATTAGTAAATTAAAGTAAATTTTATTTATAAAATTAAAAGACTAAAATTAGATGGAATTAGAATTCTAAAAAAATTCAAAAAGAATTAAAAAAATAAAATAAAATAACTTGACATTAGTTTAATAAAATAAGATATTTAGCTAATGACAACAAACTAAATTATTATAATTACAAAATATTAATACATTTCTAAATAATATTTTAAAATACTAATGACATTAGTTTAATACATCTTTGTCCTTTTATTAAGAAAAGAATTTGAACTCAAATTTTAAAATACTAAAAATTAAAAAAGAACTTTCTTTGAACTTGAAACAAATTTTTCAAATGTGAAAAAAAAATGCTAAACCAATAACAATATAAATTGTATAAACTTTATCGCAAATTTGAATAATACTCATAAAGAATAACAAAATAAACAAATTTTATAATTTACGCAATATTGTTGCTTACTTCTTACTTAAATTTTCCCTTATAGACCAAGATTGATATTGAAATTAGGGTAGTAGTAGTAGTTCTGCCATCCACCGTATCAATTTTTGAAGTCAAACTCACATCTAATAATACTCTTTGTTAACCTAAATATCTTGCATAAGCTAATGCACATATGTTATTATCTCTTTATTAACTTGAGTAGGTTCATTTGACAATGCTAATTGCTATAGTTTAGACATAGCCTTAATTGAATTGTTAAATAGCAAATCCAAAATACTTGTTTTGACAAATTATTCTACATATTGGATTATCTCACTAAATCGACATTCATGATTTGGTAAATTCACTTTAACCTTAATTTCAAAATTATGAACATTAATATACTCTTCAATGTTATACATAGTTTTGGATATTTATTGTAACCACATTATTATAACATTAAAAAAGTATACCAAAAAATTTAACAATATACACTAAATAAGATTTGATTTTAGAAATATAACTTTTAAACACTTATTCTTCTAACTTATAAACAATAGGTAGATTTTTTGCATTGACCTTTTTTTACATTAGTTAATAAAAAGAAAGAAATTCTAGAGAAATATTCTAAATGTCTTCTTCTAATACAAGGAATATAATTTTCTCATTAAACATAAAAATTTTTCATGAGCAATAATCCTTTATATAATTAATGAAGTGATAAAAATTTAACTAGTAAACATTACATCCAAAATCTATCATCATATGACAAGATTATATCTCTATAAAAGTTTCTAAATTTAAGATATACTTGTCATAATGATGATTCAATTAACTAAAAGACATCTCTTATCATATTATCATAAGACAAATAATTTAGAGCAATTATTTGTATAATCTTACTAATGCATAAAGTAACTAAAATTCTTAAGTTAACATTATAATGTTAAAAGAATTGATGTCTAATAAATATATTTATTAATAGTTGTAAAGCAATTAATATTATACTTAACTATTTAACTTTTAATAAATAATTTTCATTTTGATCAAAAAGAGAAAGTAGATCTTTGGTATAAATAAGAGGACTTTATAGCCTTTTCTTAATATATCAAATATATTTTTTAAAGTAGTAGTCATATTTAAAAATGATGAAGTCACCAAACTTTGTAAAAGCAAAAAAGTAAGAAAAGCAAAGACTTTATGTCTTTATATTCCTAATAAAAGGAATAAGAAAACAAATAATTAATCAAATTTCATATTGCTTTAATACTAAAGATGATTTCAAGAAATTTAATAAAGTAATGAAATTGTAAGATGATGTGTTTTGGAGGAAGTGATAAATGATAAAATAGATTTAATTATGGGTAATAAGACTCAAATGTTGGTACACTTCGCATTTGGTTTTAAGCCACTTAAATGTAAATGGCTTTTTTTAAAAAAATAAATGTCAATGGAACAATTAACACGTTTAAAGTTAGGTTGCCAAAAATTTTAGAAAAAGGCAAGAAATTAATTATTTAAATACATATTTCCTAGTAGCTAGAATTATCATAATTAGATTATTTATTGTACTTTGAACATAACTAAGTAATTTATGAAATGAATATAAAAACAACATTCTCAAATAGTAAATTAGAAAAAGAAATATACATGAAGCAATCTAAGGGATTTTTTCAACCTAGTCAAGAGGAAAAGGTATGTAAACTAGTTAAGTCCTTATATAATGTAAAATAAACACCTAAGTAACGATACTAAAAATTTAATTAGATAAAACTTGTTAGTGGATTAAGGTTAATAAATTAAAAAAAATATGTATAGAAAGTTTAAATAAGGTAAAGTTGTCATTATTCATTTGTAAATGGATGACATATTAATCTTTGGAATTGACTTGAAAGAAATTAAAGTTACCAATATATTTTTGTCAAGTAGTTTTGATATAAAAGATATACATAATAAAAATGCTATCTTTGAATCAAATTCTTGTAAGATCAAAAGAGTATAATGCTTACTCAATCACATTACATTGAAAGAGTTTTTAATAAGTTTAATCACTTAAATTGTATTCCTATTTCTACCCCCATTTGGTCTTAACATCAATTTCACCAAGAATGTTGAAAGTCTAATGTTATAATTGGAATATACCAAAATGATAGGATGTCTAATGTATGTAATCGCATGGATAAGGTTAAACATAGTTTATGCAATTGTCAAAATGAAAAGGTATATGAGTAATTCAAATAACATATCATGGTATAAGATAAATAAAATTTTAAAGTACTTAAAGAAAAAAAAAAGAATTAAGGCATAAATTATGTTAGTTACCTTCTATTTTAGAAAGGTACTCATATGTCAATTAGATCATTAATAAATTGAATTAGTCTTATTAATGGATAGATTTTTATACTTGGTATGGGTATAATTTTTAAAAACTTTAAGAAACAGACTTGTATAACAAATTTTACTATAATTGCAAAATATTGGCTCTAGCAAATAAAAAAGTAAAATAGTTGAGGAATTTACTTTGTGAGATTCTTTTATGACAAAAGCCAATAACACCCATTTATATATATTGTGATAAGGTTACAACTCTAATAAATGCATTGAGTCAAATGTATAATGGTAAGTTTAGGCACATTAGACTTAGACACAACTATGTGATAAATTTTATCACAAATAGAGTGAGCATATTTAATTTTATGAAATCAATTCAAAATATAATTAATCTTTTAATAAAAGTATTAACAATAAATATAGTGAATAAGATATCAAGACAATTAAATCTCAAGCTCATATAGACATATCACACATAATGGAAATTTGATTCAATATTTTATACAATATTAAATCTTAAGTTTAATAAATTAAAGTATTTCATTAGTGTGATCAAAACACTATAATTAATTATTTTTATATTAATATTATATAGCACTTAATTTCTACAATACAAAAGGAGAATAAGTTTTAAAAACTCTAAATACACTTAAAAAGATGTTTTATGATGGCACCCTATTTTATTCATGTGAATGTGAAATGTTTAAACTGTTTTCGTTAGTTTAAAAGCTTATATTTAAAGCATTCATGAAAATAATATAGATAAAATAAGCTTTAATATGTCAATTAATTAAAATGGGACATATAATGTTATTCAATCATTTGTATTAATTGGTTTTAAAATTTATCAATAAGAATAGTTAGCTGAAAACTTATTTATCACATTATTCAAATTTGTTATAAGGAACTTTTTATTACGTAAAAATTTAATTTATAAAATACTTTTACTTATGCATTTGACTTTTAAAATTTTTAAAGATCCTTTATATTTTTAAATTTTTAAAAAATTATAAAGAATTGTTGGATATTTCAAAATTAATCAAAATAACAAAATAAAATATAAAGATTATGCCTTTTAGAATTTGAATCTAATAAGCATATTTACACAATTGCCCATCAAACTATTCTAAATAATTATTTATTACACTTATGGACTAATAAACGCAACTATAGTAAATAATGAAAATATTAAGAAAAAAGTGAGAAAAGATGCCTCAAATAAGTTTCAAACTTTGGTGATCGTACAAGTGGAAAGAAGCATCTAGTAATTAAGTCAAACTTCTAAGTTGGTTATTACTTCTAATTTTTCCTTTAAAAGTTAATATTTTTAATTGTTAGATTAAGGAGTTATGCCCTTAGCATTTAAACTTGTGACAATCTAAATTGTCATACTCAAAATAACAATTAATTAATAACAACTATTATTTTTATAATTACTCAAAGTTCAACATTTGTTCAACACATTAATTTTTTTGCTTTCTTAGTTTCTCTTTTGTTGCATTAATAATCCTTTTATTTATAATATTATTATAAAAATATTATGAATATTTTAAAGAATAATTTAAAAAATGTAATAATTTTTTAAAAACTTGATTATAATAGTACAATATGTACTAAAGTGTAATTCATTTTATTTTATAAAGAAATTTGTATAAATTTTAATTGTAAATGAGTAACATCAAATTTTATTTTTAAAAAATGACATCAAATATACACCTTAAAATAATTATTAAAATTTTTAATGTTATCTAAATTCTGTTTCAACAATATCTAACTAATACCTACAAACTAAATTATCATAATTACACAATATTAATATATATTCTTCGTAATTGCTCCTGATCATGTACTTGATTGTCTTGGCTGTGTGGGAAGGCTGACATAAATTCCTGCTTGTACTTAGATTTTTGTTTTAAAGGACCTTGAACAAGGAAATAGGCCCATTTTTTTGTAGCAGATACGTGGACCAATCGATGGGGTTTAGATCCACGTGTTTTCTGCAATTTTGTTCCGGTGGACTGGTTTTCAACTAGAAAAAAGAAAGCCACAGAAGAACTCTTAGATGATTTTCAGTCCTTGTCTTCTTTTACAGGAATTGGTGGAGACCATTTCCGCAGGCCTAAGATCCATTCCATGGATCATAAAAATCTGCTTCTGGGGTTTCCCTTTTAGCTGCCTGGAGCTATATTTATAAATAGATGTTTTATTTTCTTGTTGGTTTAGACAAGTAGATTTCAAGTAACAGTCGGTTGTAGAGTCCCCATTGATAAGTAGCATACCAGTCGTTTTCACCATTTAAGATACTTAAAGAATGAATTGTAGCGGTTTTCTTCATGTGGTCCTCAAATGTTTCCCGATATGATTAAAAAACTGAAGGATTGTTTTTCAATGAGTTTAAAGATATTTGTTATTCATTTTGCCCCTTAAAACCCAGGATTCTATTCTGGCACATGGGTTGCCTGCCAAAGGGTCGAGGATGTCGGTTTTGCAACTAAAAGTTCGTCAACTTGGTAGAAAGTTTTCGTCTTTTGCTTTCAAAATGAATAACAATTATCAATTCCAGTTCCTTTCGACTGATCAAGAATAGGCTTCTTTGTGCAGCTATAATTCCAAGCGCAGTGATTAAGCAGCGTGGAATCTGAACAACTTTCTGAAATTTGGAATGAGAAATTTGTCACCTCAAAATTATACAGGAGCTAATATTTATTCTTCTTTTGTGCCATTTCCTTATAAGGATCATTATAGAAGCTATTGCAATGGAGTGCCCTTTTGCCGCTGGCACCTTCAGTGGTGCTTTACATCCTGTAAACCAGCTCACACACGGACACACCATGCAAGCATGTGTACTTGTGAGGCTGTTCGGTGTTCAAGTGGCTCTTATTTCCCTTTTCTTTTTCTTTAAAGACCAAGAGAAAAAAATTCTCACCTGACTTTAAGCCAGAATCAACAATCAATTAATTGTAGTGAAATGAAGTGGCTTGCCAATCGCTTTAGAGCAAGTCTGCTAAACTTGGTTGATGTGACTGCAGCCTGTTTTACATTACCCCGATACAACAGAAAGCTTACCAGTGTGGACAAAAGTAACAGAATAATACACTTCCATGTGCTTTTAGGAACGGGATTTGACACCCAGTTGATTCGGCATTATACATGATGCACAACAACAAACAATATATGTGCTCAATTAATTAATTGGACGTCTTTTCAGCTGCTATAATTATCAATATGCCATTAATAGGCGAGTAAATACAAACCGAATATGACAGCAGATATAAATAAGTGAAGTCTTGTAGGCTTAGTATATATATATATATATATATATATATATATATGTCCAGAAATTATTTTTTATATGCAAATAATTTTTTTATGAAAAAAGGCTAAATAAGTTGAATTGCGGTGGTCCAATCTTCCAAAATGGACCTCTTGGATTAATTTAAAGTAAAACATGTAATATTATCAAATGGGTTGAATTGGATGAGTTTATGTTACTTGCGTATATTAAATTTTAAAGAATTAATTTTTTACATTTATTTTACTAATTTATTATTGTTATATATTAAAAATAAAATATATTATTATTTATATGATTATTAAAATAGGTGAATTTATATTATTATTATTATTATTAATCTTTCTAATATTAATTTGTATTAATATTATACAAATTTATTATATAAATTATATATATTTATAGCATTTAGAACATGTGGCTAAAGATATGTATATATTAAAAAAAATATTCATGTATAATATAATATATATATATATATATATATATATATTAAAAAATAGATACTTATATAAAAAATAACTCAATATTAATATAAAATAATTAAATAGATATACTACATCAAAAATTATATAAATTAAATGAAATATATATATGTGTATATAATATATAAAAACAGAGCAATGCATATGATGTATACTTTCTTATGTATATAAATAAAGTAATAAATAAAAAAAATATAATATTAAAAAACTATGTTCACTTTCAAAAAATGTGATTTTTTTTGTATTGATTTTTCATGTTTCAATTTAGATTATTTTGAGTTTAGTCATTTTGGATCAAGTTATTTACAAATTACAATTTTTTTTAAGTGAGTTTGAATTGACTCGTTAAGCCAAATCAAGTTTTAAAACCTTTAAGAATACATCATTGTATTGTATAATAGCCTTTGAGTAGAAGTTTTAGTGAAACTATATAGATTGAATAACTTGCTAGTTGTAACAATGATAAATGTCCCTTTGACATTCAATGATTTTATTCAAATTTCTTAAGCTATCAAGTATTTGAAAATGAGAGGCATTTGAATAAATGAATATAAGATGATGTATTCATTATGTTAATAATGGGTTAATATAGTAATAAGGAATTGAATTGTAAATGCTTAAAACCATTGCCAAAATATTTAAGATAATGATTTTTTTACAACATTATAAAGGCATTAAAATAAATTTTATACAACAGTTTTAAAGGTTATTAAAGTAAAAATAAAATCACTACAATAAAGATTTAATGTAATGATTCTTACAATGAAAGACATCAATTTTACAATTTTTTATGCAATGTTTTATAAGTATATAGTCAATGATTGTTTAAGCAATGAGTACAATTTAAAATTTTTATTGCAACAATTCAAATACAAAAAAATAATGATAATAGTATTAAAAGGTAGTGATTTTAAAATGAAATTGCAATATATTTAAGATTCAAAACAACAATTTTGAAATAAAAAGGCAAAAGTTTGAGTAATATAAGTAGTAATTTAAAAAAAAAAAAAACAAGCATCAACTTTTAGACATAATGGAAGTGCTTTTTAAACAACGATAATAGAATAAGCATTAATTTTTAACCAAAAAAGTAATTTTAGTTCATTTCTATTTATTTGATGCATTAATAGCTCACAATTAAAATAAAATTTTTAAATGTTACATACTAAGATAATGTATTAAGTATCCAAACAAATATAAAATCTCAAATATAACATTTAATTCATACATACTAAAATTTATAAATTTGCATCCAAGTTAAAAGTTATTAAAAATGCATAATTAATATATGGATAATAGTTTTAATTTAGTCTACAAAGAAAATAACCAATCAACTTAACAAGCTTACTCCTTAAAATATATGCTTAGCTGCATTAGCATCACGATTACTATTATTATCATCATCTTACAAAAAGTAAATAATTAAGTAAACATGAGTTTTACCAATTAAAGATAAAGCTAATTAATTACAATTATGTAAGATTAAATCACAAATATAATAAAAACAATGTCTTATGTCTTTAGATATAGTGTCCGGACTATATGGAATAGTTGAAAATTGACAATTCCTTAATTACATAGGCATAAAGTACTAAAAGTGTCACTAGACAAAGCAATTCCTAAAAAAACATAGTTGACCTGTTAACAATGATGTTCGTACCACGATTAAGTTTTAAGCTTAAGATAATTATCATGAAGATTTATTGCATTATTGTTGGTTTCTTAGCTTCCAACCTCTTATACTCTTCATTCTTTATATTCTCTTGGATAAATTACAAAAAATTTGCAAGTACTCTTATAATACCTCAACAACTTTCATTCCCTTTAGGGTAGTTAAGTTCACATCTTTCCTTTAAGATGCTATTATCTCATCACTCCAACAAAAGCATCAATTATTTGGTTACTTATTCTTTGCTTTTTTGATTAAATCTCCTTCATTATAACTTGTGTCTAACAATAAAATGTAGTTTAAGATTAACAAAGTATAAAAATTGATACAATAATCAAGTTCAACTTAATACTTATAATGTTTTGACTTTTGGTCTCATTTAATCACTTATATACTCGGTCTAGTTTTTTTATTTTTGTAAGTAGCCTTGAACTTAAGATAAGTCTTTATGGGAATTTTCATTTCTTTATTAATAAGTGAAAAGTGACAATTATCAAATAGGCTTACTACAGGATCAAATACCTTCTAACAAAAACTAGTCAACTAAACAAACCAAAACCAATAACTTAAAAGAGCTATGGTTACAAATTACAATAAATTAAAATTTTTATCTAAAAAAATCTTTAAAAATCATGTTTATTCTTACCAATAGCATGCCTGTTTTTATCATATACTTTTGAATTTAAGCAAAGCTCTTCTAACTTACTACAACACCTCCTAACAAAACTCATTAACTAAACAAACCAAAACCAACAACTTAAAAGAGCTATGGTTACAAATTGCAATAAATTAAAATTTTCAACTAAAAAATCTTTAAAAAGTCATTTTTATTCTTACCAATAGCATGCCTATTTTTGTCATATACTTTTGAACGCAAGCAAAGCTCTTCTAACTTATTGTATATATATTTATTTGCTTTTCTCAATAAATTATATTGTTTTCATTATGTATGTATGTATGTATATATGTATGTATATATGTATTCAAGAGATAAAAATTAAAATTATTTTTCTATAAATAAGTAAACAATTTCATAAGTACATTTTTTAGATAGAGAAAACCTGTAATTCGTTTGTTTTTCAATATGTAAGCAAATTGACAAATTAATTCATAAATACATTTTTTGGACAATACTTTATTTAGATCTTATTAATTTTGTAATTAGTGATGTAATATTTTTTCAATTAGCACCTACACATTTTTTAATTTGACCTAATTAGGTTTAATACCCATTTCCTCCCTTTTCAAGAACCAAATATTTTTTTTATTAATTAAAATATAATTAATAGGCTAAAAATTGAAAGTGATAGCTTATGCTAAAAATGTATCTTCATGATATTATTTGGAAAAACTTCCATAATTTATTTTTATTGTCAATTGGTATCTTATATCAATTCTTAATATTTAGTCATTTCTTTACTAAGATATATAGCCAAAGTACTAAGAAAATTTTTGAATTCATTTAAAGTCTTCTTATTAAGACCAATGAACTACTTATTAACATTTAAAAATATAATTTTACATTCTTTTAATTTTTTGTGTGTACCTTATTATTATAAGTGTTAAGCTCATCTTTGATTACTAATGTTGGATTTATTGTCAACAACATCTTATAATTTGTCATTAAGTGCCTTTAAGATATGTTTGATACATTACAAATTATTGGTAACACCAGCTAATAAGCAACATGTTAAGGTAGAAGCCAAGGAAATTGCTTAGGATCTAGAAATGTAGGTTGACTTGCTCACAGGTATAATTTGTATTCGTCAAGGAGATTCTCGAAAGCATTATGAATAAGGAAAAGAAGCTTGAGATGCAAAGAGATCACTGGTTAAAATCGTTGATGGCAGGTCAACCTTAAATTCAATGAGTTAATATTGACTATTGACCTTAAATTTTAATAATCAATGTTGACTGTTGATTGTAGAGCAACCATTAGGAATCAGTATTAACTGTTGATTGTAGGGCAAATCTTAGGAATCAATGCTTATTATTGATGATAGGGCAACCATAAACTTAATGCTTATAAATATATCCATATAGTTGTCAAAAAAGGTGTGTGTTGCAGAAAAGTAATAGAAAAACAAAGAGAACAATAGAAAGTAGCCACCAAAAAGGAAAAAAAGATGAATGGTAAAAAGCAGTCATAAAAGAAAATAGGTAAGGAGAACAGTAAGAGGTTATGTGCTACAGACCATATGAGAGAACGCCAAGAGGAAGAAATCGTGTGTGTTGTAGAATGCTAAGAGGAAAAAATTGTGTGTGTTGCATAATGCCAAGAGAGTTAGTTGTAGAACACGAAGAAAGTTGAGTGTTGCAGAACATAAAAGAGAATTGTGTAGTATAAAGACAGTAAAGAGTTGTATGGCATAAATACATCAAAGAGTTATATGGCATAGAGAAATAGAGAGCTGTGCGGCATAGAGATAGAGAGCTGTACAACACAAAGATAGTAGAGAGCTATACGATATAGAGATAGCAAGAAGGAGAGATAGTAGAAGCACTAAAAGAATAAAGAGAGTGCAACAGCAGAAGGAAACAACAGTAGCACCAGAGGAAGAAAGAGAGTGCAATGGCAAAAAGAGATAGCACCAGAAGAGAAGAAAAGTGTAATGGTAGAAGGAAAAAGCAGCAGCGCTAGAGGAAGAAGGAAAGTGCAATAAGTTGTGAACAGTAAAAATAAAAGAGAGAAAGACTAGCAGTATAGAAGGCTTTGACTGGCAATGTTGAAGGCTATGACCAACAGTGCAGAAGGTAGTGATTGACAGTACAAAAGCAAAAAGATGTGATAGGTAGTACAGAAGGCAAAGACTGGTAGTGCAAAAGGCTATGATCAGCAATGCAAAAGGTAGAGACTGACAGTGTAAAAGGTAGATACTAGCAGTGTAAAAGGTAGAAACTAGCAGTGCAAAAGGTAGAAACTAATAGTGAGGAAAGAGAGAATAGCAGAAAGAAAAGAGAAGATCTATTTTTCTACAACAATAGCTTATACATATTGAGTAATCTTTCTTAGGGTAGTTTTGTCATAAACTTTTTATATACTTTTTGAAAAAGGGTGGGAGACCCTTAGAATGATCGGAAAATCAATCATTTGAGTGATCAAGAGATCAACTCTTCTAGTGATTAGGAGATCATTGTAAGTGGTTAAAGAGTGATCCTTCCACAACATCAGTTGTATCCCTTGATAACAAGAGTGAATTATGTGATTTAAGAGTGATCCTATCATACCATAGACGTAACTCACACATTGTGAGTGAATCACATAAAAATTCTGTGTGTTATCGGGAGCTTGTACTTACTTGATAACCATACGATCGTTCTCACATAGAACAAAGATAAAAATTAGATCATCAACTTTAATAGATCACAAAGGTTTAATTTAGATAGATTTGTAAAATATAAGAATCTTACACTGATACATCCCTTTCCCCTCTTAGTGTGAGACCTAAGAAAGTCCTCATCAATTAATATCAAAGCAAGGCTTTCTCTGTTGATCTATTCTATTTGATCTAAAAGTTTTGTTGCTGTTGTAAATCTTTACATCTACTACTAGTTAATATCATAGAGAGCATAAACAGTGCTAATAGTAAGGGCATTCCCACTTTTAATAGACAAAATTATCAATTATAGAAGAATATAATGCTCACAGATGTAATGTTACTTGGTTTGGATGTGTTTGAATCTATTATCAATGGTTTCACCCCTATTATTGAAGGTGTTGCTATAATGTCTATTGATAAGAAGAATTTAAAGTATGATGGAAAGGCTGGAAATACCTTACATGCCTCCTTATTAAACAAAATGTTCACCAAAATGATGAGGTACAACACAGCCAAACAAATTTGGGACAAATTGAAGAATATTTATAAAAGAGATAAGGTTGTAAAAGAAGCCAAGCTAAAAATCTGGAGGACCAAATTTGAAAATATAATGGTATATAAGAGTAAATGAAATTGTATGCTTTATTAGAAGCTATGTAGAAAGTGTTTTAATTTGATACTTATGGTATACATCATCAAAAATATAAAAAAAGGGAAAAGGGAAAAGAGAAGTATAAGGGAAATTTACCCTTAAAATGTTTTAATTATTGAGGCATTAGACAATTTGTTCACACACGCTACACCTGCTGTCACTGTGCTCTGCATTTACCGTATGCACACACTATATGTCCACAGTCTGTTATGTGCCCATTGTCCACGTTCTCTACTTGCTGTCTTCACAAGCTGTGCCCACTGTTCGCACTCCCTACACCTGTTGTTCACACAAACTATGCCTACTGTTTGCACGAGCTACTGCTGTTATCTATACATACTATTTTTGCTATCCACGCATATCACTCTTGCTATCTGCTCGCATTGTTGTTGTTGTCCGTGTGTATTGTTACTGCTTTCTTGCGCCGCTACTACACTTCTAGCATGTTGCAACAATTTTTCTCACACCGCTACTACTCCCCCTGCATGTTACAACTATTTTCCCATGTCACTATTACTCTCTGCACATGCTGCAACAATTTTCTTGCACCACTGCTAGTTTGCTGGTTGATTCCTAGACCTGCTGCTACACTTTTTGCAAGTCGTTAATTCCCAGACCTGTTGTTTCACGTTTTGATTTTTTGCTTGATTCCTGGGCATGCTTCTGCTGTTGAGAAGCCTTCTAAGGTGCTACTGGTGTTGGCATACCCTCTTGGACGTGTAGGGACATGTTACTGATACCAGTATACCCTTATGGACTTGTAGAAATGTGCTACTGGTGCTGGTATAGCCATATGGACTTGCAGGAACGTCTGTTGCTACTGGTATGCCCTCTTAGACATGTAGGGACATGCTGCTGGTACTAGTATACTCTCTTAGACCTACTGCTATTGCTAAGAAGTCTCCTGGACGTGCTATTAGTGCAAAGAAACCTCTTGGACGTGCTGCTGATCTCTTCTTGGCTGGTTTCCTTGCCTTCTTTCCTTAATGGCTACTGCACTCTCTTTGGCCGACTACCCCTTGCTTTCTTTCTTCCTCTCCTTAGCTGGCTGCATTGCCTTCTTTCCTTGGTGGCTACTGCACTCTCCTTAACTGGCTACCTTGCCTTCTTTCTTCCTCTCCTTGGTCAGTTACACCTTGCTTGGTGGCTGCCTCCTCTTTATTGTTCACCTCTCTTTTTCCTTAGGTTTATCACTCACCTTTCTTTTTGGCCGACTCTCTCAATTTTTTGTAACACACACCCTTCTTGCAAGATGCATAGGAGTATTTATATAGCCTTGAAATTAGAGTTATATGATCATCAACAATTATTGTTAATTCCCATATATTGCCCTACAATCAACGACTGAATTTGATTCCTAAAATTTAGGGTCAATGGTCAATAGTCAATCTTGACCCCTAAAATTTAAGGTCACGATCAACGTCGACTCCTCAACGCCAAGGTTAACTTATCATTGCCAGTTTCTTCCAATGATCTCACTACATCTCAATGACATTCATAATATCAAATCAACATATATAACTGTGTGAGATTGAGAAAATTAACAATATGTTGGATGAAGGATCCTATCATACCGTGGATATAGTTCACAAGTTGTAAGTGAACCACGTAAAAATTGTCATGTGTTTTTAAGTACTTACACATTAATTTTTTATTCGTACAGTTGTACTCACATAAAGGAGAAAATTAAAAATTGGATCATCAATTATACTAAGCCACAAAGGTTAGATCTGAATCAATTTGTAAAAAGAGGATATATCACACTAATTCACCCCTCTCTTAATGTGAGACCTGCAATGGTCCTCATCAAATATGTTGGATGAAATCTATGAAAGATGCGAACAAGCTAAACATACTACTGATGAATGATAGACATTATTGCCTAGTTAAATAGTGTAAAGAAGAACACTTACATATGCTCTTATGTTTGGTTAAAGAAGAAAAAAAGGAAGGGAAATGGTTATGGTTGTGAAAGTAGCCTTAAAAGCTTCCAAGAAAGAAGTCATGTATCTTGGACAGTGGTTGCTCTTTACATATGACAAGAAACTTTAAGCTATTGAAAGAAGTAAAAAAATATAATAGAGAGTCAGTCATATTTGGCAATGATAATGCCTTAAAGATTAAATGTGTTGGTGCTACTGAAATTGATATAGAAAAGTTGAAATCAAAGGAAGTGCTTTATGTTGAAGGGCTAAAACATAACCTAATTAATGTTAGCCAACTTTATAATGATAGACATGAAGTTATTTTTAGCAAGAATGGCTGCATAGTAAAGCGATTAAGTGATGGTGCTATTCTTACAAAGGCAGAAAGAACAAATGAAAACTTATACCAAGGTTTCAACAACAAAAACACATGCTAATAAATACTAAAGAGAAGAATTTGTTATGACATAAGATATTGGGACACCGTGGACAAAAGGGACTAAACAAAGTTAGAATATATGCCTACCATAGAGTAAGTTATAGATTTATTTACCAAACCTTTGTCAAGAGAGATGTTCCAGAATTTAAGGTTAAACTTATGTATTCAATCATCCCTTAAAGATTGAGGTATGCCTCTAACACCCCTTTTCCTTTCCCTTTTTTTATTATTTTTTTGGATTTATTATCAAAGGGCAAGATATTTTGTATAAATCCAAAGAGAGTATGTACTGAACAAAATGAGTAGCTTGATAAATCCAAAGAGGAAAAATCAAATAAATGGAGAGAAATTGTCAAGGGGGAGTTAAAGATTATTACTAATTGATATCATGCTTGTATGTAAAAAAGGATATGCATGTTTTAGGGGGAGTTATGAATATCAAAAGTTACTGCTTATGCTTCATTACTAATTTTTGGATTTAATGTGTTGCCAACAAATCCAAATGAAGAGATTGTTAAGTCTATCTTTGATAGCTAATATTGGATTTATTGTTAATAGCATCTCATAAATTTGTCCTAATTGATTTGATGTTATGAATACCTTTGAGATATGTTTGCTACATTTACAAAGTGTTGAGAACATCAACTAATAAGCAACATGTTAAGGCAAAAACTAAGGAAATTACTCAAGATTTGGTAATGCAAGTTGTGGCCTACCCACAGATGCAATTTGTATTCATCAAGGAGATTCCTAAAAGCATTATGAGCAAAGAAAAAAAGCTTGAGATATAGAGAGATTGTTGGTCAGAACTATTGATGGTAGGTTAACCCCGAATTCAATGAGTTAATGTTGACCATTGATCCTAAATTTTAGGAGTTAATGTTGACTATTAACCCTAAATTTTAAGAATAAATGCTAACCATTGATTGTAGAGTCACCTTTGGGAATCAATGCTAACCATTGATTATAAGGCAACTCTTGGGAATCAATACTAATTGTTGATGATAAGGCAACCATAAAGTCAAGGCTTATAAATATATCCATGCAGTTGTTAAGAGAGGTGTGTGCTGTAGAAACATAATAAAGAAATAGAGAGAACAACAGAGAGCAGTCACCAAAAAGAAAAAAAGTTGAATGACAGAGAGCAGCCACCAAACAGAATAGTTAAGAGGAACGATAAGAGGTTATATGTTGTAAACCATAAGAGAGAATGCCAAGAAAAAGAAACCATGCGTGTTGCAAAATGTCAAAAGGAAGAAACCATGTATACTACAAAACGCCAAAAAAGTTAGCTGTAAAACACCACGAGAGTTGAGTATTGTAGAATGTAAAAGAGAGTTATATGGCATAGAAACAACAGAGAGTTGTGCGGCATAAAAATAGTAATAAAGAGAGATAGCAACAACACCAGAAGAAGAAAGAGAGTGCAACAGTAGAAAGAGATAGCAACAATACCAAAAGAAAAGGGAGGTAGCACTGGTAGCAGAGGAGAAAACTTACTAAGACAGAAGGAAGCAACACTGGTAACTGAAGAGACAACCTACCAAGGCAAAAGCAGGGTAGCACCAATAACTAAGGAAAGAACCGGCTAAGGCAGAAGGAAATAGCAGTGACAGGAAGAAGGAGAAAGCCTTTAGCAATAGAAGAGAAGAAGAGATGCAAGGCAGAAGGAAAAACCTGTAAAACATGATAGAATCGGTAGTAGAGAAGAGAACCTATAGAAAGAGGAACCTGCAGAGGCGAAAGAAGAAACCTGCAAAGGCAAAAGGAGGAACCTATAGAGATTGGAAAGAATCGATAACAGAAATAGCACCTGCAAAGGCAAGAGGAAAAAACCTACAAAAAAAGGAACATATAGAGCAGAATGAGAAACCTATAAAGATAAAAGGAGGAATCTGTAGAGGAGAGAACCTGCAAAATAACATATAGAGACATAATAAAAAATAACAAGCAACAATACAACAAAAACAACAAGCAGTGACATAATAAAAAATAATAAGCAGCGGCATAGTAGGAAACTATGAGTGGTAAAAACAAAAGAGAGAAAGACTAGCACTGTAAAAGGCTATAATCGACAGTGTAAAAGGCAAAGACTAGTAGTGAAGGAGGCTATGACTGGCAGTGCAAAAGGTAGAGAGTGGCAATGCAAAAGGCAAAGATTGACAGTGCAGAAGGTAGAGACTAGTAGTTTAGAAGGAAAGAACAGCAAAAAGAAAGGAGAAGATCTATTTTTCTGCAATAGCAACTTGTGCACATTAAGTGATCTTTCTCATGGAAGTTTTGTCATAAATTTTTTATGTACTTCTTAAAAAAAAAGTAGAAGATCCTTAGAGTGATTGAGAGATCAATCCTTTGAGTGATCAGGAGATAAACTCTTCTATTGATCGAGAGATCATTGTAAGTGGTTAAGGAGTAATCCTTCCATAAAATCATTATTATCCCTTGATAACAAGAGTGAATCGTATAATTTAGGAGTGATCCTATCACACCGTTGATGTAGCTCACACATTGTAGGTGAATCACGTAAAACTTTTGTCTGTTTTTAAAGTGCTTGTGCTTGTTTAATATTCACATGATCATTTTCATATAAAGAAGTAAGATAAAAATTAGATCATCAATTTTAACAGGTCACAGAGATTTAATCCAGACAAATTTGTAAAAAGTAAGTATCTCATACTGATTCATCCTATCTCCCTTTCAGTGTGAAACTTAAAAAAGTCTTCATCAATAGGTCTTTTTTTTTTTTTACATTAAAATAATGTTGACACATTAAGAAATAAGTCCAATAATTAGCAGAATTAACTAAATGTAAAATGTGCTAAAATATTTTCACTATTCTTTTTTAACATTTGTTATTTCTCCCTTGGAATAAACAAAATTTGCCTCTTAAATTTAAAATTATACTCTATTTTAAAGAATTTAACCATATGAAAGGGAAAAAAAAAGAATAACTATGTCAAATTATAATAAATGAAAGTAAGAGACAAATATATTATTTAATTCTATTAAATGCCTTAAAATGGCCTAAAAGTAAATATTATGCATACCACTAGTCAAGACAAATTTATCTACTTTAAATTTATTTTTTGATTTTATTAAATGCCTTTAAATGGCTTAAGAGCAACTATTATGCATACCATTAATAGAAACTAAAATCTTTAACTATTGCACCCTTTATCTTGGTGTAGTTTAACTATTGTTATATATGAGATTTAAGTTTCTTGTTACTGCCTATTTCTTATACTTTGACCCCCTTCCTTCTTAACACTTTTATCCTTACTTAATTGTTATGTTCTTTTTAAAATGTTTGAAAACAATATTATCAAAACTATTGGATTAGATATCCCTTCTAATTTCATATAGATTTTGAACCCCTTTATGTTATTTGTTTCTAACTTTATTTTGAAACTGAATCACAAAATTTTGATTATGATTTTGTGCACTTTCTTATTTATTATTATTATTATTTTGTCATCCACTTATCAATTTTTATGTTTTTTGCAATAAAAATTTCCATGATAATACTAAGATTAGCAATTTAAATAATAAAAAAAATCAAATTGATAAGCAAAATTTAGTTAGAGCATTATGTAACAGAATCTCACATCAGAAAGGTGAAGGAGGTCTTTGGGCCTTATAAACGTGGTTAGCCCTTTGGGGAGAAGATAATAATCTCGTGACAAGTGGTATCAGAGTCAGCCTAACCCGAATCCAATGTCCGCCGCCAAGCGCTCTAGGTTCAGGAGTAGGCAGAGGGGTCTCAGTCCACGACGAGAACGTCAATGGATTCAGTGGGAGAGAATGTGACGGAATCACACATCGAAAAGGTGAAGGGGTCCTTGGACCTTATAAACTTGGGCGCTACACATCCCAATAGGTTAGCCTTTTGGGAAGAAAGTAATGGCCTCGTGACAATTAGCTTACTTAATATAGTTCTAGACTTTCATCTTTATAATTAAATAATATATATGTGTGTGTTTGTTCTAGAGAAAAAATGTCTAAGGTCAAACCTTTACCTTTTTTTTTTTTCCTTCACCTTTTATTCCATCACTTTTATAGCAAATAATAATATCTACTTAAATTAAACACTTTAAGATTGTTTAGTGTAACTTGTAAATCTTCACCAAATCATGGAAACATCTTAAGCAAAACACCAAACACTTTTTAACCTAATACCTCTTTACCATATAACCTTTAAATGACTTTTATTTCATATATATGCTTTTAACTTACATATGCATCTTTTAATTCCAAATATTCAATGACAATGGACAAGCCCTGCAAGTCTAACTTCATTAACCAAAGTGCATCATTATGTCAAAAAAAATTTTAAAAAAAATTAAAGGAATGATCATCTTTGACTAGCATAGTGTTTCACTTTTGTTTTTAAATGATTAAAATTGTTTACTTTTACAGTTTTGTTGGATATTGCTTTAGAAAAAAAAATCCTAATCTTATTAAAGTCATAGTAATATTCTTTAAAATTGTTTTCCTAACTATAACTTGAAAAAAATTAATGTATTAATAAATATGTATAATGACTCTTATACTTAACAATTTTCTTATCTTTATCATTAACTCTAGATATGTTAGATACAAACCTTAAAGTAATTTGACACCTTTCAAAACCTAACAAAACATAGTTTTCTCTTATGGTAACATTTAAAAGCTTGCCCTAGATAAGGATATATGTTGATCATCATTAGAAGGAATAAGTTAAAGCACCTTTCTTATATCCATATCTTGTAAATCAAATAGAGATTTTACATTATTTGTTTTAACAAGAATATTTAATAGTTTCCTAAGAATACTATCATGAATGTCCTTTTCAATAAGCATCACTTTTAAATTATAATAACACTTATTACTATACCAATATAGTAAACAAAAGATATAGATCATTTCTTTCTTAACAAGTCAAAGTTACTTTTTTGATACCATTTTAGTTCTATCCAAAAGAGTAGGAGTAATTTTAACACTATTTAACCATTGAAAGACTTTCAATTTTATCTTCAAATGTGATTTTGATCTAAGAATTTATGATGATTTATATAACAAGTTTTCTTACTATGGCCTAAATATTGGAAACAAGTGTTGTAATTATATATAAAGCATGCTAATTTGCCTTTTATACTTTACCCTAATAATATTGCATCAACTGAAAAGTCACTTATAGTCTATTCTAAGGTTATACATATTTAAAAGGAATACTTACTAGATACATTATCGATGTCATAATTAAATTTATGTACTTCTTTTAATTCTTGAGTTAAGGATTGTAAGAATAAATCTATATCCTTTCTTAATGAACTAGGGCTTGAAATAATCATAGATAACCTCATGTATTCTAGTTTTATACATAACCATGGTGCCAAGTTGTAATTAATAAGAACAATTGGTTATATGATATAAGAAATGCTCATGGTTTTAAAAAAACTAAATCCATCACTAAGTAAATCTAATATCATATTATAAGGATTGTTTGCAAAATTTAGTTGCAATAAATCAAAGTCTTTCTAAACTTAGCCATCAGTAGGATACTTAATATTATCATCCTTAGGTTGATGCTTTGTATTAAGTATATAAAGATTTTTTAAAGAATTGATTTTAAAGGAAAATATCTTAAAATTTTAGCTAGAACCCTATGGTTATTTAAGGACAAAGAAATGACATCATTCTCCTTGGAATCCTTAAATCTTTTCCATTTAAAAGCCTTATGAATCTTATAAACTTGTGCCCTTTCATACTTGTCCCAAAATATGATATAATCATCAAAACATGTATGAATCTTTTTGTATTCAAGTTTTAAATCTTTCATTATACTTTTAACTTAATTAAAAGAATAAAATGCCTTTGCATCAAGAAATGCCTCCTTTATTAACTCCAAAATATCAATGAATGCTACATTAATAAGTCTATAGAGACACTTAAGGAAATACAATCAAATTGTGAAAGACAATTTAGAAAGTTCATATTACCAAGATATAATTCTTATTGTCCTTCTTCGACTAATTTGTAAAACATTATATTCTCTACATATAGTTCTTCCTTAATATTATTGGCTCTGGTTACTCATTTATATCTTTAAAAATTTCATGTAATAGTCCATCAATATCATTGTTTACATCAACTTCAAGTTCATCATCATTTACCCCTTTTAATATGAGTCCTTTATCATAGAAAATCTCTTCCTCATATACTTTCATAAAACCTTCAACAATTAAGTGTTTAAAGACAATATTTCTAAAGTATCAACCCTAACAACAACATTTTCTATAAAGACAAAAGATTTCATCACCAACCGTAGCCCTCATAAAAGTCTTATTCAAAAAATTTTTAACCTTATCCCAATATTCTTTATTCAATTTATTAAAATGCATTCAACTTCTATTTTTTATATTTATCAACTAAACTTAAATAAAAGAAAACATATATGTATAAATTAATTTTTGTATTACAAATTGAAGAATATAAAATATTATCATAATTGAAGTATTTTTTACAATAATTCATTCCATAATAAGAAAATGCACAATCAAGTAGATGAAATATTAAAACCATAAAACATATAGTAAAATTTTCCATGAAAGTTATTAAAAAAAAAACATAGTTGTTCAAGTATAAAGGTAAAAGTCCAAACAACCCATAAACAAAAATTAAATCAAAGATAAGAAAAGCAATTAAAAAACTAAAATAAATACAAGTTACAATCAAAGAACTAAAATGTTTATCTAAGGAAGTTTGAATATCTAAAATCAAGGCAAGTCACAAAGAATAACTAAATGCAGAAAACTTTAGCTCTATATTGCATAACAAGTGGGCTATCCAATTTAATATTAAAACATATTGGATAAAAAGGCCACAAGAGCTAACCAAATCATTTGCTATTAGTTCCACACCTTGCACCAAGTAGGCTAACTAGTTTTGCTATTCTCATTAAAGGATGTTCTAAATTAAAAGGGTAACACTAATTAAATAAAAATTTCACAATGACATGTAGTGCAATCTAAAATGTGCTGACCTGAAGTCTAGTAAATAATGTGCAAACCCTTTTTCACTTTATTTGGATTAAAAAACAATAAAAACACAATATCAATTCAATCTTAAGCCCAATTACTAACCAGTGACATGTAATGCAATCCCATATAGAAAAGCAAAAAATGGAGTCACAATTTTGATAATTTTGCCCATTAATACAAAAGTAGGAATCTTTGAAAAAGGAAAAACAAACGAAGGATGCACAAAACATATCAAAATTAATGAAACCCACAATTTTGATGATCTCAACCAAATGCCACTTAAAAGAATTCAAAGAGGATCAATTTTTGTTAAAGTTTCAAACTAAGGTAGATCATTTTCCTTAGACTTAGTTCGAAGAGAATAAGAGAGCATTGTTTGCCTATGGCCAAAATTAAAGGGAACAAGAGAGGATCGTTTGATTGATGGTGAAGTATAAGGCATCAAATGCAACAAAAAATGGAGAGGATCAATGAATGGTTAGGGGTGGGTTTCTCTAGGATTTCAAAGGATCTTGGAAAATAGTCAATTCAAGATATAACAAGCTATAAGGCTAGAGAATAATGGTTAAACAATGTAATTTTGGTGTTTAAAAATCACTGAATAAAGCTTTTAAAACTACTGGAAAATGTGGGTATAAGAACTGCTGTCATAACACTTCAAAACCACTACTGCAACCTTTAAAAACCATCGCTATAACCTTTCAAAACTATTGCTTTTGAACACATAAGTTATTGATTTTAGACTATTGTTCTAAAACCGCTATTTAAAAATAGTGTTTGTTAAAAGTACTACTAAATTCATTTAAAACAATTGTGTTTGAACTTATATAGCATTGGTTTTGAATCATTGAATTAAAATCTCTACTTCAAAATAATATGGATTAAAAATTGCTACTCAACTTATTCAAAATTGCTATATTATGAACCATATAGTATCAATATTAAAAAATAAAAATAAATATGTTTAAGTAGATACAAGTTTAAAAATATATAATGATACTTGTTATTTGCAATTAACATATTGTTTTATACCTAATAATTAATATTTATGATTAAGTTATTTAAATCTATATTTATTTGTATTTATTTATATGTATCCTGTGACAAAGTCATATCAAAATATCAAACCCGAATGTTCAATAAAAAAAAATATGAATTTATGTTTTTTTTTTCTACTTTTCTAACTCTTGTTGCCCATACGTGCCACATGTCCCGTGTTTGCCACCAAGTGCATGCAAGTTGTTGACAATCGGAGTTGCTCGTTCTAAGTACTTAGATGTTCTATTAATGCTAGATATGACCCAGTGATGGATCACGACTAGTGAGAAGATTATCCCTTGTACTCTTGTACCATTATTATTATTATTATTATTATTATTATTATTATTTCCATTACAACTTGGGCCACATATTCGTGCCTTCTTTTCGAAAACCGAGATGTTGGTTGAGTATGGCTCAATATTAGTGGAATTTATCTCACCATTCTTATTAAATGGTGTGGCCGTGGAGGGTGAGAATGGACTACCAAGGGTCATGGGATGAATTTATGTCTCAAATATGAGGCATTCTTTTCCTAGATAACGAACGCTATTCTTACTTGCAAATCTTATAAACAAATTATTTAACAATTACGTAAAACTACTAAATAAGGTTAAGTTAGATACTCACATAAAATGCAGTATTCAAATCACAAAATTAATCCATCTTATTTGTATTTGTAAGATTAAGTTGTGCATAATACATATATATATATATATATATTCTAAGGTGACTTGTTTAAGATGCATATTTATAAACAAGGGTGGTATTGCCACTACAAAATGAGTTGGAGTACACCATAAATTATTGACCTAGGCATAAAGCAAAGGGTTTGGAAGAATTGAGATAATAATTTTTGTTAGCCTTAAAAATTCTTATGCCATGCCAATGAGGTTCGATTGGAGGGTCTCACCTACCATATATAGTCTAAAACTTAACACTAGATGGAGCTCCAATCATGGAAGATAAATTAGAGGAGACTATTCCCCACCTCCTTTGTATTGTTAATCCAGATATGCTATTAATTTGGATATTCCTTTTCTAGTATATCTCTTTTATACTGCATCCGGTCAATGATCAACTCTCTCACGACCAAGGTTGCTAAAATTAGGATCCTACCTAAAATTGATTGAGAATGTTAAGGATCGAATGGTATAATAGTAAGATTTGAATCAATAAATAAAAATTAACCAATACTAAGAGATATAATTCATAATTAATTATTTTTTACATATTAACATAATAATAAGAAGAATAAATATAATAAATCCATTTTTGTATAAGAAAAAAATACCTCTCATCTCTTTACCGTGGTCAATAAATAATTTCTATAAGTTAAAAATCTTCTCCGTATTTATTTACTTATTTTCTAATATTTAGTGTTCAAATTTAAATAAAAGCATATATTTGTTCTTTTGTATTGCCAATGAGTGTGAGTTTTAGAAACTCTAGAACCAACTCAACTTCACCAAATACAAAATAGTAGGGGACAATGAAAATAATAAAAATAAAAATAACAAGTGATTGAGCTATGAAATTTATAATACATTTTAATTTAATGGGAATTTAAAAATCTATTATAAAAATGATAATTATAAAATCGTCATAATCCTATCTCAAAGAGATCCCAACGCAATTAGAATGTTAATTTTTATCTATAAGCAGATTCTATAATTGACATGAAGATTTGCACAACTTGGCCAATAACCAATAAATTCCTAGTTTGGATCATAAAAGCAAAAACTCTAACCAGAGGATCTCCTAAGACTTTGGGATTTAATTATCAAGAGACTATTTAATCATTAGCTTGCTTTCAACTTAAACCCCAACCCCCCCCCCCCCCGAAACCTCCACCAAAAATAAAAATAAAAATAAAACAAAGATAACTTTAAGTCTGCCTACTGGCTGTGTCGCTCGGGCACCCCTTTCACCGAGTGTGATAGTTCAACACAACGCAAGGTGGAGATTGTTTTTCGAAGCATAAATTCAACTACCGTCTTGCTCTTAATTTTGACAAATCATCTAGGCCCTGAGCCCACCAAATACCCAATATATATAAAAAAAAAAATCTTAATTCTTTTGTTTTTTTTTTTTGATGAAATAAAAATAAATATATATAGTCCTAGCCTACGTCATATAGAGAGCTACTTGTATTTAAAAAAAAAAAAAAACGAAAAAGGGAAGAAGAAAAGAAAATTAATTAATAATACCAAAGATTGAAAAGGAAAAAAAAAGAAAAAAAAAGGAAAAATTTAAAAGCGGAACCATAACTTCGAAAAGTGAAATGTATATATAAAGAGAGTATCAAAACAGAGCCATCCAGCAGTACCGCATTTTTTTTTTTTCCTTCTTCTTTCTTTCCGCTGGCAAAAAGAAGCCTACAGGTTCTCCATTCTCAGTTTTATGTGAGGAAAATGACCATTAACATGTGGCCGTCTGTTTCTTTCTTACCAGCGAATTGCAGTTGATAATAAATGAGCATTATTATCACTAACAGTGCAGTTTGCACGAGCAAATAATTAGGGAGATGGCATTATAATTTACGAGGAGAGCTTTGGTAACGCAAGTTTTATTGCTAATGAACTCAAAGGTAGTACAGTACCTCCAGTTACCATTGCTTTTGCTGAATTCGAATTCCACGTGAATCATGACCTGCCATAAATACTCGACAGAAATTTCAGTGTGAATTTAACCTGCCCCCCCAGAGAATTGGGAAGGTAAAATAAACCGTGCGTTATATCCTTTTCAATCTCACAGCAAGCAACAAGCAAAGGGCACGTAACTTGGTAAGAAAGAAATGTGCGAGCGACCCACTGCTTGTTAATTCCCTTCATGCAAGAGCACTATAACCAAAGCCAATGCAAATTCAACTAATTCTAACTTTGAAAAATACTTGACCAATATCTCTGTGTGTGTGTGTGTGTGTCTGTGTATGTGCGCGTGTGTGTGCATAAGTCACCCTCAACACCATCTCTGTTACTTGAAACTTTGTCTTAACCCTCTAAAGCAATAATTAAACAATAATAGTTTAAACACAAGTCCTGTTAATCCTCTCACCCTCCCAACATAAAAGGCAAGTACCCAAGCCCTCCCTGTCTCAATCTCTTCACTCCAAAAATTGAAACAACAACATGCCATTGCCGGGAGTCCTTAAACCACGACTACTAACACTCTTCACATTCCAATTCCTCTTTCTTTTTCTTTCTTTGACCAGCTATGCTAGTGTTACCACTACTGTCACTACCCAGAGATTCAAGGAAGCCCCAAAGTTCTACAACTCCTTAGATTGCCATTCTATCTATCAAAATGAAAGGGAGGCGGAATCAGATGGTGATGGTGATAGCATCTTCTGTTCCGATCATGCCGTTCACGTGGCAATGAATCTAGACACGGCCTACATCCGCGGTTCCATGGCAGCAATCCTCTCTATTTTGCAGCACTCCTCCTGTCCTCAAAACATAGCTTTCCATTTCGTTGCCTCTGCCACCGCCAAATCGTCGCTTCTACGCGCCACCGTGTCTTCCACTTTCCCGTACCTCAAATTCCGAGTTTACAATTTCGACGACTCGTCGGCCTCACGACTCATTTCTACCTCAATCCGCTCAGCTCTGGACTGCCCCCTGAACTACGCTCGGAGCTACTTAGCCAAGATTCTTCCCTTTTGCGTCCGACGAATAGTTTACCTCGACTCCGACGTCATCCTCGTCGACGACATCGCCAAACTCGCGGCAACCCCACTTGGCGAAAAATCGGCACTCGCGGCTCCAGAGCACTGTAACGCAAATTTCACTTCATATTTCACTCCAACTTTCTGGTCAAACCCATCTTTGTCACTAACATTTGCGGATAGAATAGCGTGCTACTTCAACACAGGCGTGATGGTGATCGATCTTGATCGATGGAGAGGAGGAGATTATACAAGAAAGATTGAAGAATGGATGGAGCTGCAAAAGAGAATGAGAATATACGAGCTGGGTTCGTTGCCTCCATTTCTGCTAGTCTTTGCAGGGAATATTGCCCCAGTGGATCACAGATGGAACCAGCACGGGCTTGGTGGGGATAACGCTCGAGGGCTTTGCAGGGATTTGCATCCTGGTCCGGTTAGCCTCTTGCACTGGAGTGGTAAAGGGAAGCCCTGGGTCAGGCTTGACGCCAATCGGCCTTGCCCTCTGGATGCTCTCTGGGCTCCTTATGATCTCTTGCAGACTCCTTTTTCCTTGGAGTCCTGAACTTTGTGCTATACCATCCATCCATACATACATACATACATATATACACACATATATATGTATATGTGTGTATGTATCTTCCCAAGGACGATTTCCGCCGGAAAACGCCAGTCGCCGGTGGTGGATCGGAGGAGATGATCAGTACAAGTAAGTACCATCATGAACTGTAGATTATAAGGTATGTTGTTGTAGATGAATATATTATACAGGTGCCTATATATGATATATTCTTCTATACTATAATAAATTTTGTTCTTTTAATGGTAATGTTTTCCTCTGTTAGTGGTGAAGCAGCAATAAGGAGAATCCAAAAACAGAAAATTTAAAAAAAAAAAAAAAAAGATTCCTGAAGCTTCTGTATACAGATGTGCATGCTTAGTTTTATCAAACTTTTTTTTTTTTTTTTTGAGTGGTTTCATGAATCTTTTTCTTGTATAATCAAAATTCTAACATTTTCTTATCAATAAAAACTAAATGGTTCTGTGTATGATTTGTATCCTTTTCTTCTTCTTTTTTTATTATCTTTATTGTTGCTTATTAACGGCATCTGATCACTATAATGTTCATTAGAGGTGACAGACGGGCTAGGCTGGTTGGGATGTTGTTTAGATCTCGAGTGTTTCTTTTTTTTTTTTTTTTTTTTTTTTTTTTGTCTTTTTGAATACATTAAGTTTCAGCATCATTAGACTTTTGGATTTAAATTATTCGTATTTCCTTTTAGTGTTAATAATCTATGTCAGTTTGCGTTGTAAGCATAAATACTAACTTTTAAGAACCAAAAAAAAAAAAAAAAAAAAAAAGGCTTTAGTTCTGCTTTCCTTTTCGCGAACTAATTCAAGCAAAAGGGTTTACAATGCGATTGTGAAGGCTGGAAGGATAGGGCTTGCCAACCGAAGAGGACTCTTTAACGAGAACAAATTATCAATTCCAGTAGCCTTGTGTTTCTTTGTATGTCTGGCAAGCCATTGACTGATAACTGATAAGCATATACTTGGAATCCTCATAAAGCTCTGTATATAGCGCGAAAATGGTTTTTCTTCTTTAACTTTTTTTTTTTTTTTTTTTTTTTTTTTTTTTTTGAGGTTCTTTATAAAATAAATACAGTTTTCACTGAATTTATGCAACTAAATTGAACTATATCCGCTGTCCCGCCCACCCAGGAAACATTGAGTACAGGCCTGAAGTGCCGGGACAAGCGGTAAATGTCCGGTTGCAAGGCAAGGCAAGGCAAGGTATTGTACTGACTTAGAGTATATATTCGGCTAGAAAATCAACGGTTGCCAATTTTTCAGAAGATAAAAGCATTAAAGCATCAATGGGGGGTCCTGTCTTATTCATAACGAAAAGCTGCCGACTAAAGAAGGGTCATTGACACGTTGCCAATTGCCAATTGCCTTCTTCAGCAATCATCCCTTGTTTGTGTCAGGAAACTACGAATGCCAGCTATCCCGATAATTGCCCCGCAGGAAAAATATGCATGTCGAAGTAGGACGTTTCACAATTAACCCCAATAATAATTGGGGAAAAAGGAAAAAATGATTCAGAGTCAAACACGTAAATTCACCTGATTAGCTCAAGAAGAATGTCAAGAATCCCATTCTCAATTAATTGCTCCGGATAATTCTCATGTTTGTAAATTTTTAGTAAATTACAAGCAAGCAAGTAGGACGCGACGTCTTACAGCCCCTTTTGAGTTGCATTGCATTAATAATAATGATAATAATAATTAAAAAAAATGGAGTGTCGGCAGAGAGAAAAATCAAGGAACAGTACTGATGGAGCTGTATTACAACATAGTGACGCGTGGCACGCATTGTGACCACGGTTGCTGTGTCCGGCGCTGGATGCCGACGATGGACGAAAAAAATAGTCTTACCTCAAGATCTGCCTGTGGGCTCTACTACTTATTTTTTTATCCCTCAACTCTCAACTTCCGACATTCACAACTAAGAACTTAATTCTTTTTTTTTTTTTTTGTATTAAGCAATTCAATGAAATAGGACAATGTGGATTTGAAATTAGGGAATCCAATCATAAGCAATGTTATTTCAAGATACACTTCTGAAGATGAGTCGATCATTTTCCCAATTACATTAACGGATCTAAACATTATTTTATCTCACGATAGTTTTATTCAAAATTATTAAATTATTTTTTATTTTTATTTTATAAGCAATACATTTTTTTAAATTAAACGAAATGACAAGTATTTTTGTCTTTTTCAACCATTTATTCAATATTATTAAATTATTTTTTATTTTTATTTTATAAACAATATGTATTTCCAAATTAAACGATAAACTAATGACAAGTATTTTTTTTTTTTTGTCTTTTTCAACCATTTGTTAGATGGACAGAATGACACCAAGTTGATAAATCCACTTATTATAATTTTAGTAATATTCATAGTTCACTCTTGCCCACAAATTAAGCTTAAATAAAATTCTACAATATAGTAGATGACATATACAAAATTTTGTTGAAATTATATCACAATTTAAAATGTAAACATCTAATTATTCATACATAATACTTTGATAAGATTATATGATTCTTAGATAATACTTTTATAAAATTATATAATATCTTTAAAATGTATATAATATTTTGATAAAATTATACAACATCTACAAAAAAAAAATCATTTATATGTAGATGTGGTTTGCTTTTATATATTAAAATTAGATATGATGGCTTTAAGCTTTAAAAAGATTTTAGACCTTTGAACTTTTATTGAATATCATTTTTATCTTAGACATTTTATTTATTAAAATTCTTTTGAACTTCAAACAATTCTAAAAGAAAAAAAATTAAAAGACTTTTATGATTTGAACTTAGCGTATGACCATTAGAAAGAAATCTAAAAGATAAAAAAAAAAAAAACAGAAAGAGAGAGAGAAAAAAAAAAAAGAAAGTATTGAAAAGATTTACATTATTATCTAAAATAGAGCACTAATTTGCAAAAGTGAGAAAATTGATTACCTTTGTGTTATAGTAAAATCAAAATCTCTTCAATCAACCACCCTTTGACAGACTTTTACATACTTTTTTTTTTTTTTGGAATGTCAAGTTGTATAAATATAGTGAATGCAAATAGTATACAAGGTTATAAATACAATGAACCTCTAAATGAATAAAAAATACAAAATAAATAAATAAATAGGTTAATGTGCGACTCTTAATGTATAACTTAAATCAATATATACCTTCATAATTATGTAACTAATTCTATATGATGAGTCTTGCCCTAGCAAATTGGTTGCTTTCCTAAGCCTAAAAAACAAAGGAAACTTGATCCTTAATTTTAATAATGTTGTCGTGGAATACTAATACAAATTTTTAAAGTCTTCTATCCTTATTATTGATCCACACTTGATCATTAATTTTAATAATATTGTCGTGGAATACTGATACATATTTCTAAAGTCTTTTATCCTTATTATTAATCCACACAACAACAGATTAATAGTTACTATTAATGGTGAATGAAGCCCCTCAATCATATTTCTCATACTTTAAAAGAGAACTACCTCCCAAATTGTAAATAACTCTACCTTATTAATGTTAGTAACCTTAATCATCTCAGAGAACATATATACAACTTTCATGTTTTCTCCTCATAGTTTGTCTCTTATGCTTACCTTCCCACTCTCATATATCATCGTTGCATATGTGTTAAATTTGAAAGTACCATTTAAAGGTCTAATCCAAATCAGATCTTATAATTGTAACTTTACCTTTTTCATAGGATGGATATTTTTCAAGTTCATCAAAAACTTGTTAAATGTGAAATTACATTACAGTCACTTCATCCTCAATCACCACTATAATCTAACCTGGACCAAATCACACTTTCTTACAATCACAAAAAAATATGTTCATTCTTCCTTAACCAAATGGATTATATGATTGCGTAAAACTCTAATATCCCTATCTCCCTTGACATGCAATTATGACCCAATTCACACCACAACTCTTATGCCTACTTAACCAAGTCTAGAACAACTTATACAATTCCCATCACTGCAAACATATGCACCAAACTACCCATGCGAAGTGATAATGAAGGAATAAGTAGGTTGTTAACTCCATCCCTATAGAGTATAATGAGCATATGGTATCTTAATTAAGCCCTCCTATCAATCATAGACTCTTTTTGACAAGAAGACGATCTAGTAATATCTACCATTTAAATACCTTAACTTTAGAGAAAGTTAAACCTAGCTAACTACCAATTCTGGGCCATGATAACTATCCAGGAAATCACAAAAAAACCATACCAAAAACTACTCATCCTTCCCCTTATGTCATATAAATTTATCCTCCCCTCCTTGTATTGGCTAATAGACTGATGTAAGATTCACGAACTTGATAAGTAAACCCTTCTCTTAAAAAAATTTTAATGCCACTGAATTTTTCATATCCAACAATTATACTTCTAATCATTGAAACTATTAATTGGGCTTTCTTTCTTTACAAATAACACAAAGCTTTAGAAACCACACCATCAAAAAGAAGTCACCTGGTCAAAGTTGATTCCAAAAGTCTACTTTCCCACCAGAAAATTGCAATTAGACTTAAGTGTTATCATATCTCTATCCTTTTTTTATCATGGTAAACATATACTCTTCTAAATTAAAGACATTTATTGGTATCTTGGCATCCATTCTCATAGCCACAATTAGCATGCTCCATACCATGCTTCAAACATTTTGACCTAATACCCATTATTTACATTTTTCACATTTCATAACCACTTCGACAAAAGCTCGAAATTAATGTATCTAAGATTGTCAACCCTTAACTTGCTTTATTACTTTTGTCGGCATAGAAGGCCCCAACCAACTAGATCCATCCGCCTTTTGCCATTACCCTTTCCCCATAAAAAAGATCTCTACATTTGCTTAATTTGATTTTCCACATTTTTTGGCATCTTAAACAAGGATATTAAGTATACAGAGAAGGATTTTAAATAGGCCTTTTGCAAAACCAATCATTCAACTTTAGACAAAAATCTCACCTTCCATTTAGTTAATCTTCTCTACATTTTCCTAATCATCAGGTCCCATGAACTTCTCATTTATGGATTCACACCTAAAAAAACCCTAGATATTATAATGGTAATGACTCAACATTGCAACACCAAAAATTGACCTATCTTTATACCTACATCTCATATGCCTTGATCCCATATAAAATTATCTTCACATGGTTAATTCTTAGGCCTACATAGTATTATAAGCATTGAAGTAGTCTCTTGTAATTCCATATTGACTAATCATCTACTTGGCTAAATATTATAGTGTTGTTGACAAATTGTAAGTGTGTTAACTCAATATTTTCCCTAATCAAGATACCTTTAATGAAGTTCAACTATGCCACCCTCCCGAAGATTGAGTTGACAATAGATCCCTTTGTCACAATCCTCTAGTCATAATAAATTATTGCGTTTACTAAGAAGAATAAATACTATTAATGTAGACATGCACTTCTATATCCATTGTCTTTAACAACTCCCAAAGCCCATAAATCTCATAATATTGGCTAAAAAAGATAACTTAACTACATCATATGCTTCTTCAAAATCAATTTTCATAATTACACCATCTACATTTTGTCTCTTCATCTATTCAATTATTTCATTTGTCATCAAAACACTATTAAGTATATTATACAATTTCCCTATAACCTTGCTAATTACCAAGCTAAGTCTTCAAAACAAAACCTTGGCAAGTATCTTGTAAATACAACCAACCAACAAAATAGAATGAAACTAATTAAATTTCATCATACTATTGACCTTCGAAATCAACACTACAAAAGTGGAGGTAAGCATCATACATAACTTATTGTTGATATAAATATCATTAAAAATTTTCATTTCATCTTTCACCACCACTTTTAATGATATTTAATGAAATTGAGGTTAAAACCATCTAAGCCAAGAATTTTGTTATCATCACAATCCTTAATGGCTTCCCCTTGTAAAAAGACTCTTCAAAATTAAATTATCCATTCAATCCACCTTATGGAAACAACTCTCATTCATTGCTAGATATGGCTCGATGCATACTCCCCAACAAGTTCTTGAGTTTGTTCAAAACAACAACCTTTACTTCTTGAGGTTTGAAAATAATTTCATTGCTTATTCTCATGGTTTTAATCCTATTTTTTAGTCTCCTATTTAAAGCTTGGTATGGAAAAATTTTAAGTTTTAATCATTATCCTTCAACCATTATAGTTAGGATTTCTAATACCATTCTTATTCATCTTTTTTCATTGTTATTCAATAATCCACTTATGCCCTCAATGAATCTACTTGTTTTACATCTGATAGCAATTACATCTCCTACTTTATAGTTAATTACTTAATTTTTTATTTTATATCCCTTACGTTTTACTAATAATCCAAACATTCCTTTTTTCTACAAACCACAAGAAAGTTTTTTACAGCCTATAATCTATCTCCTATAATGTAGCTCAAATAACCAGTAACTGAAGTTTGTGTCCACATTGCTTTCATATCTTGACTTAATCTCTAATCGTCATTCAATGATTAAAGTATCAAAAAGGTGAGGGTCCTCAACCATGATCTTAGTCACCCAAATAGACATTGGAATGATTGGAGAAAGCATACTATACTTCTTACCATATAAGATTTAGTATTGCTTATAAACCATTAAACCTTGAATAAGAATCTGTCCACCCAACTCATGGACAAAACCTCCCACAACTTATTCCAAGTGTATCTTTGCCCTTGCAGAAGTAAGTCTATAAGTTCCATGTCATATACAAAATTGTTAAAATTTTTAACTACTCGTCCATCATTAAAAACTTACTTTTGGTCTTCAACCAACATCATATTAAAATTGTTGTCAAAACACCACTACCCTATAAACTTATTTTTCAACCCTTTTAACTCTTCCCAAAAATTTTGTTGTTTAGAATGACAAATTGGTGTATAAATATTGACCAATACCATGGCTTTACTTGATGGCATAATCCTTTCCACTACCACTATATACCTTTTAACCAAAAGTTTATTCTGTAGCTGAAATACAAATTTGTTCCAATAAATCGCCAACCTCTTTACTGCCCTTACGGAATCCATAGCCACCACTTATTCTCTCTAATCCCCTCGTACCTATCTCAACATAACTTTTGTCAGATGTTGTGATTTAGTTTATTGCATAAATAAAATACTTAGGTTTATATAGTGGATCCATTTATATATTGCCCTATGTTTAGTCAACTTTCCCAACTCTTAACATTAATCATACAAATTATCATAATTGTCCATCAAATTCTCACTAACATGGATAGTGCACACTACTTACAACTTGCCACTCCTTCTTCCTCAAACATTAATAGATAAATCACTGCCACGTCATCCTTTTGGATTATTAAATCAATAGCCTTCACCAACTCCAATAAATGCAAAGTCGCCTGTCAAATGGCCACGTTGCATGCTTGTATGTGCTCATTATTAAGCTACTCATTCTCAAACTAAATCTCCCTCTTCGATGATGGAATTCTCTTATTTCATTTTATTAGTGCTTGGCGTGTTACTCCAATGAGCCTTCTTTTGTAGCCCTTTCTTGTTGTTGCTAGTGAGTTGCCCTTATTTATCATAACAAACTTAGTAAGAAAGGAACTCTGAGAATCATGGCAACCTATTTCATTTTAGTAAGGCATTTTGCCTCCACTTGTAATTAAAGACCTATACATTTTATATATATACAAACATACATTTACATAATATGTCTAATTAATATTATTCCACCAAATTTATAAACAACTTTAAAAAATATATTGACATTTTATAAAAATTATATGATGCTTAAAAAGGTATATAATATTGTAATAAACTTGTGACATATTAAATAATATATACAAAACAAAAAAAATTGTTGTTCTTAGAAATTTCAAATATTATAATAGAGATTTTTATCTTTTAAATAGTTATACAATGTCTAAAAAATAACATTTACAAATTGAGAAGTAAAATCATCCATTTTAGTGATTCATATAATAGTTTTAATTCTTTAATTTTTTTTCTTTTCTAAAATAATAGTAATATTATAGATAAACCTCAACTTGTCAAAATTTTGATTAATTAATATATAAAACTATATATGAGATTATATAATATATTTGACTAAATTATAAGATATCTTACAAAATATATATGACACTTTTTTTTTTTCTCAAAGTAGTTGTATGATGTCTGAAAAATAGTATACACAAATCAAAAGGTAACGTCATCGTACTAGTTTTCATTCTTTTTTTTTTTTTCCTTTTTTAAAATAATAGTAATATTATAGATAAACCTCAACTTGCAAAAATTTTGATCAATTAATAAATACAACTACATTATTACCCTCACAACACCATGGGGTATAATACCCCCAGCACAATCACTAGAGCGTTTGCTTGTATTTAACTAGATCTCTAGATTCAAATGTTTCAAGGTTTATAAAGCAAGCGGTGAGTTAAGAAAATTTAATATTGCCACAATATTTCAAAAAAAAAAAAGTGTTGCATGACTGTTAAAAAAGTATTATACAATAGTTTGAAAGTTGTCGTAACACGAGATAGTCCCCATCTTGTAGGCTACAGTAAAATTTTACATTATTTGACAAAGACGATTTCATTATTCATGTCAGCCAACATCAATTTCGAAAACAAGGCAAATATTTTCTGAGTTATATTAATGAATCTAACAATTATTTTATTTGATGAAAATTTTATTAAATTATTTCTTATTTTATAGAGAATACATTTTTAAAATTAAATAATAATGTTTAGCCGGAGAGAATGACCCCCAAGCTGACAATAGTAATTTTTGAAAAAAAAATATTTTAATTTATTTATAATTTGCAAGTTACTTTTTTTGTCTACTTCTTATTTATTAATATTGCAAATAATTAATAATAATAATATTATTATTATTATTATTATTATTATTATTATTATTATGAAACCGTAAAATATTTAAAGATAAAAAGAGAAATGATATTTCTAGCTTAATTCTTATATTGTCCTGTTGTTGTCATTTTCTAATCTATCGTTTTCTCTTAGAAAGTATGAAAGAAATAATAAAATCATTCATTGATTGCCTTTTGTTGCGTGCCTGTGGTGCCTCCCTAAAGTGGACTTCTTATTTGTTTTTTTTTTTTTTTAGATTGCAGCAATAGAACATGGACAGGATATGCTTCAAGTCTCTGTTTTTTTTAGGAATTCAAGTAACGACAGAGCCACCAACATGTGTGAAGAGGAAGGAAATTAATTCAACTAAGAATAACCACACCGGGAATAGTTCCATCCATACCTAGCTAGCTGTTGCCCCTTTTAATAATTTGTTAATTAAAGAATGACCCATTACAGCAAAAACTTAATTTTTATCATTATTAATTTGAAGCCACCGAAATCTGTTGTTATGATGAAGAATGTTATGTGCACTCTACTTAACTGGATGACCAATTAATAGACTTTGGATTAAGAGTTCAGGTAAATTAAGACTTTGGGTGACTAATTCAAAAATAAACATGAAAACAAAATGAATTCAGATAAATTTAGTTATTACTTTAAATCAAGGCCTAGAACAAATAAATTGAGAGAAGACCAAAAACTAAAAAAAAAAAAAACAGAAAAAGAGGCAAAAACACAGCCCAGCGCGGAGAGATGGGGCCACAGCACATGGGCATGCTTTATTTATTAGACAAAGAAATACGCAGATGGCGACTCCTGAAAATGAAATCTGGAGATTTGCACAGAGAGGAGGAAAAAGGACAAAAAAAAAAAAAGTAGAAAACCAAAATAGCCTCACAGCATTATACGCGTGTCCCAGCCCAGGCAGGATGAAAAAAAAAAAATTGTTTCTACACATTTCAGGCAAAATTCAAGTCCTATATCCAAGGCCCCCAACCTTACAATATTTGTCATTCAGATCTTCAAATATATTCAATCGAATATTTCTGCAGTATCAATATATAAGTTTACCCAAAATTTTACACATTTTAATAAATATAACTAGATTAACAATTTGGTTTCACTTAAAGGAGCTGCAGCCTTCAGCAAACTTCAGCAAAATCTCTTCTATTTCAATTTAATCAACTTCACCAGGATGACTGATCCCCAAGGCAATCTTTATAGAGCTGTGAGTATAAATACATGGAACAGATGCTCTAAGGTATTGATGTTTTAGGCTTCAGTGAATTCATCCTGATCAATTCTTCCACATGATAGTATCATATTTGTCAAGTTACACATCCTCCATTTTTTATTCCCAAAAAATCAATGAGCCAAGACTTCCTCCAAATGAAAGGACAGTATGTGGAACACCAAGTGCCGCCGTCTTCATTGTAAGAAGCACACCCTGTCCAAAAAATTTAAGTTCGGTCATCATGCATGCAAAATATGATTTTCATGAAGTTTTAAAGATAATTCATCAATGAGCTTTGCTAGATACCTTCAAATGTACAGGAAAACCAAAATATGATTAGCTTAAAGGAATTATCAATGGATTCGTAAGTTTTCATCACTAGCTTATCTTATTGTTTTTTATCTTTTGCTATCAAAAATAAAACCCATAACACCAGCTAATCCTTCAAACCGCCAATTTAGTGAGAGGTATAAAAACACGATTACAAGGGAAGAGACAATGTCAAAAGAATACTCATATATCCATCCATTTTATTAGAACGGCTGATTGGAGCAAAAATGTGACTATGTAGTTGCCTTTTAGGTTTCCCAAGAAATTGATAGTCCTTGGATCCAACAAATAATACCTTAGTGGTATCTTCTATAAATTTCTTGTTAGTTAGTTTTTATGTGAATATTAACACGGAAAACAGAACCCAGCCAAAAACAAAATAGCTATAAAAAATGCTTATGAGAATCTCCACTTGGCAGGACAATTTACTTAGCACTTAATACACAAAGTTTGGCCTTAATATTTTTATATGGGTAAATAGATATATTCATACAGGAATTGATAAATACAGATAGATCTGTCAAATTTATGGAAGACTTGCTCATTAAATATATGAATAAAATTGCAAATAATCAATAAGAAACGTTTAGTTCCATGTGAAAATTGGTCTCACCATAATGCAGTCTACCCACTACATACCTATAGAACTTACTTGCAGTTTGTGGTCGTTATAATCTCACAAAAATAATGTTCTAAACTCCAACCTAATAGAACTATTCTTTTCTCTTATAATGCCAATAGAAGAAATACACATAAAGTTACGTGGTGAAATCCATGCTGAGACACATGCTAGTTACCAGGCAGTAGACTGCAAAGCAGCATTTCAGAAATGTATGGGAGTAGAAAACATCCAAGTCCGAAATCCTAGCAAATTGATGACTGTGTTGAAGATTATCAGTGGCATGTGGGTTTGCTGTCAAATACCAAGCAATGACCTAGGACAGTTGGACAACTGCAACAAAAGACAACATGCAATTATGAAAATCAATTCAACATCCAAATCGAAAGGTTAGGAACTTGGTTTTGCGTTTAGCACCATATTCTGCACACAGTTATGATTCAGTAGAGTAACATGGAACAAAGAATTACTTAAAAGAGACATCTGAAATGACCCAATACACCTTTCTTGCAAACATCCACACAGACGTGTTCTGCACTCCAAAATAAGGCTCATGGGAGCTGCAAAGGTGCTTCAGAAGAGATGAAAGTTGCCTCCAGTTCCAGAATGTGGCATCTAGTGCACACGATCTTTACTACCATGGCAAGAAGTATTTATGATCATGGCTTGGCTTTCAATAGGTTAAGCATATTCACCTGCTTAACCTGTAAAGAAGAAGATAGCTTAATTAATGCAACAGCAATCTACAATTAGCTATATTCATGCCACAATCATACAGACCAAAAGAACTTACTCAGTTTAATTTTTATTTCCACTATTAAATTTCTCAGTTTCAAAATGTCTGCCCCTTCCAGTAATCCCCAAAGCCACCACTTCCAAAGATCCCCATACAGTCAAACTTTGGAACTATAAAACAACCTGAGAATGGGCATCCACATCCTATGAGGGGGCCGCCTTCACTAGCATGATTGCATAAAATGATAAATATATGTAACTGCCATGTGCATTACATGAGCCTCCAAAATCAGTCCTGAAGAGGACATCATTTTATGTAATTCTTATCAGAAATATATCAACACATTGCTTCAGACATGCCATATGAATCTATCATTTCTGCAGCAACTGAGAGTTCAGCTAGCTGCATTTGTTGATTAGAGTTAATATCAACTGACAGACAGGATATATCTGTAATATTGGGAAGTGTAGGGATGCCCTTTGCCACTGGACGGGTAATGAAGCCCTTGATTAACCTAGAGAATTTTCCTATATTTTGGTTTGCATATAACTCTTTCATCTCATCCAAAAGCTTCATAGATTTTTTGCTATCTCCCTTCATGTGAAAACCATAAATCAGGGAAGAGTAGGTAACAATAGAAGGACGAATTCCTTCTTTTAACATTTCATCCCTCAACTCCAAGGCTTCTCTAGTGTTGCCACTTTTGCAATATCCATCAATCAAAATATTGTAAGTAACAACATTTGGAGTTAGTCCTTTCAGGCGAAGTTTGTTGAAAAGTCTCTGAGCTCGCTCCAGATTCCCTGCTTTACAAAGACCATTAATTAAAGCATTGTATGTGGTTATGTTTGGAACAATCCCCCTTTTCATCATCTCATCTCGTAAGTTGAAAGCTTCATTCACATAACCAGCCGCTGAACACCCATGAATTAAGGTGCAGTATGAGAAGTTATCAGGAACAAAATCTGTCAGCAACAAGCTTGAGAAGAATTTTCTTGCATCATTAACCTTCCCAGACCTGCAAAGCCCAGCAATGGCTATATTGTACACCACATTGTTGGGTAGAGAAAAGCTTTCAGAACTCCTACCAAGGGCATCTAAAATCTTCTGAATGTCTACACATTCAAGATCAGCCTCGTGGCATGTGGTAAACATCCATTATCTAAAATAAGATCAAAGTTTACCATCTTCTGCAACAAGACACTTGCTTCATCAATCCTACCCAGCTTGTAGAGGCTACTAACAATTTTGCTGCAAATAATTAAATTTGGAGCAAACCCTTTTTCAATCATCTCAAAACATGTACTAAAAGCTTTACCCAGTCTCCCCTCATCACACCATCCACAAATGAGGGCTCCATAAGTAACCACATTAGGAGATAATCCTCTAGAGGACATCTCAGAGAGAACATCCATCACTTTGTTTATTTTTCTAGACTTAAAAAGTCCGCTAATAAGAGAGTTATATATTTCAATGGAAGGAAGAATTGTTTCATTTTCCATTTTCGCTTTAACTTTAAATGCTTCTTCAATATTTCCAACTTTACAATAACCATCGCTCAGGGTTCTATATGTTATTGCATCAGGTCTGCAACCTAAATCCTTCATCCTGTTAAAAGTGTCCTTAGCTTCTACCATTTCACCCATCTTACACAACCCATTTATCATTGTATTAAAAGCATATGTACTTTTGCTAAAACCCCTTGCTAGAATATCACGCCAGAGCATCAAAGCTGCAGAAAAATCTCCCATCTTGAAAAGCCCATCAAGTAATGTACAATAGCCAATCTCATTGGGGCTCACACCTCTTTTTAGCATCAAATTCCAAAGGTGCAAGGCATCCCTAAAGGCACCCACACGACATAAACCTTTGAGAAGAGTATTATAAGCAACATTAGTTGGTTCGATTTCATTCTGAAGCATTTCATCACAAACAATGAAGGCTCTATCATTGAGGCCTAACCTACAGTATCCATCCAGAAGAGTGCAATAACTATAGGAATCTGGCTCAAGGTTCCAGTCTCTCATATGTGCTAACAACCTCTCTGCCTCAGCAACTTGACCAGTTTCACAATACCCATTCATCAATGAGTTGCAAATAACTATATTCATTTTCAATCCTGCCTTCACCATCTCATCCCGAACTCTTATAGCATCCTCCATCCAACCAATTTGACAGTATCCATCTATCAACACACCATACACGTATTCATCCATTGTCACTCCCTCCTCTTTTTTCATCACTCCAAGAAGCTTCTCCGCTTCCTCCAACTTACTTTGTTTACAATAACCTTTGATCAACAGTGCAAAAGTAATCTTATTTCTCAAAATTCCCCTTTCATTCATTAACCTCAAAACTCCAATAGCTGCTTCCATGTCTCCAAGATTAGCATACCCATCAATTAAACTATTGTAAGTCACAACATTCAATTCAAAACCTGAATTCTTCATCTCATTAAAGAAGTTCACAGCTTTACTCATGCATCCCTCCTTACAATAGGCATTAACAATGATCGTGCAAGTAAACACATCGGGCACAATCTCCAGCCTTTTCATTTCCTCATAAACAAGGAGTGCAGTGTAACTTTGGCCTCCTTTCACCAAACAACTCAACAAACTATTACAAAGAACGCAAGCTCGGTACACGACCACCATGCTTGCCCATATTATCAAACACATGGAGCGCATTCTTTATCATCCCCTTCTCAGCAAACACCTTTAAGATCATATCAAAAACTACAGGAGAAAATCTATAATCCGCATAAACCTCAACGAGCTCATCCCAAACAAGAAACGAAGAATAATTATTCTTACACAGACCAACCAGTTCGTTCAAGTAGAACCTAGTCTCATCGTACATTCGAGCGCGAGCTAGTATGTGAACGAGCTTACAGTAAGACTTGATGTCGGGTCTGAAATTCTGCTGTCTGGAGGCCAATCTGAAGAAATTTAAACAGGCTTCGGGCTTTAACTTGAGTTTTTGAAGCACGGAGTGGAGCAAGTGATCGGAGAAACTGAAATTAAGGTCGGTGACAGCATTGTAACGGCCGAGGGCGAGGAGGCGGGAGATGCGGTCGAGGAGTTCGGGTCGGGTCAGCTTGGATTCGTGGTGGGGCTTCCAGTGGAAGGAATGGCCAGGGCAGCGGGGGAGAAAGAGAAGTGTTCTAAGCCTAGGCGAGACGGTGGAATAGCACCTGGGCATTGGAAAACCTCTTCGAGGACAAGACATCTTCATCATCATCGTATTGACGTTAGTTTCGGCAATTCCAAGAGGATTGAGGAAGCAGAACAGAGATCGCTGGCCATTTGAATGAAATTGAGAATTTAAGCACTGTACTGGCCATCTCATTGATCGCTGTCTGATTCAGACACCACCCAAATGCTTCGCCTGCTAAGATACTACCTCTTCGAAAAACACACCCCACTCCGCCCCAAAAAAAAAAAAAAAAAATTTGAAAGTTGGATCGAATGCTCGAGACCCATGTTCAAATCCTTATTCTTATTCTTATTATTATTATATTAATTAAACAAGTATTCTTATATTTTTTAAAAAAAATTATAATAAAACAATTTTTAAAATTAAATGCATTTAAGTTTTATGTAATTTACTATTTTTGGATAATTTTAATTTACATTATAAAATCTCCTTATTCTTTAATTTTTATAATTAGGGTGTTTTAATTTATTAATTTTAAGACTCCTTAGAATTGTAAAAAAAAAAATATAAATTTCAAATATTACAAGATTTAATCTTTTTGAATCATCATGATTATTGTTCTATTTTTGTGACAACTTTTGAGGATTTACAATTTTTTGAACTTTAATGTGTACAATTTTTATGACTTTAACAAAATTTTTAAAAAATAATTCTTAAAAATTTTGAAAAAAATAAAATAATTATGATGATTCACATAAATTAAATATTATAACATTTACATTTTATAAAATTTTTTAAATAATTTTTCTAAAATTAATAAAATTATAATGTAGAGTCTCAATTGCCAAAACTAGAAATGACAGAGTTCTTATGGTGTAAATTAAATCTAAGGGAGACTAAATGCCAAAAAAGTAAATCATACAAAAATTAGATACATTTAAAGCTAATTTTTATCATTATATAAAAATTGGTCCAATCTAGTTCACCATAATAATTTCAAAATCCCTTAGGATATTTACTTGCTTTTTAATTCTCAATTTAATACATTTAAGAATTATTTTGTTTTAAAAATTGAAATTTATATTCAATTTTTTTAGAATAAATTTAAAAGGAAAATAAATTTACACCTTACTCTTCATCATAACATTGACATTTATTTTTTTTTTCTATAAAATCTTTTCTTAACAATAAAGATTTTGCAAAATTTTGAGGTTTTTAAGAAAATTCATTTTAAGTTATTCTAATAAAAAATAAAAATATTTCTTTCAATTATTAATATTATATAGCATAGATGTTAATTGTTAAAAAGTGATTTATAAAAAAGAAAAGGTTGGAAAGTATAAAAATCTTTAATATCAAATTAAACTAAGTATTGCCCAAAATTTTCAAATATTATATAAATTCAGTAAAATATAATACATGTTAGATCATAATTAAATAGATCAAATGCATATTAAAATCTTAATCTATTTCAATACTTAGAAAAACTATTAAACTAATTATTGAGTTAATATTAATACTAAAACCTATAAAAAATTTACTAAAAAAATATAAAATTAAATAAACATTGCTACATTAATAAAATTAATGATGTAAAAAAAGAAAAATAATATAGACTTACATATAGACTAAGGAATAGTCCACACAATGCATAGAATTAATATTTCTTTGTTTTTAATTAATAATTAAATATTTTATTATGTGTAATTAGTATTGGACAATAAATGTTGCAAAAATAATTAACAATTATGTTATAATATTGACTCTTAATCCCATAAATGATTTAGAACTGACATTATTGTAACTCAATGAAGTATAATTTGTATTGAAATAGTTTATTACTCATTGTTTTATTAAGTGTCATTAATTATTGTATATAAAAATATATATATATATACATAATTTATTTATTTGTAAAAAAAATTATTCAAAATTGTAAACTTTCTCTTAATTTTAGCAATATAAATATAGACTACTATTGCATCCACACAATGTATGAGTCAATAACATTTACTAAGGAGTATTAATAAAAGTTATGTTAAATATTAAAATTAATTTTAATTAGTATACTATTACAAATAATATAATAATCATGTATGTGTAAGTGTGTGTGTGTGTGTGTGTTTCCTTTTTCTTTTTTTGATAAAATAAAAGGAGAATTTGATATTATTTTTTATTTTATTAAAAAAATTAAAAAATAAATTATAAATATATTTTTTCTTTAAAAATAAAAAAATATTTGATTTTTTTCCGTTTTTTCCTTTTTAAACAAAAAATATATGAATTTTAGAGGAATTTTTTTCTTTTCTAGAAAAATATAAAAGGATTATTTGAGAGTAATTTATCATTTAAAAAATAAATTAAATCATGAGTGGTTTTTCCTTTTTCCTATTTAAGATATTTACAAAAGAAAACTTAGGATTATCTTTCCCCTTTTATCTTTTAAAGAAAACATAAGAAAAATTTTGAGAATGTTTTATCATTTTTTCTTTTTTTTTTAAAATATATATGATTTCAAGAATTTTTAAAAATAAAAAAAATTATTTATTACTTTCCTTAATTTTAAAAATTATAAAAAATTTTCACATAACTAGTAATAATATAAATAAAAAAATTAGTATATATTTTTTAAAGTTTTAACAAACACGCGCGCACGCGCACGCATAGATATATTCACATTACAAATTTTCCTTTTCTATGCCTTTTTAATTTGAAAACAATTTCGATATTTGTACCAAAACATTGAGCTTTATTGACTACTTCGTCACGTGACACAATATTGCTTCCTTTTTCCTTAAAGGCTTTTCTAACTATAACTTTAAGTATAATACTGCGACTAGCAATATAGCATGAGGCACAACCTTTCGGCCAATTGAGTCCATAAATTCGCAACCCTTAATTTGAATCTAAGGATTGAGATTATTCAAACACGATTGGTTGTGTTTTGTACCAAAATGAGAGGAGCTTTATTCATCCCACGAATATTTATGCCAAATACCTTAAGGGACCTCTTTTTTTTTTTATTTTATTTTTTGTTTATTGGAATGTTCATCTTAACTTCAAAGTTACAAGCCTGAATTACAAGAATAACACCCAAGTAAAAACGTTAGTAAAGTTATAGAATAAAAAAAAAAAAAAACCTTTAATAAAAAGACTTGTGTAATTGCTTATAGAACAAAGGATAAATTATTTCTCATAAATTTCAACGTCTCCCCTCCCTCTCCCTCCATGGGATACGAATATCAAAGCTTCCCAGATGGGGTGTTTAGAGCATGTAAATATTGGGATGGCCACTTAGAAACTTCGAAGAACCTTCATTAATTACATTTATTTTATCCTGTCGGTAATTTGATTCCGTGGAGGTGCAGTCTTTGTTTGACTTTTTTTTTTATTTTTTCCATTTTTTTATGACCCATATTTTGTCTGTAATTATTCAATTACGTTCGACCTGACGTCCAGTCTTGAAACGGTGGGAGCAACACTTTGAAACGATCGCTACCTGGCGTCGACTGTGGGCCCATGGGCGGGAAAAATACCAAGAACCTAGAGAACTTGGAAGGAAGCTTCCCAACTTCTGCCTTCCAACGCAGACAGCTGTATTCATTTTCGTACCAAATATTAATTGAATTTATATATCATTACAGGGTGAAACTGATTTATGCACTCCGAACCCGTCGCTTTCAACTTTAATGGGTTGGAAAACATAGTCAATTTCGAAGAAAATGCCGCTCTCCAATTTTTATAAAACCAAGAAACTACAGAGCACCTTCTCGTACGCTGTTCTGTGTCTTGTCACACAATTTCTGTGCAAGGCTATTATTATTAAAATCAATTGCCAGCGTTGATCCGTCGCCGACTGTGAAGTCCCCAAAGTAAAATTCCCAGAAACTTTACCTATCCCAACATTTATATATATATATATATATTGGCATAACGTTGTCTTGCTCCGACGGAAAAATAAAAAGAAGGAAACATCATGTCAACTGCCGTTTCCAATACCTCTAGATGGTTCTTCAACAAGAGTTTAAGGATAATTAGGCTCACTCGCCTCCACTCAAGATCCAAGTCGTCTCCAGGTTCATCTTCTTCTTCTTCCCCATCCCCCGTTGTTACAACCAACAGTAGCACAAAAGAAGAGAAGCTTCAAAGGGTTTTCGCCACTTTGACACTAACGGTGATGGCAAGATTTCAAGCCAGGAAGTTGGCGCTTATTTTGCATCCATTGGGGAGGCCATGCCACAGGATAAGGTTCAAAAGGTCGTCACTGATTTTGCCACCAACGGTGATAATTTACTACAATTTAGCGACTTTGTCCGGTTGGTGGAAGGAGACAAAGCTGGTGACGATAATAATGATGATCTTAGAAGTGCTTTTGAGATGTTTGAAGCACAAAAGGGTGATGGGTGCATCACACCAAGAGGGTTGCAAAAAATGCTCAATCGATTAGGAGATCCAAAATCATTTGAAGAATGTGCGGCCATGATACGAGCATTTGATGTTGATGGAAATGGGGTGCTCGATTTTCACGAATTTCACCGGATGATGACTTGAATTTGGGGTGCCAACGCCTAGGAGAAGCGTAATCTTCACTCTTTGATTGTTCCGGTGTATTATGGGAGATCAGGAAAACTGTGTGCATTGTTTGCCGAGCAAACACTTGGGGTTTTGTTTGCCCCTGTTATTAAAGCTTTCAGTCTCTTGTGTACATTTCTGGCTTCTTCCTTACAATTAACTATACAAAAAGAACGAAACTTTAATGTGCCTTCATATGCTCCTTGCAACGTTCCTAGCAATTTCCGCCAACATAACACAAGAAATTTATATTATGCATCTTAAATTTATGATATATTTAACTTTTACATATCAATGTTATTTAAATGATAACAAAATTTTATTCTTTAAACACGATGACCAAAAAATTTTAGTTGTGTTGACATTGGTAAATTTTAATTTTAATAACAAAAATTAAAAATCCATCAAAGAAATTTTAAAAGGGGTACCAAAACCATCCAAATTGCTGTTAGATCCTCCATTATCCATCTCTTTTTTTTCTTAGTTTTTGTCGCAACTTCTAATGCTAACCCACCACCAAAAAATTAGGACAAAACAAAATCTAGTTTTTCTTGTCTTTTCTATCTTTTAGTTGGTGTCTTATAGGTTTCTTTTTTTTCTAGTTGTTGAATTCTTCTTTCGTTACATATTCTTCTTCTATTGTCGCTTCTTCCAAAATTGAAAGATTCAAAATTAGGCGAAATGTTTATAGTGACATCATCAATCGTTTGCTTTGGTGCCAAAGAAGAACGATGATCCTTATGCTCTCCTCGGCTTTTTTTGAATCCCACTTTTAATCGGTGAGATACAAATTTCATATATTTCCCACAACTCCTTCGCGCTCGCTCCCTCTTCTTTTTCCCTTTAACAAAGAGTTATAATTTCTTGCTACAAGAAATTTTCAAAGAAATAAAAAGCAAAGAAAGAGAATCTTCTAGGTTTCTTTGGGCAGGGGGGGTTGAGAGAATTAAAGGAAAGAAATAAGTGTTAGAATTTGCCTCATGAATTTCTATTGATAAAATATGCTTTATAATTTTTAAAACGTTAGTATGTAAAACGTAAATATACCTTAAAATTAGAATACTCCACATAAATAAACTATTGTAGCCCTTTTATAGTAGTAATTCCAAATGTGGTAACATTGAATTTGGTCTCATCTTCATGTGATTTTCTTGGTGGGGTGCATATATAAGATTTTGTTTAAGATGCTCACAAATAGGTTACAATTGGCGATCGATAGGTAATTGACAATTTCAATTAATTTATAAAAAAGGGGTACATTATGGATGGCATTTTGATTGTAAATGAAATTATTGAACAGATAAAGAGAAGAATGGAGATAAGTGATTATTAAGATTAAATTTGAAAAAAAAAATATATGACTCAATAAAGTAGTACTATTGCTAAAGGTAATGCAACACATGAGATTTAAAGACAAATGGTGATAGTGGATAATGGAGTGCATAATGACCTCGCAACTATTTATCCTGGTGAGAGGACTATATGATAAAGGGATCTTTTTCCCATTTCTGTTCTTATTGGCTACAGAGGGACTCAACTCGCTCTTAATAAAAAGGATTGAAATAAAAATGTTAAAAGGTATTGAAATTAAGAATCAATTGCACTTTTCTCATTTAACACTTTGTGAATGACACCATCTTGTTTAACTTAACAGATAAAATGTTAGTTAGGAATTATAAGAAAATTATGCAATACTTCCAATACTATTCAGGTGTCAGAGTAAATTTTGATAAAACAACAATGTAAGGGGCTAAAGTAAGGGAGAAGAAGATAAAGGGTTAATCAAAGTTATAGAAGTGTCAAAAATCTTTGTTGTTGATAAAGCACTCAGGGATACCTCTTAGGATTAATCTAAGGGATAAAAGGCTGTGGAATACTGTCATCCATAAGATGAAAAATTATTTGGTTAAATGGAAATCTCATGTTTTATCTAAAGTAGAATATTTGGTATTGATAAAATCATGTATATAATCTCTTGGCATTTATTATACGTCTCTATGCAAAATGCTAAAAAGTGTAAATAAACAATAAAAAAATATATAATGCTTATTTTTCTAGGGAGAGGAAGCAGGGAGCAAAAAGATTCATCACGTAGGCTGGGATTACTGTGCAAATGCAAAGTAATATCCAAAAAGCGTAAGTATTGGTAGAATTAAAGATTGTAATAAAAATCAATTAACAAAATGGTTGTAGAGATTAGGAAATGACCCAAAGGTAACATGAACAAGAATAATTAAGACAAGATATAGGGACAATGTTTATTGGCCATGGGAATAAGGTGGCAATATCTTAAAGATGTTATTAATTTAGAAAAGGTGTGTTCTACTATATAATTGGTGGATAATGGATTTAAAGTTGTTAGAGCTAATTTTAGATTTATGGTGAGGAAAGGCAATAAGGTGGATTTCTTGCATCACATCTGATTGGGAAAAACATGCCCACATGAAGGACTTTAGGCTATGAGTAAAAGGGAGATAGGTATAGTAAGTCAAATGGCGTTGACAACTATTTGACTAAAAACAAAAACATTTAAATAAGCTTTATATTATGTTTAAAGTGTGTTGTTTATCATGTGAGGAAAACAAAAAATTCATTTGGTAAGGCAAAAATAAATGACACTTCTTTGTTAAATCTTATTGTGATATATGAGATAGCCTCAGGAATGAACCTCCCAACTTAGAGTTGTGCATTTGGCAAGCACTAGTAGCTTCTCTTAAAATTAAGATTTTGGGACGATAGTTAGTACAAGAAAAAAAAATACTAGTAGGTGAAAAAATTATACATATATTGGGAGAGTTACATAACAATTGCCCAATCTATATGCTATACAAGAATTAGTCAATCATCTAGTCGTGAACTGTTACCTCATATGGCAAATCTGGTACCATTATCTAAAATAGTGGAGTTCATACTGAGTGGTCCCAAGGTCCATAGGTAAGGTAGAAGAGGTAATGCATGTAAACTTAAAAGGGGCTACGAAGAATGAGATTTTATGCAATAGTTTGGTACATATAATTAGCAAGAAATAAACAAATATTTCAAGATTTTATGCAATGCCTGTTGTGATGGAAAAGATTTGTAACTTGACTTAAATTTGACTATTATGGTGGTCTAGATGCACTAACCTAATGATAATTTTATAATTAATAAATTTGTACTAAGTATAGCAAAAATAGTTCCACCAAAGAGAAGAACGGAGCAAAAATAAAGAAAGGGGTACGAAGCTCTAACGGCGGGTTATCACAATTTCAATAAAGATGCCTCCATTGTTTGCAACATAGGAGTGACTAGCGTAAGAAGAGTTTCGAGGGGCCACGACAAGAAGGTAATATGCATTTCTCCAAACCCATTAAAGTAGAAACAGTTAACAAAACAAAATTTCTTTCAATAATAGACTTGAGGGGTGAATGATTTGACATAAAGAAGTCGAACTTAACAATGAAGAGTGATTCTCTAACAATGTGAACTTGGATAAATAAAAGTGAGGAGAGACGATCATTCCTTTCTCCAATATTTCAAGATATAAAAAGAATGTCAAATGGAAATGTTTTCTTTCGTATATATATGTATAATTCTCGTCTGAGAGCAATTCACCTGTTGATACCATGAAAATAATTGGAGTCTTTTGCCGCAAGTATCTCATGTATTGTCTCAAGTTGAAATAGTTGCGAATAATATGCTTACTGTTAAAAGAAAAGAAACATTTGACGTAAATTTCTCTGCATAACATAAATAAACTATTTTTAGAAGCACACGACACAAATAGCCGCTGAAAAAAGGGGCGATCAACCGAATTTGGGCCCACATGGGTCATGGGTTGTCTGAAGATCTAATCCATAGCGCTCTTAGTCGAAGACTTGTGTGTCGTAGAGCTGGCTGGGCCATCGTTCGCGGACTATCGTTCTCGTCTTCCTGTGTTTCTTAAAGCTTTATCTATCAACAACTAAGCCGTGGGGTTTGGACAACCCACCAAAAAGGGTTGAGTTTGAAGTGATTGGCGATCTCAATAATGTTACTGGTTCCGATTTAAGAGCCTGGTCCGGCTGTCTGGGTTGGGTCGATCAGATAGTTTGTTGTTGTAAGTCCCTCCAATTCCAGATCACCCCACGAGGTCGGATGAGTTCACACTTATGGGGAGCATCGTGTCTTTCTCCAAAGCTTTACCACTTCTCAGCGCCCTTTGATTGGAAAGTGCACTCCACTCATCGGACTGATCCCTTGCTCTCCAGGTAGTTGCAGACTAACGCAAGACACCGTGCCTGTTCTACTTACGTCAACTGTCGAATGTTATTGCTCTATTTGTTTTTTTTTTTTTTTTTGTATGTAATCCTACATTTTTAGGGCCAGCTAACCGGCTAGGATTGCGTACTCGACGGGCCAAATGAGCTTCACCTGGAAGTTAATTGGTGGCCCTTAGGGCACTCACCTGCAGCTCTGTTCTTGCCAGCGCAACTGCCCAAGACCATGAGGTTTTGTTGGCCATACTTAAATATGATCGTTCTTTTTTTTTTTTTTTTTTTTTTTTGCTATCTGTGTCTTTTTTTTGTTTTTAGGGGTGCAAAAGATGTGGTGGTGAAACTCTCATTCTATTTCAGATTTTGAGCGCAAGATTTTACTGTATCTCTGTGAACTTTGTGATCAAAAAACACCAGCTTTCTGCATAGCTGAACGAAAAACAATGGTATGTTGAAACAATCTCCTGTGGATATGTAAGTGGAGCATGCTGCATAGCATGGTTCTCTGAAGTTGAGAGTTGCATAAAATTGTGAAATAGTATTTGAGATATCTCTCTTTTAGAGAGCTATTTATACATTCAGATAGCCTGCATGAGTGCTGCTTAACGCTGAAGATTTAGGCATGAGTAAAGGGATCCATACAAGGGAATCTTAGTTTTTGCTTGTTACAAAAAGATTCTTCTTTGTTGATTCGTGGTGGCAAAAGACTATTTCAGTGTGAGATTAGGACTTTGCATTTTGTTTCAGATTTCATAATCAATTTTATGAACCATCAGACTGCCTAGGCAGGATTATCCTTGGACTATAGTGAGCTCTTGGGATCTGAGCTGGTTGTGCCATTAGTTGTCTGACACTCTTATGTCACATAAATCAACCCCTTATTTTCTTAAGTTCTCTCTCTTCTTATGCATGGAAACCCACTATGTATCCTTCCATAGATCTTTGTAAGTATAATTGATCTTCACAGTGACATGTTGGAAGCTTGTTCAATGTTTTGACAGTCTCAACGGAGATAAAAAGTTGAAGAGAAATGATTAATTGAAAGCTAAAAATTCTTTCACAAGTTCCTCTAATAGATGCATTGAATTGATTATTCATCAGATGGCCTTTATTTCCTCTTTCTTGTCAACAATCTCTATTTTTGTGATTTCTGTTAGTTATGCAGTCAATATATGTCATTGGCTACCCTTGTATGTGTTTCTGATATTCTTTTTCCTTCTTAACAATTTTATTTTTCTTGAATGCATGAGAAGCGTAGAGAGCCACCCAAGTTCCCTTATGAGATTGAGACTGAATTGGACAGAATCAGCAACTTACCTGGGCATATTTTAGACCAATTTTATCTCAGTTGCCGCTCAAGGATGCAGCCAGAACAAGTGTTTTATCGATGAAGTGGAGGTATAGATGGGCAAAAGTCCCAGATCTTGTTTTTGATACTCAATGTGTTTCCATACCTTCCCAAGATCAAAGTGTCATCAAAAGTAACCTTGTCAGCATTGTTGACCATGTTCTCTTGCTGCATCTTGGCCCCGTACGCAAGTTCAAGCTCTCTCATCGTGACCTTCTTGGAGTTCCTGACATTGATCGATGGATACTTCATCTTTCAAGAATTCCTATTAGAGAGTTCATACTTGAGATCTGGAAGGGTCAACGTTATAAGTTACCTTCTTGTTTATTCTCTTTTGAAAAATTGTCTCACTTGGAGCTATTTAATTGTTTGCTAAAGCCACCTTCAATGTTCAAAGGCTTCCGGGACTTGAAGACCCTTGACCTGCAGCACATTACTTTGACCCAGGATGCATTTGAAAATCTAATTTCTAGCTGCCCACTTCTGGAGAGATTGACATTGATGAATTTTGATGGTTTCAGTCATCTTAAGATTAATGCTCCAAACCTTCAGTTCTTTGATGTTGGAGGTCTTTTTGATGATCTTGCTTTTGAGAATACCTTTCAATTGACTCTAGTTTCTATTGGTCTATATCGGAATGCAAAAGATGACCAAAGAGTGGTTCAAGGGAGTTACAGTAAATTGCTCAGCTTCTTTGTTAATTTGCCTCATATTCGAAGGCTTGAGATTCAAAGTTACTTTCTACAGGTAACAGTTCTATTAAGATCATCTATGAGGCATTAGTTTTGTTGCTTGAAGTTTACTTGATTCATTGGCTTATGTGTGTTCATTGCCTTTTTATTCCAATGTTATGCATAGCTGTGTTTGCAATGCATTTTCTGTTAAACAGATAGTAAGAGTTCATTCACCTGTCTTCTTTCTTGATTTAGAGTATTTATCATTTTATTATTTCTATGACTGTAATTTACTTAAATATTGTATATCTCGGTGGAGTTAGGGGTCTTAGATGACTTTTGTATTACATCATATGATTTTTGTTAGAGATTTAGATTTACGCTATGCTTCTGTGTTTTGTTTGTTTCAGTATTTGGCCATGGGAAACGTGCCAGGCAGATTGGCCAAGGCATGCGTTGATCTGAATTACATTTCCTTGCGCATAAATTTTGATGACCCAGAGGAGAATTCAGCTGCTTTGTGCCTCTTAAGGAGTGCCCCTAATTTGCAAGAACTTGAGATGCTGGTGAGCTTCTTTTCTTGCACTTTTTATTAGTCTTTTTGTGGATTGATAATTTTGGCACCATGGCTTTTTTGGTTGTTTAGTCCCCTAGTTTTGCTGTCTATCTATCAATTATTATGTAGTGAAATTTCAAGTTTCTGAAATTTTAGATTTTGTAGGCTCGCCCAGAGGAACGGGGTACTACAGGAACACTAATCGACTTCTTAGAAGATAACCATGGGAACTGTCTGTTTGGCCAACTGCGAATTGCCAGAATATTCGGCATATATGGTGTTAAATCTGAGCTTGATTTCATCAACTTTCTGCTTTCGAATTCCCCAGTGCTCGAAAGAATGACTGTTAAGCCAGCTACTGTCAATGGAGGATGGGATTTTATGAAACAACTGCTGCGCTTTAGGCGAGCCTCAGTGCAAGCAGAAATCATTTACCTGGACCCATAAATGTGGTTGCGGTGGTCTTTGGAAAACACCTGAGAATGAAAGTCTTTTATGGTTCTTCACCATGATAATCGCAGCTTGGGAACATTTAGTCATTCTGTATCGAAGAATTTGACCAAGAAATGGCCTTGATATGGTCAAATGTGAAGATGGGAATGGACTGAATTCATTTGCGTGGATAAATAAATAAGCCCTTGCCTTTTGCGCCCATCTTTGTACCTATACTCTGGATCTGAACAAACTACCCTTGGAAATAACCTCTGCTGTTATGTTAAACGGGCATAAATTGTTTTCTATATTCGTTTTTTCTTGGTGGGCGATCGGCTGCATCAGGAGTTGTCTTCATAGAAATGGATTGTCTATTTTGTGATGGAGTTCAAGTGGGTGTGACAGAAATTAAAATGTTTGGATCACGAAGTGTATAAGAAATGATTAGGAAAGAATGATGTTTGAACGTAGACCAGTAAATCTTTTCATTAGGAAAGTTGATCAAGAATTTAGAGCAATGCTTGACTTGTGAACTTAGTGTATAATAAAATGAAATGATGGAAGAGGTATATTTTTGTATCAAGTTCAAGCCCTGCGCATCGCTCTGTTAGTTATAATAAACCTGCCAAAATGTTAGACGATATTTGCTCGATTAACCTGGCCAACGAGAAAGAACCATGGCCGCATAAAAACCATTTCGGTTATTCATTAAACGGCTCGTTGACTGCAAACTATATATTATATAAAACCAATTCTTCTAATTTTTATAAATCTCTTTTCTCCCTATCACTGATCTCTCGTTGCCCTCTCTTCCAAGAAAATAAATACGCTTCGTACGAGTGCATCGAATAAAACCTCCATTTGACTCCGTTGCTTCTTTTTATCTTTCACGTCGTACAGAGAGTCCAATTTGATATTATTCCATCAATGTAATGTAAACTAATTTGACACTACCCCTCAATATTGAGAGCCTCATGAAAACTGCAATAGCATTGCATTGCATTGGCTTTAATCGAAAACAGGTGATCAAGCTTTTTGCGCGTTTATTTTAATGATGAAATCAGTAATCAGGGTCTCTTTGTAATTGTTCAGTTTATATTAATGTAATTCAATCAAAAACAACGGAAACTACTCTTTTATGCATGTACTTGAAAAACAATGAAGCACATAACAAAAATTTCTCTTTCTGTATTCTGTAACATAAAGTCGACGACCCAAATCTAGTTTTACTTCATATAACAGCACAGAAGAAGCTTGTCTGACCAAACATACAGAGAAAACGTGCAGGTACCAAATAAACAAGTCAAATTAAAGTTAGCACATACAAACATAAAAGGAATTTCAGTGGAAAATAGCAAACAGAGAAGATAGGAAAGCAGGATTTGGTCAGGGTTGACCAACACACTCAATCCATTTACACAAGTAGCAAAATAAGGACAAGATTACAATATTGAATAAAATAAAAAGAAAAAAGAAGCTCACACCAACATAGGACCAAGCACACACCTAAGTGCATCAATTTTTGTATGGAGGGATGCAGAGATCAGCAACTGCTTGAATTAATTTCTCAAGGGTACCAAATTCAGTCCTCAGATTGTGGTCTACGCCTAAACAATGAACCATGATTTGACCACAACATAATTCCATCATTCCATGCAACATAAGTGCAATGTCCATGCCAAGATCTGGTCCAAAATGCAACAGATCTTCCAATAACAGAAGTTAACTCAGGCCATCAGGTGTAAGGATCAATTTTGAAAGGAACAACAATATCTAAATCCAGTGTATAAGACAATACACTTGATCAAGAGGATAAAAGGAAAAGCATTTGTTTGTGGCCACAGAACAAATTACCTGACTAGGTTGTTAAGACTGCATCGATCTAAAGCCACACTAAGACTACTCGCTCCAGAGGTCATTCATAATCAGAGATTCAGATCTCATTAATTTGTTAGCATGATGTCCCGCAAATCACAAACTAGAAATGACAGCATAATGGTTTGTGCTAGGCCAGAGCAATGCTTGCAGCAGTCCAATGAAATCATAAAACAGTCATAGGTCCGGAGCTTACATGGCCAAAAGAAAAGACCTGAAGTTGATAATAATAGCATCCCCAGCCAATCTGATTAAGTACACTTTCTTTTCTGAACCAACATCCAAGCAAGAACATTTCTACAATATGCACTGAAGAGATATACCAACAAAAGCTAACAACAAAAGGGTGTACAAGTAAGAATTAAGAATTCCAACACTTCAACGTTTAGAATACTGTGGAGCCTTGCGAGCTTTCTTGAGACCAACCTTCTTCCTCTCAACTACCCTCGAGTCCCTCGTCAGTAACCCTTCCTTCTTCAAAGGAGATCTATGGGCCTCACTCACCTTCAGCAATGCACGTGCAATGCCAAGGGAGATTGCTTGAGCCTGACCAGAGAGGCCACCTCCATGAGCTTTGACAAACACATCGTAGCTGTTTTCATATCCCAGGGTTACTAGTGGGACTTTCACATATTGAAGCCACAATGGATTGCCTTGAAGATATTCCTGCAAGGAATAGACAATTCTGGCATCAAAGGACCAACAAATATGGAGAAGAACAGAAACAAAAAGCCTCTTTGTGCAAACATGGCGATCCAAAAAACGCACGGTATTACACAAATAAAAAGTCAAACGTCACTGAAGTCTGAAAGAAATGTATCATGGGCGCAAGATGAAAAACCCTTGCTTCAAGGATTCCTCTGAATCCACCTATCGTCAGCAATAGAAACACTGAATTCAAAGAATAATCAAAGTGAAATGAGGTCCTCCATATCTAAGGCCAATAGCCACAAAAAGGAATTAAGTTTGCTGATGAGACCAATTACTCCAAAGCTGTACGGTATGTTTTAGTTAAGAGTGGAAGAACTCAGTCCCACCAACTTACAGATGAAACACGCATGAGTGGAGAGCGCAATCAAATTTCAAAGAGGAGGAAAATGATCCGTACAACAAATCAACCTCCACAGGAAAAACCGAAAAAGACATTCAATTCACTAATAGAGGTAAATTTTAGTAAGAAAAACATCTGCATAGCACAGCTTAATTCACCTACACACGCAAACATACGCGCATTTCAGTCGTCTATTCAAGGATAAACCCGTGAGACTAGGAAATGAACCTTGGCATCACGGTAGTTGATGATAACGTTGCCGTTGCCCTCCTGAAGGACGACCCGAGCAATGGCGCGTTTGCGGCGGCCGGTGCCGATGATAGGCTGCGCGGCGAAACCACCGGGAAGCCTCGATTTTACCACTTTCTTGAGGTCTGCGGTCTCAGGCGAGGCAACCGTGGCGGTCACAAGGAGAGCTAGGGGTTTGGGAGAGAGAGGAGGGGGAGAGAGGGATTTGGAGCGGGGAAATGAAAGGGTGTTTGGTTTCCGAGAAACTTGGGAGGAAAACGAAAGGGAAGAAAGGGATGAGGTAAGCGATGAAATTGAAACTGACATTTTATTATTTATAGATTTTTTTTCTTCCCTTTTCAATTCCTCGCCGGAAGTGGAAATTTGGATATTCCGAGTACCGCGATTCTTGTACTGCGAGTCAATAACTAGTGGGAAGGCCGGGGCTGAGCTTTGAGTGGATTAGGGTGGCAGGGGAGGGGAACAACGGACATCCAATACAGCAGCAATGCCTTCAACGACGTCTCCTTTCTTGGCTGACAAAAATAAAATTAAAACGTGGCATTCGATCCATACAAATACGAAGGGTCGTTTAGGTTGTCTTATTAAAAATATTTTGTTTTTCTTAAAAAAAAAAAAACATTATAAATAATTATCAAATTATCAATTATATTTACTAATAATCAATTTCCCAAACCGTAACAATAAAATTCAATATAATTACAGAACAAAGTTTTGGCCAAACCAGATGGCCCCCAACCCGCGCCGTCGCTCTCGCCCATCGCATTCGATGAAATGGTAGTTTTTAGTCAAAAGTCATCGGTGGAGTGGTTCGTTTGCTTTCGTAATTCTCTGCACTTTGTTCCAAAAGTGGGTTGGTGATGGTAATGGATTTTTCCGAATCAAAGGAGGTGGATTGGGTGGCCAAAACAATTTGCTAGAAAAAGGCAGACAGACAGGCTTTTCCCCAAATGAGAGATGCATTAAACAGAACCCCCCCTTAAGCTGCGAGTGTACATGTCAATATTGGAATAGCCTCATTGGGGGTGTGGGGGTACATGACGATGCTTTGCAGGATCGTATTCTACACTGCGGTTTCTCTAGCAATCCTGGCGGTCATCCTTCTGGCCCTGGTCTCCCCAACACCTTACAAAAATCAATCAAAGAACCACTCCAGCCCTTGGCTAGCCTTATCATTGTACATTCAACAGCCTGTCATTCCAAGCTCTAATAAGCAGCGGCCACTCCCCCGATCAGATGTCGAAGCACTCATCTTCCGACGGACGCTCACGGAGGGACCGGACAACACTTCCCGGGTCGTTGGAAAAGCCCAGGGCTTCATGCTTCCGGTTGAACAGTTTGCCCGTTCGGCTTTCAACATTATCTACCTCACATTTGATACGCCCGAATACTCGGGCAGTCTCAGTGTGCAGGCTAAACACGTGGCACAGAACCATCCCGAGGAGCTTACCGTGGTTGGTGGGACGGGCTCGTTCGCCTTTGCCAGAGGCCTTGCTGTTTTTGTACAAACCGAGGCACAGCCATCGGAATCCGACGGGGACGCAATATACCACGTACAACTTCAGTTAAGATTTCCAAACCGATCTCAGACGATTCCAGGATGACGACACGCATGTCAATTTTAATTTTATATTTATTTGTTTATTTGCCTTTTGAAATAGATAATTTAATTTTGGTATAAGTTGTAACCATATTTTTATTTTTTGTTTATTAAAGCAAAAAAAAGAGCTTATTGAGTTGTGAATTATACAATAAATAATTCTTCACATACGTTTTTTCATATATAAAAATTTTATATCCTTTTACAGAATTAAAATTTGAAACTTCGAAAAATAGATGGACAAGAAATTTGAAACATTTTTTTTTTTTTTTAATAACCGCACGGACAAGAGATTTCGTCTAATCGGCCTTACGGTGGATTGATGTCCACGTATGGTTTCGATTAAACCGAGAAGAAAGCAATTGAGTGGAGCCCAGTCTGCAGATGAAGGTTGATGGGCTCCGTGATCCATTTCAAATAGGCCCAAAATTGAAGAAGTTCAAAATGGGAAATCGAAACGATCCGTTTTTTTAGCACGACCGATCGTCAATAATGGAATGCAGGGGCACGTGTGAAAGCAGCCGTCCTCTAGTATGAACACAAAATTATTTTTAAATAAAAAAAATTGAGTGACAAAATTTTTAAAAAAATATTAATAACAAATTATGTAAATTAATTATAATTTATTTAATTTATAAATAAATAAATAAATAAATAAATAAATTTTATATGATTCACACATATTTATTATATAATTCAATAAATGTGATTATGCTCTTTGAATAATAATTATCATAAAACAAGAGAAGAGAAGATGAAAGGAGATCAAGAAATAAAGATGAGCAACAAAAATTAAATGATAAAATAAAATGAATGCAAATTTCGACGCGCTTGCTGGTCGCCTGTCGCTCACCTCTCTCTCTCTCTGAATCTGAAGTCTCCCTTCGTCTCGTCTGGCCTTGGCAAAGCTGACTAACACAAACGCCGAACCACCCAAAGGGGAGAAAAAAGAAAAATGGCGAAATCGAGCGCCGACGATGAGGAGCTGCGGAGAGCTTGCGAGGCAGCTATCGAAGGCACCAAGCAGAAGATCGTGCTGTCGATCCGAGTGGCCAAGAGCCGCGGTGTCTGGGGCAAATCAGGCAAATTGGGCCGCCAAATGGCCAAGCCTAGGGTTCTTGCTATCTCCAGTGCGCACTCCCTTTCTTTTCAAGCTAATTCCTCTTCATTGATTTTACTTGAATTATATTTACCTGTTTTCCGCGGAAAGAAGTTGCCTGTATGTAATATAGAGCCTAAATGGTTAGGCCTTTTCCAAGCGTGGAAGGAATGGAGAAATGCAATTAGAAATTGGATGTTTATTTATGGAATAAGCACGAAAGTAGGGCCGAGTCGATGTTGAAGAATTGTGGCCGATATTCTTACTTAGACATTTCATGTTGAGCAGAACTTAGTTAATGTTATGGAGATATGCGAAAGAATTACTTATTTAGACATTACTTCTCTGTCGATTTCCAAGCTGGTCATAAGCTCTCAATATTACGTTTATTTTTTGATACAGAAGTAGTTCCACAATTGGATAGGTTAGGCCTGTCAGGGTTTGCCAGGAGGGCAGTGCGGGTACAAGTATCGTAATTTGACATTACATGGAGTTTGATAGCTTCGTACCTCTTAGGAAATGTTTGAAGACTTCATTGTGTCATTGTTGGTTTGCCACAAAAGAGGTTGCCTGGAATTCCAGTAAAGCCTTGTACCGACAATTATTTAGCCAGTTGTTTCCCTATCTTATTGCCATGCTTGATAAGCAACCTGTGTAGCCATTGTTAGACTAGGAGTGGAGTGTAGTGTGCCTTCTCTTGTTTAATGGATCACATGTTATGTCATGCTATTGATTCTCTTCTTCTTTAATCAACAGCTTGGAAATTGATTATCCAGCAATTTAGTTTCATTTGATTTGCATAGTGTTGTCAGTGACAACCTTTGGATTGTGCAGCAAAATCAAAGGGTAAATGGACAAAGGCATTTCTTCGTGTCTTAAAATATTCTACTGGTGGAGTCCTTGAGGTAATGTTCACTGGAAGTTTTTTTTTTTTTTTTTTGGTTGAATGAGTTCGTAAATCAAGTAAAAGAAAATAAAGACCAAAGTATGGATTTGCAGAAATCCCTGAACCTAAAATGTGTTGTAGGCCTGGTCTTAGGCATTGGAAAATAAGATCCACTGCTTCAGAGTTTGTGTCAGTTGATGCACTCCAATGAGTTGAGAAGCACAAATTTTAAGCAAGGCTGTCTAATTGTGCATTTTGGTTACAACCTGAGTTTGAATTTTTGCTTTAGTATTCCAATGACCCTGGAATGTAGCTGTAATGGTAAAGAATGAGGGTGGTGTTGTAATTCAAATAACAATGGAAGTTCCATTTGATTTTTGGTGTCTGACATGCTTTAATTCCTTGATGACTTTCATAGTTGCCCTGTTTGTTGCACAAATACAACTTTTTCAAAATGATTCACAAGCAGTGGCATTCTTCCTTAACTAATATAATCTTAACTCTTTTTATTTCATCATGGAATTGTCTGCCAGATCTGCTAAACTAACAACTTTATTAGAAAGTCAAATTAGTAACTTTTATATAAATATTCAAATGGATGAGATATTCATGTAAGTTTACCAAGGTTTGACATGCTTGAAGGCCATATCTTGACCTGATCTTGCAGCCTGCAAAGCTGTACAAGCTCAAGCATCTTACAAAGGTGGAAGTTATAGCGAATGATCCCAGTGGATGCACATTCACTCTGGTAATGTCAAATCTCTGTATTTCAGAAAGGCTTTGTATCAAACATGGGATTGCTAATGACCAGTGGCAATCTAAATTTAGAAAGCACTTAAGCTAAATTTGTAGCAACTTTTCTTCTTGATTTGAACCCAGCATTACCTGTTTTGTTTATGGGCAGCTTCTAACTGAGCCATTTGTAGGGATTTGATAACCTCAGAAGCCAGAGTGTTGCTCCACCTCAATGGACTATGCGCAACATTGATGATCGGTGATTGGAAACAATGCTTTTTTCTGCTCTTATTTTCTTAATGACTTAAAAATGCAATTTGCTGTGTAATTTGTCCCATGCTAATGTTTCTGTGTATTTACCAAATAGCTATTAGGCTACTTTAATATTTTAATTTTAATGTTTCTTGTAGGAACCAACTTTTATTTTGCATCCTGAACATCTGCAAGGATGTCCTTGACCGTCTCCCCAAAGTAGTTGGCATAGACGTGGTGGAGATGGCACTTTGGGCCAAGGTATGCAATTTTGTATTTTTCTTTCTAGTCTTCATTCATGGTCTACTGTTTCATTTTAGATGGTCATTTCTGGCATTCAGGATCTTTCTAACTTCGATGGTTGTTGAATCAGCTATATCACTTACATTCCCTTTATAAAATTTCTGTAAGAACCATTTGTTTATATTTTAGCTTTCTTTAAAGATAGGTTCGGTTGTATAATGTTTTTTTGAATACAGTATTCACTTTAAGTCACGAGTTGGAAAGTATATTGAAGGGGATGTAGCTTTTCATTGCCTGGATCTTAAGTTCGATTTGTACAAGTCCTGTATCCTCAGAGATTGATGTCCTGAAGAATTCAGTTTCAAATAGTTGATTTTGTAATATCCAAAAATTGTGCTAGGTGCTTGGCTAAAATTTTCTTTGGCTCTGTTGTAATATGTCACGATTGAGTATCAGTTAGTGCCAAAATATGGAATATATCTCTGCCTGTTTTGTGTTCTACAAAAGATGAAATTTCTGCTGTTGGCGTGATTAGATCTGTACTCTGAAACTCAGATATCAGTCCAGAAATCAAATATATTTAATTTTCTTAGACCAGAACCCCCCTGTGGCACTTTGATAGACAAGGCACTCTCTCTGTTATCTATATAACTTATTAGATGCAATAAATTTATCTTTGAAATGCTACCATATAATCTCCTTTAACAGCTGAACTTTGATCTGTTCTGAAGATAAATTAGCTTTCACCATTGGACTCTGTTTTGGTATTGTGGTTGAAATTGATTTACCATTGATGACCTGCTCCCTTTTGGAGGACTTTTTCAAGTGTAAAATTAGAAGTTCATTTGTGTTATTGTAAATTAAGACCACTTTATTTATGAACAAGGAACTATAAATGGGTTCTAGCAACATGGCTAGCTTACTTTGTTGCATAGAATAATGCACCAGTGCACATTTTATTTTATCTATTTTAGCTTGTGAAGAATCTTATTATACTTTCCAACTGATCCTGTAGTAACATACACTTATGGATTAATATCTGTTACGATTGAAAGTTATTACATAAACAACCAGTACAGGCTTAATTGATGAAGCTGATTATGACATTGAATTAGGATACTTATGGTTGGCATGGCATAAAAATCACAAAACTAGGAGCCAATATGCTTTATTTGGTTTAGTCTTTGAAACCTTGACAGAACTGTCTCCCCGATAATCTTTCTTCGTTTAGATGAACGGTTGTTCAAAATCCCATTATTAAGTGATCCATGGATCATTATGGATGACTTTTTTTTTTTTTTTTTTTTATTGTTACTGATTTTACTTGCTGTAGGAAAATACACCTGTGGTTAGCAAGCAGATAACTCAGCAAGATGGGCCAGTTGTGGCTACAGTGACAGAAAGTGACTTGAAGGTGACTGTTGAGAAAGAACTTGTATCCCAGGCAGAGGAAGAGGATATGGAAGCCCTTCTTGGCACGTATGTGTTTCCTTTGTCTGATCTGAGATTCACTCAGTTACAAGTTGTCGCTTTTGTAAAACAAGGCAGTTGCAAGATATTTTCTTAACCTTTAATGAATATACATGATCAAAGATGGCCTTCATTCTTTCACTCGTATTCATGCTTGTGTTGATTGGAATGGATTGAGTAAGCCCTTGTCATTTGCCCTAGGTGATCTTTTCCAAGGTCTTCATGTTAGTAGGGATTCTATCTTTGATTCCATGTGTACTGCAGTGGGTGAATTTTTAGGTGTAGTGGTCTACATTGATCTTGATAAATTCATTTTAATTCACTTGTGTTTATGTCAAGTGTTTTCTGTTTTGTCTCATGGCTTTCTTTTAGATGCTGCTGGTTATCCAAAATGGCATTCTTGTTCATTGACGTAGTTTTGAGTTAGTAGTCTACTAGTATTTCCTTCACTTTCTGTTTTCATTGCTGTATCTGGAATTTGTCTTTCACATTTTTCCTTTGCTCAAATCAGAAGCATATGGTGTATGAAAAGGCATTGTGCTACCCCTTTTAAGAATTTTTCTTTTTAAAATCTAAATCAACCTTAAAAAAGTTTCTACATTCTTTGTAAAACAATTATATGCAGTTATGTCATGGGCATTGGGGAAGCAGAGGCATTTTCTGAAAGGTTGAAGCGAGAGCTTCTTGCCCTTGAAGCAGCCAATGTGCATGCCATTCTGGAAAGTGAACCTCTGATAAAAGAGGTATTTTATTGTAACCTTTGATTGTACATGTGAGTTTAGTTTTGTTTGAGTTGCATTTATTTTACACTTTATATGCACCTGCAACTTGTAAAATCTTCTTTATCTCTATTCTGAACAGGGATGTTCTTCCTTCACTTACAATTCTTTTTTTTTCTTCTTCTCTTTTCCAACCCTTGAACACAAAAGGATCAAATGGACATGCCTAGGCTCCAAGGCAACTGGGCATATTGTGATTCTCAATACCACTGCCCATTGTCATTACTTTTTACTTGTGGTTACTTCTGGGTCTTTCAGGTGTTGCAAGGACTTGAGGCTGCAACAAATTGTGTTGATGACATGGATGAATGGCTGGGTATTTTCAATGTTAAACTGAGACATATGAGAGAAGATATTGAATCGGTAATGACATGCTTACACAAAATTTTGCTAATTTTGGTTTGTAGTGCTTAGTCACCTGTGCTTTGAATATGAACTCATATTGTCCTCCTTTTGTACAAACATTGATTTTAGTTGGAGATTCCTATAGTTTGAAAAATGGTTTGTTTGTATGAAGCTACTATCCAAAGATGTCATAACATAAAAGTAATGAGTTGACACATTTATAAACAAATCCTGCTTCAACCGTTTTGTATGAATCAGCTGTTGTCATGATTCAAATTATAAGCCTTTATTATTATGCATGAAGGCCAGATCTTAAACACTAAACCAAGCAATGGTCCCTAAGAAACAGCTAAATGCCAAAAAAGGAAAAGGAAATAGATTTAAATATAGAACCACAAATTTAGTGAATTCATTGTCATTGAGAATCAACTCTTGATCACAGGGTTAAGAAGGAAGCACTCTACTACCTGAGCTGAGATGGTTTTTAAGAATTGCTCAGTTATGATCCAATAAAGTGATGGCCATTTTTGCTTTCTCTGTTTTTGTGGGTTCCTTTGGAGGGAGGGGGGAGGTTTGGCCTGGCAAGCCTTATTTTTTTCAAAGGGAGGGAGGATGGGGCAGTAAGGTCTTGGCATGCCATATCCTTCATTTAATTGTATGCCAGTTAAAATAATTTCTCACTATGTGCATCCAATTCGAATACCTGATGTCTTATGCTGATGTTGGATAATATTTGTCCTCATAATATTCAGATAGAGACCCGCAACAATAAGTTGGAAATGCAGTCTGTAAATAACAGAGCACTCATTGAAGAACTTGACAAGCTGCTTGAACGATTGCGTGTCCCTTCCGAAGTATGGATTTTGCCATTTTTTTAACAGTTTTTAATTCATTTGGGTCAATTTATTTAAGTTTTGTCATTTTCTAACAATATTCCTTTGGTTGTAGTATGCAGCATGTCTAACAGGAGGTTCATTTGATGAGGCACGCATGCTTCAAAACATTGAAGCATGTGAGTGGTTAACTGGTTCTTTACATGCCCTTGAAGTACCTAATTTGGATCCAAGCTATGCAGACATGCGTGCTGTATGACCTTGTCTTTTTTTCTGTCTTTTATACAGTTTAATGATCAAACAGATTGTTGATAGATTAAGTGAGCAGTTGATCAGGCATCTAGGCTCACACTGTGGATATGTAGCCATGTCTAACAGCAGAAATTATTTGTCAGCTATGAGTTTTAGTCCACTACTGTAGAAAAAATACTAGAAAACTTTTTCAGCTGCTAAAAGTTCTTGCAAGTAATCTTGAAAATTTATGTCCCTTGGTGTTAGATTACAAAAGGTTTGGATTAGTGGGCGTATATGCTGAGCAGTCTTCTCTAACGCAGTGGCTAGATTTCTGACAGGTTAGAGAGAAGCAAGCTGAACTTGAAAAATTAAAAACTACATTTGTAAGGAGAGCTTCTGAGTTCTTGAGAAACTACTTTGGTAGTCTGGTGGATTTCATGATAAGTGACAAGAGTTATTTTTCACAGGTATTGTCAGTCATGTGCCATTGGAATTACATCTCTTTTTCATCTCCATTCAAAAGTTCTTTGCTTAACATTGAGTGTCGATAAGAGTATTGGAGTTTAATGTATTGATTGCATGCCTGTATGAAACAGCGAGGACAACTGAAGAGACCTGATCATGCTGATTTAAGGTACAAATGCAGGACGTATGCTCGCCTACTTCAACATTTAAAGGTTGCCTTACAGAATCTTGCCATAAGCCTTCAATTTCTGTTTATTTTGGTGTATATGTCACTTTTCTCTTTATGAACCTGTTACCCATTTATGTTCCAGAGCCTCGATAAGAACTGCTTGGGCCGCTTGAGGAAAGCCTACTGTAGCTCACTTAACTTGCTTCTTCGCCGAGAGGTCAGGCAACAACTCCTTGCTCTGAATGGTAGCGAGTCTTCTTTAATTCTGTTGGAGTGGATGGTGCTATTTTCTTAAGATAATTGTTCAGTATATGGACAACCAAAAATGGTGAGGAGAATGTTGTGCCAGTTTTTTTCCGGTATGATTTCTTAAATTGTCTTCTGACAGGCTCGGGAGTTTGCCAATGAGCTTCGTGCTAGCACTAAAGCATCCAGAAATCCAACTGTTTGGCTTGAAGCATCTACAGGCTCCAGTCAAAGTGCACATACTGCAGACACTTCTGCAGTTTCTGATGCTTATGCCAAAATGTTGACAATATTTATCCCTCTTCTTGTAGATGAGGTTATATTTTTCAATTCATTTATATCATGAAGTCTTGATAGCAAGTTCTGTCTGAATAACTTATTCCTGATTGTCCAAAACTGCAGAGTTCCTTTTTTGCACATTTCATGTGCTTTGAAGTTCCTGCACTGGTTTCTCCCGGAGGTGTTGCTAATGGGAATAAAGGTGGGAGTTACCATGATGGTGCTGATGAAGATGAGGATGATGACTTGGGTATTATGGATATTGATGAGAATGACAGTCAAGCTGGTAAACATTTTGACCTTCAGTCAGTCTGGTTCATTTTCAGCAACTTAATTAAAGATTCTGTTTTGTAGGTAAAAAGTCTGAGGAGCTGACAGCATTAAATGAATCTCTTCAGGATTTGCTTGATGGAATCCAAGTAATGTGGGCATTAATTCTTTTATGAAGTGCATGTTCTTTGAAATGCTTTTACATGTGGGAGTCCACTTCTGTAAAAGTTTCTGTGAACATTAGGAGCATGGTCTACTTCTTTAGTCCTGATTTTGTTGTTAATCAGGGAAATTTTCCAAATCTACCTGGAAACTTAAGAATGTAATTGAATTAAGTTTCTCTTGTTGTAATGATTTTGTTGTAAAAGTTTCTCTTGCACTGTAATGCAAGAGAAAGATGCTAACTGTGTTTTGGGGCCTTTTGTTTTCTGCATATTCTCTTTCTGAAATCATCTTTACCATATTGTTATAAGCAGCCAGCAGGCAGTATTGCTGGGTGTTCAGAGCTTAACATTCAAAATTACTTTAAAAATCTGAATTTTTGACTTGTGAAGGGTCTCCTTTTAATTAATTTAGGAAGACTTTTATGCTGTCGTTGATTGGGCCTACAAGATTGATCCTCTACGCTGCATATCAATGCATGGCATCACAGAGCGTTACCTCTCTGGTCAGAAAGCTGATGCTGCAGGATTTGTTCGCCTCTTACTTGGCGACCTGGAGGCGAGAATTTCTATGCAGTTCAGCCGTGTATGCTCTAGCTTAAAAAAAAAAAAAAAAGTCTTGACTGCTCGCATCTAGTGAAGTTAACATGTTTATCTCATGTCCTGTATTGCAGTTTGTGGATGAAGCATGCCACCAGATTGAGAGAAATGAGCGTAATGTGCGACAGACGGGGCTCTTATCTTACATCCCAAGGTAATCTAAAATTGATGGGCTTGGCGAATGTTGCTTTTGTCAAATGAACATGTTTCTCCACCAAGATAGAGTTTTTAAAAGTTCAATTACGTCTCTTAGAAATTAAAAGGTTATTGTTAAAAAGTTGCTTGATCCAAAAGAATATAACAGCATGCAGGGAAAAACCTAAATGGTTAGCAAGTGGAATCACACGTTTTCAAAAATGTTTGTAAGCTCTAGACATTGGATAATTGCTAGTGATTGCTACAAATATTTTAAATTGTTTCAACATTTTTTTTTTCTGGCTCATCAAGTGGTTGGGGTGCAGCTCATCACAGTACAGATGGTAACAGTTTTGGCATTAGCCTCACTGCTACTGAATGCACTGCAATATGTGTGCCAACTAATACACATCTTATGAAAGCTATTGCTCTCACAAGCAAAGTTTGGAAGAAAAAGTTTCCCATGAATTTTGGAATTGTCATCATATAATATGGATATGTGACAAATGATGTCCTGTTGTTCCTTCACAGATTTGCAACTCTTGCAACTCGTATGGAGCAGTACATCCAGGGACAATCTAGAGATCTAGTCGATCAGGCTTACACAAAATTTGTGAGTAAATGTCAGATTGCAGGACTTTTTGTGTTTATTTGTCTTTTACTATTCCTTACTACTACAGTTATAAATATGGCAGGTGAGTATCATGTTTGTGACTTTGGAGAAAATTGCGCAAGCCGAACTAAAATATGCTGACATTTTCCTTTTAGAGAATTACGCAGCATTTCAAAATAGGTTCTTTTTCTTTCCAAAATTTTTTTTGGCGTTACTATTTTCATTTTTTCCTTTTTGGGTTCACTCCTGATTGGAAGATTAAATTTTTTGAACTTTGATCATCATCCTTGATGATTTGATGCAGTTTATATGACCTAGCAAATGTTGTGCCTACTTTAGCAAAATTTTATCACCAAGCGAGTGAAGCCTATGAGCAAGCTTGTATGCGTCATATCAATATGATTATTTATTATGTAAGGAATTTTGCCTTTGGTCTTATCCTTCTTTGGTCACTGCATTACAATGCTCTAATGTTGCTATTGTTTGGTGAGACATGTTCTGATCATGTTTGTCCTTGCAATTTTTCCATCTTGCAGCAATTTGAGCGCCTTTTCCAATTTGCTCACAAGATTGAGGATTTGATGTACACAATAACGCCAGAAGAGGTCAGTGTCTTCTAATGTACCATCCATATTATCTGCAGTTGAAAAGTAAATGATGTGCTTCATTTTCCAAAAAGATATCTACATTTGTTTTAGGGCATTTCTGGTGATTCATCTGTGAAGGATGCTGCTTCTTTCAAACATTGTGGTAGATTTGTTTAACAGATGAGCTTGGTACCTTCTTTGTTAGACAAATGGTAGTACTACAGGGCTTTTTTATGGGAAAATGTTGAACGACATAGTGCATCTCTGCTACTATTTTATTCCATCATGCTCTTTAGGGCCTATATTGTCTTCCTTAACCTTAGTGGGACATGTACCACTTGATGTTTACATGCACATGTTATGGATACACTCATTTTATAGCATATTTTCAGACCAGTCAAAGAAATAGAAACATATGCTAGTGTTTCCAATTACAAGCAAGCTGGGAAGTTGCAAGAACTTTGCAACATTTCATGTCATAAATGTGACCGTCAAAATAACAGAGACAGAGGGCAATATTTTCTTTTCAGATCATTTCCCTTTGGAAATACTATTGCTCTCGAGCCTGGACAATGATGGTACTGTCAATGTCTGGCTCATATAAATTTGGTGTTTTGGTGAGGCAGTAGCTGATAATGCGGGTACTGCAATTGATATAAATTTCATACTGGCAGGGAACTGCCAAGAGTTGTACTACAGTGTCAGAGCCTATCACTGTCTAGTATTATTGACTACTGCCTTCCATTGTTGATTGATTGAACTTATTGGATTCAATAATTTTCTTTTTCAGATACCTTTTCAGCTTGGGTTGTCAAAGATGGATCTTCGCAAGGTGTTAAAATCTAGTTTTTCTGTGGTAAGTCATTCAATGCCCACATGATAGAGTTTTCCTGGTCTCAAACAACTGTGTTCCAATTATTTGGCTTGTCTGATACAGGTCGACAAGTCCATTAGTGCAATGTACAAGAAATTGCAGAAGAACCTAACTTCAGAAGAATTGTTACCTTCTTTGTGGGATAAATGCAAGGTAAGGTTTCTTTTCAAGTCTTGGAGACTTCAACTGAAAGCTTTTGTCAAATAGTGCTGGTGGTTCTGAAAGTTGGAAATTATTCTGTTCTTATGTTCAGACTTCCTGGCACAAATGCCATATTCTGAAAGGTATTGTGGGTAAGGCGGAGAGTAAATCCTAAAAAGATTTTCCAGCTTGCCTAACATACCAATCTCTGAAAATCTAGGTGTTAAGAGAAGTAAAAGTGTTAGAATGACAGGACAATTGAAGTTGTCTCTATTGTGATATATATCAGAAGTTTTTTTTTTTTTCATTTTTACCTACAGCTAATTTGGTAACTAATTCCTTATGTTTTTGGCTCTTCTATTAGCTATTGTTTTCCCCGCTTTTGTGTGCTACTTGTTCGATTAATCACTCTTGTTCGTTCTTTCTGGTCATTTGTGTTCCATTGAACAAAGTTTAATACAAAAGAGTCTGAATGCAAGGGTAGAAATTTCCATGCATTTACGCTTCAGTTGACAGACCACAAACAAGAGCACTACTAGTAGGTAACTGTTGATTTAAGATAAGCTCCATGATAGGTGGAACCCATGATTGACATCAATATGTCCTCTGTTTTTGTTTATTTTTTGGGAAAATGAAGCGAATGATTTTGCTGGTTTCATTGATTTTTGTTTTTGAAAAACTCTTTTGTCTGCTAACTTGTCTTCAAATTACCGTGTTAATGTTAGATTTCCTTGTTTGGTGATTTCGTGCTGGCCATCCTTAGTGTCAAATATGCTTATTGATTTATCTAAACTATACCTTCATATTACAGAAGGAATTTTTGGACAAATATGAAAGTTTTGCACAACTGGTTGCAAAGATATATCCCAACGAGACCATCCTATCTGTGGCAGAAATGAGAGATATTCTGGCTTCCATGTAAACAAACATTGTAGGGAGTGTCGTTTTGTATAATGAGTCAATTTCTTCTAAGGAGCCGTATTGATCCTCTCTAATTACTCCTTTTTCTTGTTTGTTCTGAAGAAAATTTTCCCATATTTGATTCATTGGACAAGGTATACCCGTATGTAGTCTTAAAGATGCGATCGAAATTTGTTCTTGGCAAGACGTCCCAATTGTCATTCGTTCGTCCCTCTCACGTACCGTGCTTGCCGGGGTTACCCGAGCCTCAGGGAGGCCCTTTTCTCCAGTGATTTTGTTCCGCTTCGGTAAGTCTGCTTCTGAACTCACTTCTTTCGTTCTCCAATAATGTACGTTAACCAAATTAGAGGCTGGCTGCGTGGGTTTTATTAGTAGAGTAGAACCTGATTAATATTATGAAGGTAAATATGTAATGTAATTGTATTCAAAAGTTATTATCTTTTTGTATAACAAAATATGTATATTATGTAATTCAGAATTCTGAAAATAGAAAAAATTTAGGGCATTATCGGACAAAAGCATTCAATTTTTGAATTATACAAATTTTTTTTGTGTGTTTTTCAGCTGTATTTTTATTTTTCAACAAATAATTCGGTTTTTTCAATACTCATTACACTCATATGATGCTTTATTAGGCAATAAGCCGTGTCAATAGAAGCCACCCCTAGCATGATGGTTTGTTCTCGCTCAATAAGGCTTAAGTTAATTTTTGTTCTTTGGTGGCTTAAGTTCATCAATTACTAGAAGAAAGAAAAATGGAATCCTAGCAAAATGGTTAGGCACAACAAAGACATTTGTACATGTCAACATCTTAATTCAAGTCCACATTTTATATATATAATGTGGACTTGAATTTTAGGGACATATATTTGTATATGAGAAAAAAAAATGTTAGTATTGTAAAATCAAAGTCAAATTGAGATATGTTAATATTATAAAAAAGAGTTCATTTATTATTGCATGATTAAATAATCTAGAAATATAGATATCATTGTCATATGACTCCTACCACTTTATCTCGAATATGATCTATTTGAAATAGTTAACTTTGATATTTATTTCTATTATCTTTAATATTAATATTCTCATCAATATATTATTTAAAAGAAATATCTAATTATCTTTTAATTTTAATAAAATTATGAAATAAAAAGGTAAAAATAATATATCTTTATTTTAAAAACTCATATGATAATATTTAAGAAAGAATTAAAAACTTTACTTTTTATATCCCAAACTATTTTCAATCACATTATATAAAATTGAATGCATAAAATTAAAATAGTTCCTCCTAACCTTTTAAGTCTTTTGTCTCTCTTTATTTAATATATGTGATATTGCTCCTCCTAATAAGAGGTGAGAAACCTAAGTATTTTAATATATTTAAAATCAACCAAATAACACTTCATATGTAAAAGCATAAAAAAATATTTTTTAATGAAAACACAATTTTTATAAGGATTTTAGTATTATTGATTACTCTTTCCCAATTTATTATAGCAACTGTAAATATTATATTAATTTTTTTTATGAATACACAATATATTTTGAGTGGTTGTAATGTTGGAATATGATTATTGTTTATTACTCTAATACAATCTAACCAATAATTGAGATTAAAAATATTCTTATTATTAATAATACTAAATAAAAAAGAATAAATTATATAAAAATTTCATATTCTTGTGGAATTTTATTTATATTTAGAAAAGTAATAAAAATGTTGATAAATGCAATAAAAGTTTATTTAATATGAATAACTTGACTTAATTTGTATGAAATTTAACTCAACTTGCATCAATTGAAAAAGTTAATAACCTATAAATTAAATTATTTAAAATTAAAATAATTTAAAAATTGAATCACTTAAAGTAGAGATAATATGAAAGTTAATTGAATTAAAACTTGAATAACTCAAATTTATTAAACTTAAAACTCAAATAAATTGAGTCTAAACTCCTAAAAATTTGTAATTTAATATATTTAAAATTTAATAAACACAAGATTCGATGTATCAAATACTTGATTAACTTGCAAGGCAATGACTCAAAATCAAAGATAGCTTAAATTCAAATGATGACCTGATAAACTTGAAATCCAATAAACTTAAAATTCAAAATACCTAATATTTAAATAACTTTAAGCCTAATAAACCTGAAAATTGATGAACTTATAACTTAAAATGGTCCAAAATTTAAATGACATAAGATTCAAATAACCCAACTTGAATCCTACCTACCTTACTTAATAGCCACTTTTAAACCTTATGTTAGGAAAACATAAGAGCCTAAATCAAGAAGAAATTTGAGTAAAGTCCAAACAAATAACAGATTTATAAGTTTGACATCACATTTCACTCCTCCTTTTCACTTTTAATATAAAATTCCTTAATTACACAATTCATAAATTTACATTTAAAATCCCAACAATTTTTTACTTAAGTGTTAAGTGTGAATTTATTTCACATTGTGTTTATTTTCCTTAAACATGCTAAGATGCAATTACCACTTTACTAAGCCCATTAGTTGAATTATTGACTTTAATCTACTTGTTAAGCATTAGTCAAATCATCAACTTTGAAATCAAAAGCTTTTATATCATTTATTAGGCGTTGAAGTATTGAACTTGAAATCAAATGCTTTGATTTACTTAAATGTACTAAAAGGTAATTATGACCTTACTAAGCCTATTAGTTGAATCATATCTTTGATACCACTTGTTAGGCATTAGTAGAATTATCAATTTTGAAATCAAAGGTTTTAATACCACTTATTAGGCATTAGCCAAATCATTGGCTTTGATGTCACTTGCTAGATAAATACAAGAACTCAAATCAAAAGGAAAACTAAAAAAGGTTCAAGTAAGCAATAGATTAATGGATTTAATATCACATCTCAACTTAAAATTTTAAAATATTGAGTTTACAAATCTTTCTTATATATATATATATATATATATTGCTTACTTTCCTCTTTTAATTCTAATGTAAGATTCCTCAACTACACCACACAACTTATATATATACATTTAAAATTTTAACAGCTTATCAAATAGATAGCACTTTTAAGACTCCTTGTACTTAAAAAGGATGTCAATTGGGTATTGAAACTAATTACTAATAATTTATTATCACTCATTAATTGATAGTGATGAGAAATATAATGATTATTTTTATATTGAAAAAAATTTAAAATTGGACAAAATTTTTCTTTTTTAATTATTTAAATAAGTTGATAAATATTTTTCTATTAATGTTAAATTGGTCATTACAAGTGTCTGACTGACTATTGTTCTGCCAAAAACCAAAAGTAGAAAATAATTTTTTAATAAGAGAAGATGGGAAGAGACAATAGAGGCGTTGAGATGCAAAGAAGGAGATAAAAGAATAAACACCAAAAGAAAGAAGAACAATAATAAAAGGGATATGAAGGTAATAAAGAAAGAGAAAGTAGGTAACGAGAGGAGTGAGCGAAGAGAGTAAAGGTAGCAAAAGCTGACGTAAGTCAAATAACTTAATTTGATTTTTTTTAATTTTAATTTAATTAATTTTAAATAATTAAAATAATTTTAAATTTAAATAATTGCAAATTAAAAGTATCTAAATTTTAAATATTTTAAATTTAAAATATAAATTATTCCAATTTAAAATTTAAGAGATGTAAAATTTAATACACTTGATATTCGGTGTATTTAATATTTAATTAATTTAAATTTAATAATAAAAATTTTAAAGTGCTTAAATTTTAAATAATTTGATAAATTTAAAACATGATAAAGTTAAAATTTAAAATACTTAAAATTTAAAATATATAAAATTGAAATAATTCAAAATTTAGTGTAAATAGGCAACTCGAATCACTTGTTGACCACAGCAGTTTATGTATGTAAGAGAGACACAAGGCTAGCAGGTGACCTTCACCCTTTTTAGGTCGAAAGAACAAGGAGGGAGAGACGAAAGACATCAAAATGAGGTATTTGTTGATCTTGTGTTGGTTTTTTTTTTTTATATATATATAAAATTTAAATTTTATGTAAGTGATTTAATTTATGTAATTAAAAAAGAAAGAAAGAAAAAAAAGGAGGAGGGTGAAAACTGGCGATGTGTGTGTAGCCAACGCGGCGTTTATGCATTTGTCGAGTGGGCAAAAAGCGAAAAAGGAAAAACCTTCATTGTTAAGTAAACCCGTCCTAATCTTTTGTTGTAGGGCAGATATTTTATGTAAGAGCATTGTGGGTCCCCAAAAGTTGCAATTATTGGCACTACAAGTACGCAAATGCGAGAGAAAAATAATTATACTTGTGCAATAAATAATTTGAACTATTTATGCTAAGTTTTGACGTATTCAATTTTATTTTTTTTTTATTAAAAAAAACTTAGTGTAAATGTCATTTGTTACGAGTTAAGTCTAATAATCCCTTACCAAAAAAATAAAAAATAAATATATATATATATATATATATAATTTTATAATAATATTGTAAATAATTAAAATTATTTTAAAAAACGAATAGCATTAAAATGACCAAAAGATTTAATGTATGATATATATATATATATATATATATATATATATATATATATATATATAAATAAAAATCAACTTATCAAACTTGGTCTATGCATTAAGCGATTTATTTTCTTTTAATGGCTAAATAGGCAAACTTGGGAACTAGTTCATGAATTTTAACAAGTTCATAAATAATAGTATGCTTTAAATGAGAATTGATTCGTTTTTTTTTTTTTTTTTTGAATTAAAATTTCAAGTAAATTGAGGTGTCATTCATTGATGATATTATTATTTAAAAATAATAAAAAAATAAAATAAAAAAAAGGAGTGTTGAGGAAATTTTCATGGAACCGAATCACTAAAATTCTTAATCGAATAAATTGAGTTTTTGTCTGCTGAGGGGTGGGGGGAAGGGGTTTAAGTGAAAAACTTGGCTGCCCCCCACGCAATAATATTCCCCTCTCGGCGTTACTTTAAGGCACCACGAGAGTCCGAAATTCAGTGTAATTAATGCCTTTCCTGCGGATATGGATGGAAATCTCCAAAAAAAAAAAAAAAAAAAAGAGTCGCTTTTTCTGAGCCAAAACGGGGTTGACCATCGGGCAAGCTCAGGACCGAGACTTTGTGATTCTTGGCATTTTGCCCCGGAGTGCGAAAAGCTCGCAAAAGCTAACCCACTTGCACGGGAGGCTCTCAGGTTCTCTCCCCAGCTCTTGGCCCTAGGATTCGCTGATGGACTCAAGGGGCGATGTTCACGGCAAGGACGATGCTGACGATTTCTTCACGGAGAACGACGCTGCCTTGGATTACAGCGACAGCGACAGCGACGGCGACGGCGGAAACGGCGTCGATGGCCCCAATTCTGATTACGAGTTGTTGGAAGAACTGGCTAGTGGCGATCATGATCAAAAACAGGACAAGAACTATAGGGTGTTGTCAGAAGACGAAGTCCGACAGTGGATGGAGTCTGATACGGAGAGGTTGTCGGCCGTCCTTTCCATATCGAAAGCACAGGCAAGAATTCTACTCCGTTACTATAATTGGAGCGTTAGCACAGTCCATGAGGAGTGGTTTGCCGATGAATTTGGAGTCCGTAATAAGGTGGGTTTGTTGGAAAATCCCCGAGGACAACAAGGAGCCGATCAGACATCTCTTTCCTCGGATCATGCGGCTGGCGGCGGCGTTCTCGAGACTTGTGGGGTCTGTTTTGAATCTTGTCCTCTTGATTCGATGAAATCGGCGGCTTGTGGCCATGCCTTTTGTTTTGAGTGCTGGCAGCGGTACATCAACACAAAAGTGGATGATGGTCCCGGATGCTTGATGCTCAAGTGTCCTGAACCTTCGTGTTTTGTTGCAGTGGATGAGAATTTGATCAAACAATTGGCATCTAAGGAAGACGAGGAGAAGTACTTTTATTTCCTTGCTAGGTCCTACGTGGAAAAGCAAGAAGAGAAAATGGTGCCCTGCTCCTGATTGCAAGTTCGCTATTGATTTTTCTGCTTGTGGTGATGACAATTTTGATGTTTCTTGTAAATGTTCTCATACTTTTTGCTGGAATTGTAGTCAGGAGCGACACCGTCCAGTGGACTGTGACATTGTGGCGAAGTGGATTTTGAAGAGCAATTCAGATTCCGAAAACGAAACTTGGAAGAAGGCTTATACCAAGCCTTGTCCCAAGTGCAAACGCCCAATTGAGAAGAATGAAGGCTGTATGCACATGACTTGTTCACAACCTTGTGGGTTTCAATTCTGCTGGTTATGCCTTGGAGCTTGGAGAGGTCATCTTACCGGTTCCTGTAATGGGTATGGGCGAGATCCTAAGGATAGGGAAATACAATCATTGAGAGAAGATATTCTCAGGTATCAACACTATTATGATCGCTGGGCAGCCAATGAAAGGTCAAGGCAAATTGCTCTGATAGATTTGCACAAAGTGCAAGACAAGCATATCGAGGAAATTGCTTGTAACGTCCAGCTGCCTGCATTTCAGCTTACATTCCTGGCAGATGCCTGGAAACAGATAATTGAATGCCGGCGAGTGCTCAAGTGGACCTATGCATATGGGTATTACTTGCCTGGCAATGATGTTACTAAGAAACAACTATTTGAGTACTTGCAGGGACAGGCAGAATCCGGTTTGGAAAGGCTTCATGGTTGTGCAGAGAAAGAACTAAAGGAGTTTCTAGAGGCTGATGTACCATCAGAAAAATTCTGCCAATTTCGCAAGAACTTAATGTGTCTGACTGCAGTGACTAAAACTTACTTCGATAATTTGGTTACAGCATTAGAGAATGGACTATCGGACGTGACTTCTGATGTGGCCAGCAGCTCAAAGAGACAAAAGATACCAAAGCAGTACAAAATGAAGGCAGCTCCAGAAAAACTACCTGCAGCAAGAAGACAAATTGAGACTGTAGCTCAGGTTCCAGGGCCATGGTCTTGTGAATTCTGTACATACGTCAATGCTGCTTCTGCCCTGAGATGCCAGATGTGTCTCCGAGGATCTTGGTCCTGTCGACACTGCACCTATGCCAATCCCAGGTTAGCCACCACATGCCAGTTATGTAATGAACCCCGGTTTGAAAACATTCCGGCTGATTAGGATGCACCATTTACTGGATTCAACGTGTGACGACAGATAATTTAGACAGTGTGTCCTTTATATCATTAAAATCTCTATATTCTGATTTTCTGGATTTTGGAACTATATTTCTGTAGGCAATACTTCCATTGCAATTGACCCATTTAGTAACTAAAAGCGGTTTGCTTTAATTTTAGTTTAGCTATGTGACTCGTTGATTTTTGATGCATGAATTGTTCATGTCTTGGATGAATCGGTTTTATGTTAATGGAAACTGTTTCTTGGATAAAGCATTCTAAGAGCTTCGTGTGTTGTGGGAATGAAACTCTTATGATCCGGATTATTAGAATGATCGTTAAAATTAAGGGTGAGGTCCACCTTCTAGTTCACATGAAACAACCTTGATAGCAGTAATCTTTCTTTCTTTCTTTCTTTCTTTTCGGTCCAATTGCAAATGGGCCAAAAGCCAAGGACAAACAAAAATAAAAATGTATGACAGAGCTTCGCTATTCTTCTGCATGGCGTCAGAGATTAGTAATCTTTCCTTCTGGACGGGTGCCAGTCCTACCTATTGGGAAGAGCCTCGTCCTATGTTTCCGTGAAAACTTTTCACTCTGAGTGGACAACTGAATACCGAATCAAGAATCAGATGGTCCTGGGCAACAAGTCTCCGCTTCAAACAGCCGTTTAAATATTTTGGGTCAAGTGTCGAGACCGTGTAAGGTTGGGTGCCCCAGATTATGGGAGGCAAAGTATACGTAACATCCGATAGTTATGCCTCTGTCTTTAGTTTCTCTTTAATCGACGAAAATTTGCGTACGTCGAACATTTGACACGAGAGTTCGAACTGGGTTAATTTGAGGTTGACGACACACATTCGTGTCCCGCAAGCTGTGTTCTCAATCGTTGAGAGGCTTTAAGATTTGGCCTGAACATTGATGGAGTGGAGACCCTGTCCGGCCACGTCCAATATGCTGCAAGCTTCCGTACAGATTTTGTGTGATGACGATGAACACAAATGTTGCTTAAGCCTACCTTCTTTTCCTATTTTAATGAATCAATTGGAAAATCCCAACGAACTGTACATTGAGATGCTGTCGAAATGTAATGTGCGATAACATTTTGCACCAAAATTGAATGTGCGATTCTGTGAGGAAACACAGAAAATTAAGTAAAGTTAAAAATTATAATGAAGATTTCTCATCGCACCACCCCCAGAACAATATTTGAATTTAACCAGTAGTGTAATCACTCATGAATGGATTCTAATTGTCTCGTAATGATATTTGATTGGAAAGAGAGGAAGCATATATGAGCTTAAGCTTCGTCGGAGCACCCGCATAGGTCGTTGGTCCACTGCTGATTGTCGTCGGAGTGCCTTTGCTGACTACCACGCGCCACCACATAGTGGCGTTTTTTATTGCTAGAAGATAGATCCAGCACCTCCAAACGCTAATAAAGGTTGATTCTGGCCACCGCGCGTTCTGAAACTGTCGGAGAAAGTTGTATATTTACAAAGACAAAAGGAGTTTCTTCTAGTAATGCTCAATGTCAAACGCGCTCTCTTTGGCTGCTGTTGCAGCCCAGAACCACCTCCTCTCGTGTTGCTTGTTGCTGATCTACACGTCCTAGCAGTTGATGTGCTGATTACATGCCGAAAATCAATAGAAGTCACCAAGTTGCTTCTTCCATCGTTTCTGACAATGTTGGCTCATCGTTCACCTGCGGCTCCCTCCATTGAGTTCGCCACCAGCAACTGCAAGTTCTCCAAGTTCCTTCGTTACCAGCAAGAGCTTCTCATTATTCGATTGCTTGTAAACAATTTCAGTTTTTTTTGTGTCGAGGTTACTTATCAGGGCTTTGTAAGGAGAAAAAGAAATAAAAAAAGAATGGCCAAAAAGTCATTAAAAAAAAAAAGTGAGAGAGAGAGAAAGAGAGGATAGTGACAGTAACGAAGAAGACAGATTTCAAATTCTTATTTTAAATGAAAAATTATTATAATTAATAGTGTATGCAAATGAAGGTATTATTTAATTATAATAAAATTATTAAGTATTATAGAAAATGAAATTAAAGAGCTTGTACTAAATGTAACATATGCACAAAAAATTACTCGCCAAAAGTTATAAAAGAATGATGAAATTGATGTAAGTACATGGTAAATTTTTTTAAAAAATTATAGGAACTACTTTATCAAAATGAGTGTAAGATATATTCATGATGTCATTAAAAGATACAAACAAAATAATAAAAAAAAGTAAAACTTTAAAATAGTAATTTGAAATTTATGAATAGAATCTTTGGAAATATATAAGTAAAGTTCTAATTTTGATAAATAAAGTGAGAATCCATAAAGAGCAGTTGAAAAATTAGGTTAAAGTTGAAAAGATTTTATAGGCACTTATATCACAATTCAAGCATATTATTTTTGCAATAAAAGAAGTACATAATTTATATGAAATATTATTTGATGTATTAAAAAGCATGCAAACTCAATACCAATGCATGAATCACAAGTGCATTGAGAAAATATTATAGCAGATCCAACATTAAAGTCTCACCAAAGGTAAACAAAGTGATCAATCAAAGTAAAAGACAAAGTTTCTTTTGAAGTAAAGGACAAATACATAATAGTTTTTATTACAACAATAAAAGTCAATAAGTTCACTATAATAATTATTATGGAGATGGAGATAATCTTAACAATAATCAAACAACACTAGATTAGACATATAAAAGTTAAGGTGAGATTAAGATTAAGGAAAATATCATGGTAAAGAAAGATATAACAAATCTAACGTTAGGAGTTACTCATGCTACAAGCATAATTGATATGCTATAAATTTGAGGAGAATAATAAGACAATTCATTATGTATAAGAAAGAAATTAAGCCCTTATAATGGTTACTATAGCTATTGAAATGTTAAATTAAAATATATGCTTCCTTTAACATTGGTGTACTAATCATATGTAAGAAAAAAAAAAGAACTCTTTGTTAATCTTAATAAATCAATCCATTTTATAATTAAGTTTGCTAATAATAACAATGTTTTAATGATGTACAAATTCTTATCAAGTCAAAAAATAAAGATCATAATTACATATGACTTGTATTTTATGTGTTAGATATAGAAGTGTAACTTACTTATCTTGGTTAATTACTTTAAAAGGGATATAACATACTTACGTAATAATTGTCTCTTAATTCTTGATGAAAAAGTACATTAATTCTTAAATCCTCATTGAAGAAGAACTAGATGTTTCAATTGACATAACTATTGATTTTTATACTTATCTTAGTACTATTGTGAAAGATAATTATTAATCATAGTATTTTTGTGTTAGTCATTTAAATTTTTGCAGTTTGAAACTCCTTATACGAGGAAAAATGATAACAGGCTTACTTAAGGTATATATTCCAAATTAGATTTATAAAGCTTGTGTTCTAAACAAATTGCTTTTCAAAATAATAAGGAATTGACATGTAAGGAAATTACTCAAGCTTATCCACTTTAATGTTTATGACTTAAATAAGTATTTTATCTAATGCTAATAATAAGTATTTTCTTATCTTCATTGATGATTTTATGGGTTTATTATATGTTAAGGAAGTTTAAGGTATTTGATCGTTTTATGAAGTTTAAGGACTATGTTTAAAGACAATATAGATATTATATTAAAATTATATAAATTGATAGTTGTAATAGGTATATTTCTAATGAGTTTAAGAAAAATCATAAAGTACAAGGAATAAAATATAAAGTCATAATTTTCTACATGCCATATTATAATAGAGTTGGTGAATAAAAGAATAAATCCATAATAAATATGATGAGAAGCTTACAAAAGGCCAAAAAAAGTATCTAATCCTTTTTTGGTAAAAGCTATTTTGTATTTTATTGACTTATTGAATAAATTTCTAACAACAAAGATTCAAAATGTCAAAGTTAAATAATTAAAGAGTGAAAACAAAATTTTTTGGCTATATTAAAAAAGGATATAAACTTTTCAATCTTATAATAAAAAAATGATTGTAAGCAAAGATATGATGTTTACCAAAAATGAAACTTAAAATTTTGATGTTGTGGACCAAAATGATTATCAAAGATGTTCATTTGTTATTTTGGAGGAAAGGGAATCTCTAACTACAATTCTTAATATAAATAAGTAGATTTCACTAATTGCTACTCAAAATCTCATGTCATAAGTTTTTAATGAGAATAAAAAATTAAAGAGAAATCATAAATAATTAGTTAGATCATAAGATTATAAGGTAATATTTAATAATATTATTGATGATAATAAAGATTTTTTTGCATCTTGTATTGTTTAAAGATTATAAACTTGTGTTATTTAAAAAGGTGTTTTAAGATACAAAATAGGTGAATACCATAAATGAAAAAATCAAGGCAATTAGAAAGACTAATATATGAGAGCTAATAAATATTCTATAAGGTTAGAAAAATATTAATAGGAAATGGGTCTTTAAACTAAGAAAAAGTTAAATTGTGAAATAGAGAGATATAAAGCAAGATTGATAGTAAAAGGATTTAAATAAGGACCAAGCTATAACTACCATAAAGTATTATCTCTTATTGATTGAATGAAAATTGTGAAACATATAATTGTTTTGGTTGCACAAAATTATTGGGAAATCCATTAAATGGTTATGAAGTTAGCTTTTCTTAATAATTTATTAGAAAAGAAGTTTTGTTAAGTAGCCACTAATATTTGTTATGAAATGAAGTCAAGATAAAGTTTACAAATGAAAAAAAAAAAAACATTATATGGTCTTAAATGAACACCTAAAGTATATAACATGCTTATTATTCTTTCTTTCATGAGACTAACTTTAAGAAGTGTCTTTTTTAGCATACCTTATATGTGAATAATAATCATTCTAATGATATTTTATTAGTATGTTTATATGTTTATAATTTAATCTTTATAGACAATAACCTCAAAATGATTAAAGATCTTAATAAGTTTATAATATATGAATTTATGAAGATAGATTTAAGCCTAATGTCACATTTTTTTTTGCATTAAAATGCTTTAAGGAGATAATTAAATCTTTATTTATCATAAGAGTTATGCTACTAAAATTTAAAGAAGTTCTGAATATATGATTGCAATCTTATAAGAACCTTTTTAGAGGTTAGCATCAAATTCTCTAAAGAAGATGGTGAAACATATATTGATTTTAAATGTTTTAAGTATATTGTTAAGAGTTTAAGAAATTTTACATACATGATGCCTAATACATCTTATAGAGTTAGTTTAATTAGCAAGTTTTTAAAGTCTTTTCATCAATCTCATATGCAAATTGTTAAAAAGATTATACAATATATAAAAGAAATTTATGATCATAGTTTATTTTATTTTTCATCTAAACATTATACTCTTAGAAGCAATTTTAATAATGATTAAAAAAAAAAGTAAATGATATTAAAAGTCTCTTTGGTTACCATTTCAATTTTGGAATTGTTATTCGTGATCATCAAAGAAGCAATATATTTTTTCACTTTCCACTTATGAAGCAAAATATGTAGTTATAGCATTAGATGCTTGTCAAGTGATTTGTTTATACAATTTAATGAGTTAGATTTATGTTTCAGTTAAAGGTTTTACAAAGATATTTATTGACAATGTGTTTGCAATTAAGTTGATCATAAAAAAGATATATTAAGTTGATTAAACTATACCTATAGTCAAATAATGGGACTAAAGAGTTAAAAGTATAAAAGTTAAAAAAAGTATAAAGATTTTAGGTTAATTAACCAATTCAAATATTACAATCAACTAATATTTTAAAGTTAAAGTTTTTCATTTGTAGAATTGATTATTTTTATAAAAAGATATTAGTGTCTGATAATTTTTTTGTATTTTGTTTATAAAAGAGTTTGAAAAATTCTTTTATAGAAAACCTTGAGATATTATATTAAGCTTAATGTAAAATATTAAAAAAATAAAGGAAAAAAATAAATAAAGAGAAAGAGGTCTAAAAAAAGTTAAAATTAAAAAAAGTGTGAAAGTTCTTTATATAAAAATAATAGAGTCAATCTTTAAGTGTTAAAAATATATATATATATATTTATGAAAGTTTTACAAAATATTTGTTGTGATAAAGTTCAAAGTGACCTAATATAAATAATTGTATTCATCTTGTAAAAAAAAATAGATAATAAAATTAAATTTTCAAGAAACAAACCTTAATGAATGAGTATATATACCTAATTTAAGCTAAATCATTAAAAATCTTTGTACATTTTCTCTCATTTTTATTTATATTTATTTTTAATTGATAATATTTTTTACTTTATTATATCTTATCAATTATCTTGTCATCTCTTTTTAAACTTAGGATTGAATGTAAGTTAAATGATCAAACCAATTAAACTAATTCACCTATCCCCTCTTCAGTTGCCCCATGGACCAACAAAAAGATCATCATAAACAAGTTAAGTAAGATTCCAAAGATAACAATTATAACATAAATATCCAAAAAATTTTCTTGAAAGTTACTCAATAATCTGACCAATTATTTTCTTCTTCATGCTTGCATTCTCCTTGGACTGACCTTTTTGCTACACATCTATAGATGCTTTAGAAGCTGCATTTGACCTCTCAAATACTGTAGAAACATAAAGCTTAATTTGATTGGGGCCTAATACAGAGTATGTTCTTGCTGGTTTATATTAGTTAGCAAGAGAGTAACAGAAACAACTTTATCACTTCCAAGAGAAAGAAGACCTGAAATTAGAAGCATCTTAGTTTCTACGCTGCTCAACGTGGACGAATTGGAGAGTGGTCATTAAGAAACGAAGGCTTCTTTTTTTTTTTTTTTTCCTCTTTTTTGTTTTGTTTTTGGTCTGCCTTGTCATATCTATTATTGATATGTTTTCTATGTCCCTCTACAAAAATTTTAATCTGATTTTTTTTTTTACACACACAATCATTTAGATGCATAGGCTTGGCTATTTAATCGTTTTATGGAATGACATTGTAGGCTGCATCGTCGGGATACTCTTGATTCTTAAGAATTTGCTTAGTTCTATTAATTTGAATCGGGAATATTATTGTATTTTGCCATTGTTTTTGAATTTAATCTGTTGCATCTTCATTTACATAATAATACTTCGATCTAGCACGTCTATAACAATCGAAGCATGATAAATAAAATTTCAAAGATAAGTGCTCATGCTTGATTGTCCAGTCCCTCTTCACAGTGTTCTGACTAGTCAAATTTCATTCCTTTGTGATGATTCAACGTGTGAATTAGCCACCTGTCTCAATTCAATTCTCACATGCACATCAGTCATTCAATACATACATGTGATTCATCAAAATAATAAGTGAGTAGATGACTACAACACTCTGTATATCCCACAAAGGATTTATAGCCCACTTGAGCCATCTCTTCTCCAACATAGAGCATAAATATCTTTCCACGCTGCTGTACCTGTTGGCTGTAGGCTATAACAAAAGCACGTAGATTATTCTATATTCTATATTCTTTCTGCCATGGACCAAAGAGCCTGGCAGCTTTTACAAAGAATGGATGAACAACAAGAACGGTATAGGTCAATGGCTGTGAGCTCCTTTGTTTTCTCTCTTCTCTGTTTTTTTTTTTTTTTTTATTGGGGTTGATGAAGGGTCTAATTTCCTGGCTAAACTTTGTGAGGCCGAGCATATAACTAGAAGCCTAATTAAACAAAGCCCGATGGTTCTGTGGCCCAGAATTTAAATGGGCCAACAATAAACCCGAAAAAAAAAAAAAAAAGGAAATTCTTCCCCACCCCAATTGGCTACGTACCCTCCACGATGCCACCATCAGAGAGTTTCGAGAGAAGGAATGCACTGGCCGAGGAAACGACCACAGCTGCCGCCAAACATGCAAGATCCAAACTGGTGATTAAAGGTACGTCCTTGAATTTCTCGAGAAGCCCGACTTGAAGTATCATCATGACGGCGTGCCCTATCTTAGATTTTGCTTTCGAAACCGATTGCATTTCGACCCACTTGGGAAGCGACTGAAATACGCACCAAGAAAATCAACCCCCGCCCAACCACCACCCCGGCAAAAAAAAAAAAAAAAAAAAAGGAAAGATGATTTAGCCCCTGAATTGAATCGATGGAACGCAACTTTTATTTACTCGACTAAAATATAATCCAGATTCCAGAATACTCACCCCCAGATAGAAGAGCCCGAATAAGTTAGACAGGCAAGGCCATGGTCGTTCATCTTTCGGATTCTTCGATCCAACAAACATGGCATAAAGACCAACCCCAAAAATAAGCATGGCAGTCCCTATTATGAACATGTCTGCATGAGAAATGAACACATATTAGAATCAATCGCGTATGACGTTGCTGTTTCCGTTTACTAATTGGAGGAGATATTGCAATAGGAAAATTATGGCACCTATGGCTTCTATAAGTAGCTTGATTATGTGTGCTTGATCTAAACTTTGAGGCAAGGCTTTGAAATATTGGAGATAAGACCCCAAAATGAGAAAGCAACCCTGCAAAGATAGCATGGAAATGTCTCCGTCAGACACCAAATAGCTGCAGAAGAAAATAAAAATAAAATACAGCCTTTTTTTTTTTTTTTTCTTTTTGGTCCTCAAAATTTTACCTCCACGAAACACAATATTGAACCAAGCAAGGATCCCGCTACGGCAAACAATGTGAAGAATCGGCAATCGACAATAAACTGCAAAAGTCGACAAAGTAGGGGTTAAATTTTATTTACAACTTGTTCGTCTTTGAGAAAACAAAAAATCACTCCAATTCTATGGTCCAAATGTTACTGTCACGAATATAAGAACAAAAAAAAAAAAAAGCAAAGCAAAACAAAAATTTCGGAGAAAACGGCTGCTTGACAGTGACATGGTGAAACGATGCAACTGAATAAACACAGATTGTGAAAATGAAACAGCTTGATGCATTGATCGCCACTGGTTTATGTAATGTTCAATGACCCTGCCTGTATATCCCCATGTAATCATTCTGGGAATCTGGGTCTGCTTTCTAGGTTTTATTCTACGAGTTACCACGAAGTCTATTGTAAGTACTCCATTAACAGCAGCTAATTGTAATTCTTACGATGGCTTCAAAGATTTTGTCTAAGATATGTATGAAGCCATAACAAGAAAAGGTCAATATAATTTTCTTTTTGGGTATCAATAAGGTTCAAAAGCAAAAATACTTCTAAAAGGATATATGTCGTATGCATTACTTGTCTAATATGTTTGAACATGAATACTTCAAAAAGCGTCAAATAAAAAAAAATCACACACAAAACTTCTAATTAATAAATCAAATATGTATTAGGAACTTAATAAAACTAATTTCAAAATTCTTAAAATTTACACACATAATAATTATTTTATGAAAAACAATATAACCAATAAATTATCTTTTATTCAAGTAATTTTATTAGATACTATAATGCCTAATTTTTGTAATATTATATTATATGTATACTAGATATATTATTTTAAAGCTTTGAACGAAATTCTAATTACAGTGCACTAAATAGTAGTTCTTCTTAGTTATATGTTTGAAAAAAAAAAAGTTAAATTTATGAAAAATATCTGTATTACACACGGATATATATCTACATCTAACAGCACATATATTTGACAGTCATGTATGTATTTATTGTGTCGTGTTCTTTACTCATGTTTATGTCCACACACCCTACGAACATACCTTTTGAATGAACATCTGGGCTTGAAATTTCCCCGGCTTGTGCTTCACAGGTGTCTTCCAATTCTTAAGCAAAGCGTTGCCAAGAGTTGTGATCACGGAAGGGATATCCAGTCCTCCTCCGGGAACAACCCCAGCTGGCTGTGCGTCGATTTTCAAGCTCTCAGATGTAGCCACGGATGGTTTCAGAGCCACCCACGACGTTTTACTCCCATCGCCACCATCCCGGCCGGAAGTTACCTTCTGTGCATCCAACCAGGCCCTATTGCTCATGCATTTCACTAAAGAAATCGACGGAGAACTTGCTCTTGGAGGAAGAGTGCGGCACGAAGCGGGAGATGTACGTAATAGCCTTGCGGTTGCCATTGTGCTTGGGCCTGGAGAGTTGGGGTGATTTTGTTTACGGAAGATTTTCGGACTTTTTGGTTTTCTGGGTTCGGCGGCCTTTTTTTTTTCTAACAATATTGTGGAATATAACGAGGGAAGATTCGAGGCATATACACGCTTGGCGTCTCTCCGCGGGCGTTGGGCTGCTAGCCTATTTGTATTTCCTTGGAGTTACAATCCATTTCCGTTGGAGCCGGAGCTTTTGTCACTTTATGTCCTTGGTCTGATTTTGTAAGACCTCACGCGGGGGTTTAGTCTGGCGACGTGTGGGGCCGAACGAGTGGTGAGCCGAACACTCGTCAAGACCTATGTTTTGTTTTGGACTGAAGTTTCTTTTTTGTTTCTTCGGCCGGGGGTGCTGGTCTGGGCTTTACGTTGCCAGCGTGGAAGCATCTTTTTGTTGGCTTTCCGACATTGCAATTTCCACCCGCGGGAAGGTGGAGGGGAACGAGGGAGGCGTGCTCCGTGAAGGAACTGTAGTCGGCGCACGTGCCAAGCCCCGTAACTTTGAAAATTTGAAGCCACCGACTGAAATTAGTGATTGTCGCACGAGGTAAACCCAAGTCATCTAGGCCGAAGCTTCTATCTATATCTTCCCAACTCTTGGGGGCAGGACTGCCAAGTGTTCATGCTAAGAGAAATCTTCAGCACGATTGTGGCAAACAAGAAATTATGAATCATTAACTGGAAAATGCCTTTGAAGTTTGAGGATTTATTTTTGTACTTATTTTGCCATTTTATTTTGCAAAATTGCTTCTTGTTTATTTGTGCTTCTTGACATGTGTCTCGTTAAGGTTAATACAGAACATTGAAATTAATTCAGATTCACTAAAAATTAAAAATTAATATTTTAATAGAATTAACTTAGTTGAATTCAATTTGATATAGTTTTAATAATTAAATATAACTAAATGTTTACTATTACATAGAATCATGATATTTATATCATTTGTGCATTTTTTTTTGATTGGTTATTGTATTATGTTTTGAAATTAATACATTTGAGTGTTGCTAAGCATAATTCAATATAATTTGTAAACAATAATATCAAATTAATTGAGTTTTAATAACCATCAATTGATGCCGAGATTCAAACACATCACAAAATGATGATACCCGGTCGATTGAATTGACTTACCAATCTCAGATCAAGGATTTTTCTACAGTGCTTCAACTTAAGATTATTAACAAAAATATAGAGATTTTGGATTTTTCAGAGGCGAATTTATACAACTTGCTCGTCAGGAAGAGTGACCAATAATGATCTTATATCAAATATTTTAGCAAAAAATGTAAGCATCACAGACATTCATGAGTGATTTTGACATGCTCAACAGACTGCGCTTTCGTGAGCAAACGTGTTTTTCTTCCCCCCCACTTCTATAGTGCCAACGAACCATTTGATTTTTTTTTTTAAAAAAAAAGTTTATTAGGAGCCCGTTGGGCCATGAACAATTTGATTATTGAGCAGGGAGTTCAGTTCTTCAACCCATCACAAGAACGGTCTGTGATTGTGGGCCTAACCACTAGGCATGAACATTGAGGGCCCTGCTGAACTGGTGGCTCATTAGGTAGTGAAGGCTCACCACGGTTATCTGCTGAACTTGTGGCCCGCTCCACTCTTCTACTGTAGTGCTCTGTCAGTTCAAAAGTTGGGCTCTCGTCAAAGTGGTACTCTGCTATGGCGTTCTACCTGATTTGCTATGCAAGTGTCGAATGAACACAAAAACCATGAAAATATAATACACAATTCATCATACACGTCAATAATTCTCCACCACTGGTCTGGAAGGAAAGAGCCTCAAAAGAAATGCCAATAATGACCAGAGGCAGACCACACCAAGGACTTGGAAGGTCACTACCATAGCAATCAAGGCATTGTGTCTTTCCAACAACTGTGCAGATTCAGGAAGCCCCCTCATCCTGAACATCAACTTCTCAACAAAGTGAGTAGCTTTCGTCAGTTGATATATCCTATATACCTGTGGCATCGATGAACATTATCAAACCATAAGTTTCGGTGTTAGAAAAAGCAATTGCTATGAATTGCCATAAGACAGCTAAATGAAGTGGAGTGCCATCAGTTCTTTTACCTCAAAAATAATAGGGACAAGAGGCCAGCAAGATGAACCACGCTTCTCTAGATGATTCTCAAATACACGCTGAGAAATGCAACCGACTAAGAAGGGAACCACAGCAACCAAGGCTGGCAGTCCCAGCACTGGCCAGGTGACATATGCAACAAAGAATGGGGCAATGACCTTGAAGCCCATGGCAAAGAAGGCAGATGTCAAGTACCCTCTAAGGCCAGTAATGAGACCCCAGCTCTTTGGGCTAAAATGTAGATATGGCCTCTGTATTCTGTCAGTTACAAGCACAAAGGTTGCAAGACCAGTATAGAACATGGCCTCAAAAGATAACGATGAAACAATCTCTGCACAAATAATTGGCATAAGCATGCTTACTTGATTTCTTTCCCAAACCAAGAGAACACCACACAAAGCTACACACAAATAAGCAATTAATTGAATCCCATAAATTTCATACCTTGACACAAGCAATTAACATGAGCACATCACTTTCAAGAATAACCAACTGACTTTCCTTTGAAAGCTCTGAGTGAAAGGAAATATTTTCATTCAATATTTGCAAATGACGGCTCCAACTTGATTTATATTTAAGAAAAAAAAAAAAACATCGGGAGTTTTGGCTGTCTGTAGAATGCAAAGCCATATAGCACAAACAATGTAGTATCAATAGTTGCATAGCCAAGCTTTAAGGCTGTATCATCAGCATGGGTTTTAGGTGAAGGGTTTTATAGGTTCTCCAAGTTCACCAAGATCATTCATCTCTCTCTTTACATCAAAAAAATTGAATATTGACAACATACAATCAACGCAGCCCAAACTGAGACACAATTAAAACTGCAGAACATGCCATGTAAAATAATCTGTTCTGATTTAGCTAAAGCAGACAATTGAGGATGCAGCGAAATTACAACAAACAGGCAAGCACATAAACTGATAGTATAAGCAAACCTCATGAAGGCCCAACGCTTCTGGTTATTTTGCGTCTCGATTAAATAGCAGAACATCAAAATCTATACGAAGACAAAGTACCAAAAAGAAGGGCATCCCAAGTTCAATTAATACCTGTGAGAACCGGATCCCTCACGAAAGCCTCAATCGCATGGCCAAGAAAGAACTGGGGAACAATCAATGAAGATATCAACACAACAGGTCCCAAGAGCCAAAGTAACGAGCCTTTATCTTCCTTAAAAGGAGCTGACACCAATTTCCCGTCTTCCTCCACCGACTGGTGTGTCAACCCATAAAAAGAAAGGCAGCCGGACTTTCCGATAAATGGCTCAACCCCATCATAGCTACGAGCAACTGCAGGCAGCCCAGAGTCTTCCTTCTCCCGGAGCTTCAAGCCTGTGTCCACACCAGAGTTAGCGCTAGAACTAGAAGCGCTGATTATGAACTCTATTTTCACACTTGACAAGGACAACCCACGTTTTGGGGCACTCCAGGGCTTAAATCTTTGGTCTCTCAATCCAACGTAACGCCCAGAAACCTATAGTTTTGTTCAAATTGGAACCATAAAACAAGAAAGTGAGTCAGCTAATGTTTATGCGAAAAAGAAATGCGGAGTGCAAAATCCCATTTCCAGAATTTTGGGGAAATAGCATTACAATTTGATGAGGTAGCAAGACACGGTGAGCCGATAATCTGAGTTTCGGGGCAGTAATCCCACGACACACCGATTGCAGTCCCATTTCGCGGAGAAAGATTTTTTTCAGGGTTTTAGTAAGTTTTCAAGTGGGCTTAAACCCTAATCTTGCAAGCAGACAGAATCAGGACCACTCGGAACTTTGAAACGGACAACGAACAGAGAGGCCTAACGGAATGCTACTGACATTGTCAGATGGCCTAGATGTTTTTCTGTGATTGGTTGCTCTGTGCAAACCCATGTCACGAGTGCCGAGAATTATTAATTGAATTATTATTATTTAATTTATAAAAGAGATAACAAGCCACCACCGACGGAGGAGCGGTGAGGGAGAAGACAGAAATTGGAATTCCGGTCTCTTATGTCTCCACCACCAACCCGACTTGGGCCTTCCTCATTATTACTTGAACCATCCACAAATTGCAACCAAATGGACAATTACAGCGAAAGAAGATATTGGGCGAACTGTTCTCCATGGGAACTTCTGAACTGGGTGGCCCATTGTTCATTTTTCTTTATTAAGAAAGTTGGGTCCTTGGTTACCTGGACCACTTCGTTTGTTCTTGTTTTGGGTATCTCCAAACACTTCGTATTAGATCTCCCTACTCCCCACCAACCCCACCTTTTTTTTTTTTGTTTATAGATTCTCCACTTAAGTTGTGTAATTTTACTAAATCATAGCGAGCGTGTTTCATTTTGGTTTTTGGGCTTAAAAATGTTGTTTAATTTAACTCAGATTGGCTTCCCATTTTTATGCAAACGTACACATGTGGGTGGCAATTTTGATAATTGGGTTGTGCAGAGAGATGCATTCCAAAATTTCATGGTAAAAAATTCATTAGTAAGATTCACAAAATCATAGTGAAAAAAAAAATGCATATTTTTACAATCAAATTAAAATTTATGCACAACTCTGTATTAGAATCAAATAATGCAATACAAAAATTTATAAAATTATAATAAATTCATTTTAATTCAATAGTACGAAAGTTATTATTCTCAAATTTGAATCTCTATCAATATCAATTAAATTAATAATAATAATAATAATAATAATAATAATAATAATAATAAGATTGGAAAGAAAAAACTGTCGGCATTGGCAAGAGGCAAATACAGAGGCATATGTTTCCAAACCGCGTGGCGTGACTCCCCCAACCTTTTTACTTGGGGAAGGAATCGGTCAGACATGGCTTCCGGGTCAATCGTGTCCGCCTGAACCGGCCACCCTCTCCGAGAAGCTTTGGGTTAAAGTCGCTTTATGCAAAACGAGGACAGGCATGCGCCGACAATATCTTGAGCACGTGCAGAATGAAATTTTCACTCTTTTTTCTTTCTTTCTTTCTTTTTTAGTATTTAACTTGGAAGCATCATTGTTATTTGAATTAGCTTAATTTAATAAGCTCATAGATATCATTACGATGATTATATATATATATATATATAATATTTAATTTTGAATTTATTAAAAATTTAAAAATACGTTATTAATAATTATAGTAATATAATAAATATGTTGGCATTTTTGGTAAGAAGATTACATGATATTTAATATAAAAATCTTAGAAGGGTGAGGAGTCTGTAGTCGGAAATCTTAGGATAACGTGGGGTATTTAAGCGACTTGTCCAATTGATTTATTTATTTATTTTTAAAGAAATATAATTGGGTAGATAAAAATGGTAAAAATATGAAAAAAAAAAAGGTTAATGATCGAACACAATGAATCAAAAAGGAAATAGAGTAAATTGATATATGAGTTTTATAAAAATAAAAAAATTATGATTATTATTTCAAAAACTATGTATTTTTTTCGAAAAAAAAAGGAAAGAAATTTTTTTTAAAAAAATAATTTTTTGAATATATAAAGTCTATGTGTCAATCTATCTTTATCTTTTGACTCTCGTCTAACTTTTTTTTTTTTTAATTCTAATGTTGATATCTTATCTAATTTATTTTTTAACTCGTTTCTTTGTCTACCTACCATACCAAACCGCCCAAAAAAAAAAAAAAAAAAAAAAAAAAAAAAAAAATGACAGGAGGGCCCTGGGAGTAAACCTGCTGCACCTTTCCCTTCCACAATCGCAATCACAATTCACATTGCCGTCACGTGGCCAGTATAAAAAGAATACACAGCGTGCGTGGATCACCCACCTACTACCAGGAGGCAGGAGGCAGCAGTGCTGCGTCCACCACCACTTATTCTCGATTTGTTTACTCCCAACGAATCCCGCAAACTCGCATCTTCCGTACTCAAAAGAGCAGGCGCGGATTAGATAGTCAAAAAAAAAAAACTCCAAAAAGCCTCGGCACCGCAGCATGGCTTCCTTTTCTCTAGCTTCGCCTTCCCTGCAACCCCAATTCCCATGGCCAAATCTTCAATCATCTAGACCCTCTATGCGGCTGTACTCCTCTGTCCCTCCGATGAAAGCCTCCGTCTCTGAAAGCTCAAAGGTGCCAGCTTCGCCTGCCAGGGTTTCACAGCCGCCCGAACCTACGAAACTACCGCTCAGGGAGGTACCCGGTGAGTACGGCCTCCCAATCATCGGCCCAATCAAGGATCGAAATGGTTATTTCTATACCCAAGGAGGCCGGGATGAATTCTTCAGGTCCAAAATCAACAAGTACCAGTCAACAGTATTCAAAACGAACATGCCCCCAGGGCCCTTTATTGCTTCTAATCCACAGGTTGTGGCATTGCTGGACGGCAAGAGCTTCCCAGTTCTCTTTGACGTCTCAAAAGTGGAGAAGAGGGATGTTTTCACCGGTACTTACGTGCCTTCTCTAGAACTCACCGGCGGTTACCGCGTGCTCTCCTACCTGGATCCATCCGAGCCCCATCACGAGAAGCTCAAGAATATTATGTTTCATCTCCTCAAGTCAAGCCGGGATCGCGTCATTCCGGAGTTCAGCTCGACTTACAACGAGATGTTTGAAACGCTGGAGAGAGAGATAGCGAGCAAAGGCAAAGCCAGCTTTAGCGATGCCGGCGATCAAGCGGCCTTCAACTTCTTGGCCCGGTCTTTGTTCGGCACCAACCCGGCGGATACCGAACTGGGGCGGGACGGACCCAGTTTAATTACCAAGTGGACTGTGTTTCAACTTGCTCCGGTGCTCACAATCGGCCTTCCAAAATTCATCGAGGATCCACTCCTCCACACTAATCGTCTCCCTCCATGTCTCGTCAAGAAAGACTACCAGCGGCTCTACGATTTCTTCTTCTCTGCCTCAGGGACTGTGCTCGAAGAAGCCGCGCGGATGGGCGTCTCGCGAGAAGAAGCCTGCCACAACATCCTCTTCGCGACGTGCTTCAATTCGTTCGGCGGATTCAAGCTCTTCTTCCCAAACATGCTCAAATGGCTGGGCCGAGGCGGGATCAAACTCCACGCGGAGTTAGCCCAGGAGATCAGGTCGGTCATCAAATCCCACGGCAAAAAAGTCAGCATGGCCGCCATGGAACAGATGCCGCTGATGAAATCTGTGGTATACGAAGCGCTCCGCATGGAGCCACCCGTGCCGTTACAGTACGGGAGAGCGAAGCGGGACTTGGTGATTGAGAGCCACGACGCAGCGTTCGAGGTTAAGAAAGGGCAGATGCTATTCGGGTTCCAGCCGTTCGCGACCCGGGATCCGAAGATATTCGAGAGAGCCGAGGAGTTCGTGGCGGACCGGTTCGTGGGCAAGGAGGGAGAGAAGCTGTTGGAGCACGTGCTGTGGTCGAACGGCCTGGAAACGGAAAGTCCGACGGTGGGAAACAAACAGTGCGCGGGGAAAGATTTCGTAGTGCTGGCGTCCAGGCTACTTGTCGTGGAGCTGTTTTTGAGATACGATTCGTTTGTGACCGAGGTTGCTCAGTCGCCAATTGGTATCTCTCTCACAGTCAAGTCCCTAAAGAGGGCAATTTCCTGACTCATAAAGCAATTTTTTTTTTTTGGGCTGAAGGTTATTAAAAAAAAAAACTATTGGATCTCTCTCTCTCTCTCTCTCTCTCTCTCTCTCTATCTATCTGAATTTTTACTCTTTTTTTTTTTTTTTAATTTTGCTTTCCTTCTTGAGGGTAAAAGTAAACAACTACTATGCTGTGGGCTAGTGTCCCAAAAAATGCAAGGACGGTAAATTTGATTGGAGCTTGAAAGGAAAATTAGGACTCCAGGCTTTAAGGTTTTAATTTACCAGTTTATTATTATTATTATTATTATTATTATGAATTTTCTTAACATAAGTAGTCACGTGCACAATTTAATTTAATGGGAGCTTAGTACTCTGTAGTACTTCATTGCCCCATGGTTAGTTGTTGCAAAAAGAATGATGAGGATGCTATTGCTTCACAGTTATAAAGGTGTTACAATTTTAGATGTCTGCATATTATTATTATGAAATTTTCTTTCTCTATCACGTGATATTGGTACCTTAATTCATAAATTAAGAGAAATAAAAAGAAAAATTGTTATTTTTGACACAACGAATAAGCGTAATTAATAACAAAAAATTAATAAGAACGATTGAATTTTAAAAAATAAAAGTTACAAGCTGACTTAGAAAAAGATTCTCTTAATTAGGGTAAAGTATAATACGTTTTACCTCTCACTAAAAAATTTTAAAATATATATAGTGCATACAATTGTACTAAAATTACAAAAAAATTTGTTTCATAAAATTTAATTAAAATTACGAAAAAGCCTATCGTAACTTTTTATATCTTTTCTCGCTTGTCCATGTACTCCTCGGTTATTTGGTTCACATCATTCTCTCCCACTAGATAAGAACTTGACCTTGAATTCTTTTTAGAATATAAAGGCGTATCATCTACATGAAAGCGTTCTTTCTTCAGGTACACCATCACCTAATCACCAACCTCAAACTGTTTCTCCTTCATGTGTCTATCAATAGCCACCTTGTATTTCACATTCGCCCTCTCAATTTTCCTTTTTACCTCCTCAGTGATAGCTTGGCACTGCTTTGCCATGTTCTTAGCTGTCAATAAAGCTGGTACAGGACAATGACTCATGTTATCTTGAATGAACCCCTTGTCCAATAACTCTTAGACCTTCTCATGTAAGACCTCAGTTTTCTTAAGACTCATCCTATAGTGTGGTAAATTTGGAAAACTTGCTCCAGGTACCAGGTTTATTTGATGCTGAATATCCTCAAGGGCAGTAGTCCCTTGGGTAGGTCATCAAGAACCACATTTTTATACTCTTCCAATACTCCCTTAATCGCTTTAAGGACCTCTTCACTCACATCTTCCTCCCCAACTATCATATTCTGGACAATGAGCATATGAGCCACCTTCGACTCTTTCAAATCTTCAACCATCTCCTTATCTGACTGGGCAATAGTCAAGAAAGAACATTTCTCTATCTTGCGAACTTTAGAACTACCCTCTAACTTCAAAGGTAACAAAGTATACTTTACACCCTCCTTTTCTAACTTATAAACATTCTCTTTACTTGCATTTTGGGCGTTCACATCGAACTACCAAGGTCTTCCGAATAGCAGATGACATGCATCCATGTCAACAATATCACAGAAGATTTTATCTCGATACCTCCTTATAGAAAAGGGCACCTTGCACCTCTCCTTTACCTCAATCTTATTGGCTGACTTAATTCACCCAATAGTGTATGGGTATGGATGTTTTTCGATAAGCAACTGTAACTATTTAACAGCTTCTCTCCCGATGATGTTTTCACAACTCCCACTGTTTACAATTAAGTCAAACACATTTTCCCCAATTGTGCACTTAGTACGGAACAACTGATGTCGTTGGGTATTTATCTCCTATTTTGGTGCTAACATCATTCGCCTAATCACATAAGCTGGCTCCACTTCACCATTCTCCTCCTCATTATATTCATCCTCTTCATCAGACTCACAACACACATCTTCTTCATCATCCCTATTTATAATATGAATACTCTTCCTACTAGGACACTCATTAGATCTATGACCAAGCTGATTACAACGATAGCACTTACCCAAGATTGGTCTGGCATACGGGTTATCTTGCTTCTGGACTCCCTTAGACTCCATAGGCTTCTTTCTTTCAGTCCTTTCATCCCTCTTGGCATTATCTTCACCAAATTTACTCAACAAATTCTTATTCTTCTCAACACCCAATTTACTGTCATTGGCAGCATCACTCACGAACCCTCTTCTTCCACTCGTATATCTAATACTCTGCTCTTGCAACATTAACTTGGCTCGGAGAGCTATATTTTTGTCTCATTTAAATTCCTCAAAATCGCAACTCCTATTTTGTCCTTAATTTGCAACTTCAACTCGTCCACATATCGTGCAACTTGTTGACCCTCACTCTCTCTCAAGTCATTCTGTTCTACCAACCTCATAAACTTTACAGTGTACTCATGAACAGATCTTGGCCCTTGGTGACATCGTTGATACTGTTAGAACAATATTTGCTCATAGTCTGAAGGTAAGAAATCGTGTTGTAGTAGTTGTTTCATACGGAACCACGTTCTCACCGGATGTCTCCCTTCTCTCTGTCTCCTGGTTTGCAGCCTCTCCCACTAGGCAGAAGTTCCACCTTTCAATCTATAGGCCACCAATCTAACCCGTCGATCTTTTGGTATCTCCATGTAGTCGAAGAACCTATTAATGTTTGCTAACCAATCTAAGAACTCCTTAATATTAAGACTGCCATTAAAATATGGAATATCAACCTTTAAACGGTAATCACCCCTATTTCCTTGATCATATTCATAGTAGTTCCTTTGATACCCTACATCACCACCTCGTCTCTGTGGTTGCCTTACTCCATACATAAACTCATCCTCCTCAGCAAATTTATCATCCAAGATCTGCGCAATCCTATTAATAGTTCGGGGTCTGTTTATTGGATTAACATACCTATCTCTTGCCCCATGCATATTACCATTAATATTCATCGAGTCAAAACGTTAAATCAAATCTTCAAAATGCTATTCTAAGCGTTGGACTCTTTGATCTAAAGCATTAAACTTTGCCCTAAGAACCTATTGATTGGCTCCTTGGACTACCGCATCCTGAACACCGTCAAGAACACGACCGCCATCCATACCTTGATTGGTTAACATCTTCGCAGGAAATTGCCAAGTTCTGATACCAATCTGATGCAGCGAGGAAGCGTAATCAATAACAAGAAATCAGTAACAATGATTGAATTCCAAAGAATAAAAGGTACAAGCCGCCTTAGAAAAAAGTTCTCTCAATTAGGGTAAAGTATAATACGTTCTACTTCTCATTAAAAAATCCTAAAATATATATAGTGCACACAATTGTACTAAAATTACGAAAAAATCCGTTTCATAAAATTTAATTAAAATTATGAAAAAAATCATCGTAACTTTTTATCCATTTTCACAATTGTCCATGTACTCCTCGGTTATTTGGTCCCTATCAATTTTTAATTTCAAAAAAATTACCCCCCAAATATCTCATCTATTCTCTTATAAGGAAGGGGGGGATTATTTTTTAATTTTTGTTTTGTTTTCTTGAAATAAAATATACTAAATTTACTTATTTTCATAAATATATATATATTTTAAAAATAATTAAATTACACTCTTTAAATAATATTATAAATTTGGGCATAAGGCAAATCTAACATTAATGTATAGGTGGTGTGTGTGTGTGTGTCTATGATCTTCATATTTGTGGTGCTTGAAAAGTTTGGTGGGAAATGGGAATGGGTTCAATTAGGTGACTTCGACTCATCTCATTTCGGATGCTTTGTTTGACTGACTCTTCCTTGATGGCTCGTCGGCCATATTTAAAAATTAATATTTAAATAAAAATTAAATAATTAGTCATATTTGATATATTTTTAATATTAAATTATGAATGAGTATGTTTTTACTATATAAAAATGTGAATTATTTTAATTTATTGTGTGATTTATGCAGATCATTAACAAAAATTATCAATATAGTTGGTATAAATAATTAATAAAATTATTAATGTAATTTAATGTTTATGTTATTAAATTGTTCAATATAATTTATATAATTCGTTAACAAATGATATCAAAAATTGGTCCAATCCGAGCTCGATTCGGCGAAAGCAAATAATAAAAAAAGCGAAGACAGAGCCGAGCCACCACCATTAGTTACTAGCAACCGGCGTTGGAGAAGTATCGGAGTCAAAAATTTGTTGAATTTGAACGCCTAATGAAATTTGTTTTGAGAACCAAAGAGGAGAAGTAGAAACCCCTCGTCGGAGCAATCACCAGAGTCGTTGCCATCGCCGAGCGTCGCCACCCATTGTCGACGTCGATTTCATCACCAGAAGACGTCTCCCGAATCACGACATGCCGTTAAGCTCGATTTCGGCTACCACGCACCCCAATAAGTCGGGAAAGCACCAAATCCATCTCTCTTTTTCTTCGTTCTTTTCAAGTCTCTCAAGAAGCGATCCAAGTTTATTGGTGTCAGCAAGGTGGTTTAAGGGAAGCTAAACAAGAGAATTGAATATTTTGTTAGAAAAGGTTTTTTTTTTTTTTTCATTAATCATTAGACCTCTTATTTATGAGAATTTGTACTTTATAAAATTTAAATATAAATTCAAATTATAAACTCTTAAATTTTAATGAAGCTCTCTAATAATTAAAAAATTACAAGAACTTAATCAACAAGTAACATCACTTTAATTCAATCTTCTCAAAAAAAATTTTAAACTAGAAATTAAATTCTCTTTACACTTTTTTTTTAAGAAAAAATTAGTAATTTAATTCTCTTTTAATAATATAAGATAATTAAAGAGTTAGTCAATATTATTTTTTTAAGAAATTAAATAAAAATCTATTACTTAATTAACAAAAGAATTCGCTTTGGTTTCTTCGTCAACAAGCCCTAACAACTTCTGCAACTACGACTAACTAAAATTCCAACCTTTGGAGAGAAGCTTTTCGCGGAAGAAACCAGCAAACTCCACGAAGCAAAAATGTAGCACTATGTTTTGACGTTTAATTATTTATTTTTGGCTATTGTTATCTTTGCCAAAGATACCCACAGGAAGTAACAGAACAGGCATAACTGTAGTTGTCTTGGACTGCCTGAAAGGTGCAACCAATTTGAGCTAATTTAGATTTTTTGAGTTAAATAAAATTAGAATGTAAATAGAAACTAATTCCCTAAGTCATATTTTTATATGTTATTAAAAGTTAACATATAATAGGTAATTCAAAATTTTATGAACTAAAGGGATTATCAAAAACCAAAAGAAAAATGTCAAAATTTCAAAAATTGACTCTTATGTACAACTTCACTATTTAGAATATTATTTTATTATTTATATTTTTTATTAAATTATTTAAAAATTTTACTTTTTATTTTTTTATTATTTTTAGTTAATTAGATATTATTCTAATTAAACATTAAAGAGTATTTTTTTTCAATTAATTAATCAATTTTACCTATAAATATATGTAAGTCCAAGGGGTTAAAACATTAAAGTGAATTAAATTTTAATAAAGCATTGGTCTTACCTTTATCTCTTTTTTGAGAGATATTATTCTTTTAAACTTAATCAAATTATTAGTCTTATTTTCATTAAATACTATGCTAAGTGGCATTAGGGTTTGGATTTGCCTTGTTTGATTCATTTGATGTTTTTATGCTTTCGTCTTGTGTTAAAGTAAGCCTTGATTCTTATGGCAACATAAGATGTAGGGAATAGCAATCATCCTACTTATAAAGATTAGGAAATGTTGATCAATTGAAATATGGACTAAAAGTCATCAATAATCGACTCAAAGTCTTATAGTTAGGAGGTGCTAGTAGGAATAAGAGATATGAAAAGAATTAGGCTAAAGATTTTACTTATAGTCCACCTTTCTGATGACTAGTCCTTGCCAATCCACATAAGTGTCAAATATATGCGATGGATTTTATTGAAGAAATAAATCTACTCAGGCTTTAAGGTTATACAACAAATTTTGATAACAAGAATGGTGATTTTGACAAGTATCCAAATTATGTCAAATATGAATAACAACATTCTCGACATCCTAGATTGTTAGATGAATTTAAGTTAAAACTAGATATTCTTATCTTTAATGGTGAATTCAATATTAAAAGTTTTATAGATTGGTTAGTTAAGTAAAAAGATTTTTTTGATTACATGGATATACTTAAAGAACAAAAGGTTAAATTAGTTGTTTGTCGACCAAAAGGAAAAGCCTATACTTGGTGGGAATGAACAAAAGATTGTAAGAAAAGAAAAAGGAAAGCTTCGGTTAGAGACTAGTATAAAATGAAATAACTTCCAAGAGGAGCATTTCTTCCTCTAGATTATGAGTGCATTCTTTTTCAGAAATATTAACATTACAATTAAAGTAACCAACTAGATTATGAATACTTATTAAAATTTTTCAAATTGTCTAAGTGTAATAACATAATGGATTAAAAAAACTACCAAGCCTTAAGATACCTTGATAGATTAAAACCAGCCATTTGAGATAAAATGGGAGTTTAAATATTACTAAACATATCTAAAGTGAGGAATATAATATTAAAAGTTGAAATGATATCATAAGAAAAAAAAAAGCTTAAATTCTCTTATAAATTTTATGTTAAATCTAATAAGTTTGTTGCAAAGAAAGAAAAGCAAAAGACAATAAGCCAGGTAGAAAAGGCAACAAGTGATAAAATTACAGGTAAACAGTCACTTGTTGAGAAGGGTGTAATTTATATTATTAATCTTTATGAGAAACCTATACCAAGTAAGTGCTATAAATACAATGACATCGATCATTGTTCTAGTGATTGCCCACATCAAAAAACAATGAATGTAATATAACAAGGGAGACAATTAAAGTTAAAAGTGAGGAAGTCTATTGTTGCTTGGATAGTGAGAAGTGCGTTTATGAGGATGAAAAATTTGTGCGTGTGGTGAGAAAACTAATGTTAGCTCCTAAATGAGTCATTAACAATATAACCATTAGGTACAAATTCCCTATTCTCTAATTGGATAACATGTTAGACCAACTGGATGGGTTTAAGTTATTTTCAAAGATCAATCTTTGAAGTGGCTTTTATCAAATTAGGATCAAACTTAGAGATGAGTGGAAGATTATATTCAAAAATCAAGATGATCTTTATAAGTGGCTAGTGATGTCATTTGACCTTTTTCATGCCCTTAACATTATTATTATGAGGCTGATAAGTCAAGTATTAAAACCCTTCATTGGTAAATTTATGGTTATATATTTTGATGATATTTTTATTTATAATCAATCAATAGAAATTTATGCTTTACACTAAAGAAAAGTATTATTGGTATTGTAAGAAAATAAGTTATATTCAAATTAAAAGAAGTGCAGTTTCATGACTGACAAGTTACTCTTTTTAAGATATGTAGTCAGTTATAAGGTTATCTAGGTTAACAAGGAAAAAATGCTAGTAATTTGAGATTAGCTTACCTCTAAAACAATAAGTGATGTATAAAGTTTTTAGGGCCTAGTAACCTTTATCAAAGGTTTATCCATAATTTAATACCATTATGAATTTTATCATTGAATGTCTTAAGAAAGATAAGTTTTAGTAGGGAGACAAAGAAAAATAGTGTTTTGCTTTCATTTAGAAAAAGTTAGGGATAACTCCTATATTAGTTCTCCTTAGCTTTGGAAAGTTGTTAAAAATTGAATGTAATGTTAATAGAATGGAAGTTGGTATAGCTTTTTTTTTTTTTTCAAGAGAATAAGTTAGTCACATATTTCAGTGAAAAACTAAGTAAGGCTTAATAAAAGTGATTGACATATGGTAAAGAATTTTATGCAGAACTCTAAAGTACTTAAAGCATTATTTAATAAGCTATAAGTTCATTTTAGACTTTGATCATTAAGTTCTTAAATATCTTCACTATCAAAATTGAATTAATAATAACATACATACATGATGGTCTAATTTCATATAAAAGTTTTCTTTCAAGTTATTTCATAAATATAATCACTAAAATAATGTTGTTGATGCCTTACCCACGAGAGCATCATTACTAATGACTTTGACACTGTTTGGGATAAATGTATTTAAAGGTAGCCGGCAAATAATTTCTATATTCTTGATGACTATTTGATGCATGTAAATCAATTATGTATTCCTTGATTTTCATTGAGGGAGAAAATTATGTGTGATCTATATGAATGTGGTCTTGTAGGTCATCTTGAACATGATAAGACAATTGCTTTTATTTAAGGGAGATATTGTTGGTTGTAGTTAAAGAGGGATACTGACAAATTTGTTTAACAATACTATGTTTGTCAAATAGCTGAGGGCCAGTCACAAAATATGAGACTATATATGCCTTTACCTATTCTAGGTAATATTTGAGAAAACTTGTTGATAGATTTTATTTTAAAATTACCTCATACCTAATATAGTATGGATTTTGTGTTTGTTATTATTGACATATTCTCTAAAATAAGTCATTTTATTCCTTACAAAAAGATCTTTAATGCCTTAAGTGTAGTTTGATTATTCTTTAAAGAGATAATACGTTTACATAAAGTGTTTAAATCCATCACTTTTAATCATGATACAAATGGATCACTTTATTGAAACTATTTAAGTCATCCTTGAGGTTCAGTAATATAGCTTACCCCTAGATAAATGGTTAGACCGAACCTTAAGTAATTTTATTCAAAATTGTTATGAAGACAAGTCAAAGCAATGAGACTTTACCTTAACTCAAGTTAAGTTTATGTATAATAGTGTAATACACAACAGTACAAAGAAGTCTCTTTTTCCATTGTCTTATACTATATGTCCATAACATTCTTTGAATTTGGTTAAGTTTCCTTGAGTCCCATACCTTAACATTATAGCTGAGCATATTGCAAAAAAGGTATAATTAGTTTAAGTTAACATGAAACAAAAGTTAAAGATCATTAATGAGAAATACAAAAGAACTATGGACAAATATAAAACAAAAAAATCAATTGTTTCAAGAGGGTGACTAGGTAATGGTATTCCTTTGTAAGGAATAGTTTCCTATTAGTTCTTGCAACAAATTGCAGTTTAAGAAATATGGTCTTTATTAATTATTGAAGAAAATTAATGACGATATATATGTTATTGATCTACTTTCAAAATGAAAATTTTCAAGGACCTTTAACATTGTAGATATTCATCTATACTATTTAATACATAAGTCTCTCTATCCAAACCATGATTTGAACTTGAATAAACCCAAATTAATTCAGATACATATACTACAAACTTTAATCATGTATTTGAGTTCACCTTTGCATAAAATGTTTATATAATATATATATAAATTTATTAGTAAGAACTAAGCCCCCAATAATAATATAAATTGTTGTGAGTTTGTATATCTCCTTGCGTTTCTATCGTATGACTTTTTTTTCTTGCGAATATTTGAATTTTTGCTTATAGAGCTAAATTATTGATCTATCAAGTGTTGCTTTGAATTGCAGTTACCACAACGAATTTTTCTTAAGTGGAGAGAATTGACATAAAATGGTGGGCCAAAACTTTATAAACCAAAGGAGTTTGTAAAAGTCTAAAGGAAAATTTTAAAAAGCTTAATTCCCACATATAATTTTTATATTTAAAATAACATGTCACTATTTAATTTCTATAAAATTATCTAAAAAATTTTATTTTCTATTTTTAAATATTTCTTATTTAATTAGATACTATTTTAATTATTTATTAAAATATTTTTTTATTTGAGTTATAACATTTTTCAATTGATTAGCTTAATTTTAACTATAAAAGTTCAAGTGATTAAAGCATTATAATAAATTAAATTTCAATCAAATATTTGTCTTACCTCTATCTTTATTTTAGAAAAATATTATTTTCTTAAACTTAATCAAAGTATTAGTTTTATTTTTGTTAAATATTGCATCAAAAGTTGAATTAAAATTTGATGAACCATATTATAAAAGTACTTAAATATTAATTGTATTGTTTTTAATTAGTGTAATTATGATTAAATAAAATTCTTTCTTATTATATTGTTATTAATATTTGTTAACATTAATATCATTGCTAATTATTATTTGATTGTCTTGACAACACTAGCCTAAACATATGACAGGGTGACTTCCAATGTTGTCTCACTAACAAAATTAGTAATGTAGGCAGTGGTGAAGGATATTATAGGGTAGTTTTCAGGGAAGATTCAACGTTAGTCATACGGATACTAAATTTTTGTAGTTATAAAAATGTAAAGTATCATAAGTTATAACTGATGGTGAACTTAGGGCTCCTCTTTGTGGGATACCTAAATTTTATAAATGTGGACGTAATATATTTTAATGGGTTGTCTTTCGAAAAAAAAGATAATGATATCATAATAAGTGATATCAGAGTTGGTTCGATCCAAATTTGATATCCACTACCATACCTTCTATTCTTAAATTTTATAAATATAAGTATTGTATAATTTAAAAATTACTTAACTTTATAAACATGAGAGGAGAGGCTTTACCACATAGATCTTTATGGCAAAATGAACATTGAATGAGCTTTGACATTTGACGTGGGATTTAGGTGCCAGGTCTCTTGATCGGGACCTACTGAACAAAGAAAACCAAGGCAGCTACAATGAATACCATGTCCATTTGAATTAAGAGGTATAATTAATTTGACGTTAATGCTGCAGCCGGTTGATCTATTGGACTAGTCGAATAAGAACGACCGGCTTTTTAATTGCCTGTCATATATGTGCGGCTGTACAAAATCGAAGGGCGTCGATTGCTAGAATCAGGAATGTACGTAAAATCTACAAATAAGTCGGATTGATCTACTGGTTATGTAATTTATCTGCCGTAGATTTTTCTTGACGCTATACTTAGCAACCAAAAAAGAAAGAAAGAAAGAAAAACAGAAAAGAAAAGAAAAAAAAAAAGGAAAAGTAAAACGAAGAACAGGGGCATTTCATATTTATCCAAACTAAGCTGGTCCTAAAATAGTACTAAAAGGTATTGTGAATCACCACACAGGTCAAACGAATTTCCCCCAAGTCTCCAAAAAGAAGTTTTTTTTTTTTTTTTTAAATATGGCACAAGAATCCGGATACTCGGGGATATCGACGACTTGGAACACATGTACTGCTGGCCTTCTCCTCAAGTTCTGACACGCCCTTGCATCTCTGCCGTTATTTTTGCGCGCTATTTATGTACAAGTCAACTGTCAACCTCTCTCCGCTCTCCCGCCTTTAGTTTTATTTTGGTAAAACTGGTGACCCTCTCTTGCGTGCCTCGTCTCCCTTTCGTTCTCCTCCATTCCCTCAATTTCGCCATTAACAACTCCTTCGTTTCTCTTTTCCATTTTCGATAGTTCATAGCAATTTTTTGGGGTTTTTTTTTTGTTTTTTTATTGGATTTCCGAATACCTTTCGATTTTGAATGAGAAACTGAAGAGAAGGCGGAAAGGAGGAATTGGCACAATGTTTGCTAACAGCGATAGCAGCATACCTAGATCCAAATACGGCAGCAACATGCTGCATTCCGAGCCCAATATGTCACTGGCGGCCAACGATGAAGATAGCTCCGTCCGCAACAGCAGCGCCTCCGCCGTGAGTCGCTTAAGCTATGAGGGGTCTCCTATGATGATGTCACCGTGGAACCAAAACATCCCATTTCTCAGTTCCTCTTTCAATCATTTTGATGACAATATTCCGCAGAATGTCCTCATCGGTTCGCTTGTTCGCGAAGAGGGTCACATTTATTCCTTGGCCACAAGTGGGGATCTTCTTTACACGGGTTCTGACAGCAAAAACATTCGCGTGTGGAAGGATCTCAAGGAATTCTCCGGGTTCAAGTCCAGCAGTGGTCTTGTCAAAGCAATTATCATCTCCGGCGAGAAAATCTTCACCGGCCACCAAGACGGCAAGATACGTGTCTGGAAGGTGGCCCCAAAGGCGCCAACCGTACACAAGAGACATGGAACTTTACCCACTCTGAAGGACATTTTCAAGAGCTCTATCAAACCCAGCAATTATGTTCAGGTTCGAAACAACCGCAGCGCTCTCTGGATCAAGCATTCCGACGCTGTTTCGTGTTTGAGCTTAAGCGAAGACTGCACCCTGTTGTACTCTGCATCGTGGGACCGTACTTTCAAAGTTTGGAGAATTTCCGACTCTAAGTGCCTGGAATCGATCAATGCTCACGATGACGCCGTCAATTCCGTCGTGGCAAGCGTGGAGGGGCTGGTATTCACCGGCTCCGCCGATGGGACTGTCAAAGTGTGGAAACGAGAGCAACAAGGGAAAATGACAAGGCACTCGTTGGTTCAAACGTTATTGAAACAAGACTGTGCAGTCACGGCATTGGCCGTGAACCCTTCCGGTTCGGTCGTGTACTGTGGATCCAGCGATGGGTTGGTGAATTATTGGGAGCGTGCAAAGCAGTTGTCCCATGGTGAGGTCCTCAAGGGCCACAAGCTTGCGGTTCTGTGCCTTGCGGCCGCAGGGAATTTGGCGTTCAGCGGATCAGCGGATAAGAATATTTGCGTGTGGAGAAGAGAAGACAGCATACACACGTGCTTGTCCGTGCTGACGGGGCACACTGGGCCTGTCAAGTGCTTGGCCGCGGAGGAGGATCGTGACCCATCCAAAAATGATCGACGCTGGGTAGTGTACAGCGGGAGTCTGGACAAGTCTGTTAAGGTGTGGAGCGTGTCTGAGATGGCACCTGATATTAATCAGTTGGCAATGATGCAACAGCAGCAGCAGTTCCAGCAGATGATGGCCAATGATGCGGACTCTCTGCCTTCTGATGGAAGCAACAGAACCGGCCAAAACTGGATGTACTAGTCCCGCCAATTCCATACAAATATTTGCTGATTTTGGAGTTGCCACTCTGCTAGGAGGGAGAAAATGTGATGGAGATGGGAAGTTTTCCTTGTTTCTTTTGGGTTGGGGTTACTGTAATTTTCCTGGTTTCTTGTCATCAAATTTTCAATGACAATTCTGCAGATGGGAAGTTTGTGTGCGTGGGGTTATGTGCAAAGTAACGTTCTACGTGTGCGCTATACCCACTAATTTCCATTTTTCATCTTACAATTATCCTTTAATCATCCATTTTCCACGGCAGATCCATTAAGTCAAGACCCCCCTGGGGCGGGGGCAGGGGAGGCGGCAATTACCCCCCCCGTCGCCCAGTATTTAATTCTTCTTTTTAATAGTCCCGACCCCAGTGCTTGAGAACCATTTCCTTTCCTCTCTGTCTTTGTTATCTTTTTAACTAATTCAATTATGATGTCATCTTTTTAGGTGCCTTTCATTCTCCCACTATTGTTAATCTAAGGTTCATTTGTTTTTTTTTTTTTTTCTTTTGCTTAATAAAAGAATTTCACAATTTATCAGTAAAAATAATTTTGTTGTTTTCTTTTTTTGCAATGACTATTATATAGTGAATTAACGCAAATGCATAAGAGACAAATAGTTAATGATTCTATGGTTATACATACGGAAAAAATACATAATGGTATAAACAATGAAAAGACTATATACGAATTTCAAAATATAAAAATTGGCACTGAACAATTGCAATTTTATTGCAGGGGATAATTGATATAATTATTATTGTAATTTTTTTTATATATTTATTATTATAATTATACATATAAATTTGCGCTCCAAAAGAATTATACATATATTGTTTTTGGACGTAGCAAAAAAGTGTTTCCCAAGAATTTCAGTTAAATCAATATGGATTAATAAGTTATGGGCGGCTCGTATTTAATCTGGGTTGGTCAGATAAGAAAAGGGCCAAGGCCACCCACTTTAATAATGGCTAGAGCATGTAACTGATATGCACTCCCACTATGTTTTCGCAGAGTCTGACTCCATTGGGCCACCATTCTCATTCATAAGCTGAGAAAGAATATAGTTATTTAATTGGGCATCAGAAAAACAATTTAGCTTAATCCCTGCATTGTTCCATTGGAAAATTTGTATTTATTATATGAGACTATTCTGGTGGATGAGTTGAGATCAATTGGATGTTAATGTTCAGATTGTTTAACTTTATAATAATTAATAATAAAAAAATAAAGAGAGAAAATTTAGAAGTGAAATTATTATTGAATGTTTTATTTGATTTTAAGTTGGGTATAAGTTAATATATTATTATTTATTGGCTTGGATATAAGTAGACTCAAACCGCTGACATTAAGTGTGAATTTCAAATCTTGATGTTAAGTTAATTAAGTCTACACATTGCATTTCACTAATGTTGTTCTAATGTTTTGACCCCACATCTAAATAGCTACAAAAACTGAGATGTGAATGCAACCTTCTAAATGGTATTCGCTCACACATGATGCGCAAAAGACAGAGAAAAACAAATTATAGGAATGGGGGATCCATGAAATATTAGATGAAACCAAAGTATACATTAAGAAAGTAATTAATAAGAGAGATGGATTGACGATTGCAACAAGATAATAAAAATGGTTTGGGATTGCTGAGCCGTGTTCTCATGGTTAAAGTCAGTAAGAATCTTTGAAAATGAGGGAGATAAGTATTAGAAAAATAAAGACCTAATATGTATGTGATTGTGGGCATTCATATTGGGGTTTTGATGAACTCTCATGGGTTAATTTGAAAATGATGCAGATTTATTGTGAAACTAATAATCCAAAAAGAACAAAAAATAAAAAAAATAGAGAGATTATAAAAATTCTATAAAATAATAAAATAGTCTATAATTCAACTTCATTCAATAATAATGATTATTGAAACATAGGACATATAAATAATATCTTAAACACAGAGAAAATAAGAAAGTATATATATATGTATGTATGTATTATTTTATTAATTATTTTTATTAAATACCTTTTTTTATTATTTTATCAACTCTTAATTTTTTTTGACTCTATCACTAATTATTCATAGAATATTAGTTATATGTTTTTAATTATTAATTAATTTATTAGAATAAATAAATTTTAAATTTCAAATAGTATTATTTACTTGACGGGAAGGCTTGAAAAATCGAAAATTTATTGAGAATGCAGTTTTGCACTTTTTATTAATTTTTCTCCTAATAAAGTTTTAGTAAAATCTCAAAAAAAAAAAAATCTCACATATTATTTTCAAGCAATTAAAATTCTGTGAAAAACGAATACCTCAAGTGAATTTAAAGCGCACGCAAACGAGGTCAAGCTCACTCCATGCAATTGAAAAGATGGGTTGAAAGAACAAGACAAAAGGCCTCCATATTCCAATGAACAAGATCCATATCCCTTTTATCTTATAAAAATAAACTTTTGTGTGTGTGATTATGGGCATTCATACGGGGGTTTTGATGAACTCTCATGGTGAATTTGAAAATGATAAAGATTTATCATAAAACTCATAACCCAAAAAGATAAAAAAAAATATGTAGATTATAAAAATTCTATAAAATAACAAAATAGTGTATAATTCAACTTCATTAAACAATAATAACTATAGGACATATAAATAATATCTAAAACACAGAGAAAATAAGAAAATATAATACCCAAATTATAAGAACAAAAGGATTAATTAAAATTATGAAAACAACTAATTAAGCTACCTAATCGGAAAAATAAACCTTCATTGGAGACTTTTTTCTTACTTCTTTCTTTAAAAAATTTTATCATCCCATATAAGCTATTAGTAAAGTTGTAATTCCCTTCACATTCTTTTTACTTTTTTTCCTCCCCAAGTTCACGAGAACTAAAAGAGCAGCATGGCCAATAGGTGTTGTTACAAGAAGATTATCATTAACGAGGAGAGGATAATTTTCCTTTAGAAAAAAAAATAAAAGAAAGAAGATGATAATAATATTAATTTTAATTTAAGCTAATAACAAAGGTATGATAAAGTATTATTTTTATTTTATTTTTTATATAAAAAGCACCAATAGTCTTATGACTAAAAGTTTTGGATAAAAAATTTATATGTTTTAACCCCCAAAAAAAAAAAAATCTGTATACTGTTAAAGAGCCTTTTGTTCACAATACTTGAAATTTTATGTCAAATTTATAAGTTTTTTATTATCTTATTTATCTTCTCTTGAATTTAAGTTTAAAACCTTCTATATCAATATTTAGATTCTTAATTACTATTAAAAATGTAAGAAAATTAGATTGTATTAATCTAAAAAGAGAAAATTAAAAATCACTTATACTATAATTGTATATCGAATTAGTTTGTTTGGTGAATTTTTTTTATCCAATCTTTTTTCTTAGATAGGATTAATTAACTTTTCTATTTTTTGTCCTATACTTTTAGTGTAATTAGTTAGAATATTTTTTTATTAAAATCTCTCTATTTTATGTTTAAAATTTAATAATTATATTTTCCCTTTAATTTGGTTGCCTCCTTTCTAATAAAAAAGAATTAGATTTATCATTTGAAATAAAAAAATTATTTTTCTTTTGAATTAAATGTCTATATATATATATATATATATATATATATATTATTTTTAATAACATACATAATATTAATTTTTTATTTTAAAAATAAAATTTATACTGGACAAAATAGACTCTTTAAAAATTTAAAAAGACACGTACAATAGGACCAAAAAAGGAGGAGAAAAAAGAAAAAGGAAGTAAAATATGTGCAACACTGAGATGACACCCACTCGTCGCCTATGAAATAAAAAATCAAAGTGCATATTTTTCCACAAGGAATATGACTGCTGTCTACGTGGAGTTTCGAGTGGCCAGAAGAAACGGTTGTTAGTGCAATTGTTTATGGAATCACAAGACTTCATGGTGTGTTTGGTTCCTAGTTGGATAATTAATATATATATATATATATATATAAATTGCTTTATTAATTATTTTTATTAAACACTTTTTTTATTATTTTATCAACTCTTATTTTTTACTTTATCATTAATTATCCACATAATATTAATTATTAATTAATTTAATCAGAGTAAGTTTTAAAATTTTCAAATATTATTATTTGCTTGACAAAGAAGATATTAGTGTGTATATTTAGTTGCTGAAAGTAAAATACGCATTATAATAAGATAAGACACATATTATAAGAAGATATTAATGTGTATATTTAATGGTTGAGGATAAGACACGCATTACAAATTACGCATTACAAGAAGATATTAATGTGTATATTTGGTGGCTGAAGATAAGATACGTATTATAAGAGAATAAGACACGCATTACGAGAGTCATTGATGCATATTGTACTGTATAAATAGAGCATATTGCAATGAGAAAAACATATAGAAAAAATACTTTTCCCAATTCTTCTTAGTTTAACATGATATCAGAGCGTCTTTCTCATTTCGTTGATATGATTATTTGGCCTTTCTTCGGCCTCTGATCAAGTTAGAGGGATGCTAAGTAAAGAATAATGCCATGGACGTCAGAGACATCCATAGATGGGGAATCAAGCGTTCTTGGTTCGAAACTTTTGTAGTTTTCAATTAATATTAATTTGCTACATTTTTTTGTTTTTGTAACTTTTGCAGTCTTACAACTATCATGTTTCTGTCTTTCTTTTAGGATTCAGAAACTTAGATTTTCTTCTTCTTCTTCTTCTTTTTTTTTTAAGTAACTGGTTGCTCTGAAACAATACTGAATCCCTAACACTATAAATTTTAGGACGATGGCAGATCAAAAAGCTTTAAGTTCGAAAATCAATTTGCCATTCTTACTGATCGTGAATACAACCCAGGTCCTCAAAATTCAAGGGGGGACCAAAAAGACAATGGAATAGTTTGCTCTTACTGTAAAAAACCAGAACATAGCTTGGACACATGCTTTCATTTATATGGCTATCTTGACTGATGGACAGGAAATTTGTCTCAAGGAAAAGGTAGAGGATGTGGTAATCAGGGATGTAGTTGTGGTAGAGTAGCATTAGCTAATGTTGCATACGAAGCAGTAGGGGTGGCTGCTAATGTTCCTCGTAGGAGACCACTTGATGATTTTGATAAAGTTGGGTTGGAGACCTTGAGCAAAGATGATTGAGAGACTTTGAAGTCTCTCTAGAACACTCACACAAATAATACATCTGTTGCTCATCCAAAACTTAATGGTAAGATGTATTTACAATGGTTGTTTAACACAGGTGCTTCGCATTATATAACAGGAGAGGAAACTGCATTTGTAGAGCTTCAAAGAATACCTTCTTGTCCCGTAAAAATGTCAAGCGGTGAATATGTTATGGCAACATGAGAAGGAATAGTTCTTGTAAGAAAATTATTTCTTAAGGGTGTTTTATATGTCCCTGAAATACAATGCAATTTAATATTTGTTTCAAAATTAGTCTGAGATAAAGTTCATACTTTGACATTCACTGATCGTTTATGTGTTGTCCAGGACTGCACTTCGAGGATGCTAATTGAAGTGGGTGATGAGCATGAAGGGTTGTATGTCGCACGACGGGAGCTTCTGGTTAGTGCTCATGGAGCTGTTGTAGTCAAGAATATGAGTTTATGACATAAAAGGTTGGGACATCCCTCTATGCGAGTCATAGAAAAGCTCCCTACAATAGAAGGTAGTATCGAAATAAATAAAGGGGTTCATGAACCTTATGATGTTTGTTTTTAGGCAAAACAAACTTGTATTCCTTTTTCTATTAGAGACAATAAAGTTGGTGATATCTTTGAATTAATTCATTATGATCTGTGGGGAGCTTATCGATAGGTTAGTTTTTGTGGTGCTACTTATTTTCTGACTATTGTTGATGATTATTCTTGAGGTATATAGGTCTATTTGTTAAAGGGGAAACATGAGGTCCCATGTGTTGTTAAGAATTTTGGCCATGACCGAAAGACAATTCAATAAATAAGTCAAAATTATACGCAGTGACAACGATACAGAATTTACTTGTTTAAGTGATTATTTTAAGGAATGTGATATTATTTATTAGACTTCCATGGTTGGGACACCTCAACAAAATGAAAGAGTTGAGAGGAAACATCGACACATTTTGAATGTTGGTAGGGTGCTTCGTTTTCAAGCTAACTTACCTATTCAATTTTGGGGAGAATCATTCTCATAGCAGGATATTTAATTAATTGTACTCCATTATCGATTTTGGGTGGAAAAACTCCATATGAAATTTGGTTTAGAAGCCCTCTACTTATTTCTCATCTTAGAGTATTTGGTTACCTATACTATACTAAGAACATTAATCAGGAAAAGGATAAGTTTGCAAGTTGAAGTCATAAGTGCATATTCATGGGTTATCCTTATGGTAAAAAGGGGTGGAGGGTATATGATTTAGATAAGAAAGTTTGCTTTGAAAGTCGAGATCTTAAGTTTGTTAAGCATGTGTTTCCTTTTGCCCATATGGACTCTGCTAGCTCAGCAACTCTAGATTCCTTACCTACTGTCATTGAACCTACTATATTAGAGGGTGTGTTTGAAATTGAGGCACTTTCGTCAGCCTTTGAATATGACGGATAGTCTGTGGAAGAGGGTGTGACAACAGATGGAGTCGTACCAGTACCTGACGTTATAGACGCTATAGGTGCAGCAGACGATTTTGGTCGCGGCAAACGAGCGCGACAGTCTTCGATTCATTTGCATGATTATGTGTTGCATACAACTATCTTTAGTCCCTTGAGCTCTCCTTCCTCTTCCTTGACATCCTCAGGTACACTCTACCCCATCACAAACTATGTGAATTGTGCTAAATTTTCCTTGTTGCATCATCGATTCGTGGCTACAGTAATTACAAGGATTGAACCAACCAGTTTTAAAGAGGCCGTGCAGCATTCATGTTGGCATGAGGCAATGATTTTGTAGACCCATTTACTACCAAGAGCCTTCTTTCCCTTAGGCAAAGTAGCAATTGTCCATGTCCCATTATCCTCAATAAGTATCATGCAGACAGAACAATCGAGTGATACAAGGTACGTTTTGTTATTTTCGGGAATCACCAGATCGAGGGTCTTGATTATAATGAGACATTTGCACCTACTGCAAAGATGGTCACAGTTCGTGCCTTTTTGGCAGTAGCAGCGATTCGTGGGTGGAAATTGCATCAGATGGATGTGTGCAATGCATTTTTGCATGACGATCTTAAAGAGGAAGTTTATATGCATTTTCCACTAGGTTTTACGACACTCGAAGCCGATAAAGTGTGTTGTTTGCGCAAGTCTCTCTATGGGCTGCGATAGGCACCGCAGTATTGGTTTGCCAAGCTTGCAACGACTCTGGTTCAATATGGATTTTAGTAATCTAGTTCAGACTATTCTTCATTTATGTATCGGCATGACAAAGTTTACTTGACCATTTTAGTCTATATGGATGATCTAGTGATAGGTGGGACTGATAGTGATGTCATTTATGCATTTAAAACTTACTTGAATGCTTGTTTCCACATGAAAGACCTTGATTGGAATTTTTCTTTGTCAAAGAAAGTATGCTCTCGATATTATTTCTGAAACTGGTTTGTTAGGTGATAAACCTGCCGGCACACCAATGGAGCAAAATCATCACCTCACTTTGGCTAAGGACGCAACTCTTCCTGATCATATGTCTTATCGGCGTGTTATTGGTCATTTTATATACCTGATGATTATTTGACCTGAATTGTCTTATTGTGTACATATCTTGACACAATTTATGTAGAAGCCACGACATAGTCTTTGGGAGGTTGCCCTTCAGGTTGTTCGTTTATTAAAACTTCATCATGAGTAAGGTCTTTTGCTCCGCTCTGATTCCTTTCTTAATCTTACGGCTTATTGTGATGCGAATTGGGTGAGTTGCCCTTTGACTCGACGTTCTTTGACGACATATTTTGTCTTTCTCGGGGATTTTCCAATTTCTTAGAAAACGAAAAAACAACATATTGTATTTCGATTTTCGACTGAGGTAGAGTATTGATCTTTGACTTTTGCGACTTGTGAATTGAAATGGCTTAAGGGTTTGTTAATTCTCTTGGAATCTCTCACCCATCTCCTATGTGGATTTATTGTGATAGTCAGTCAGCTATTCACCTTCCTCACAACCCTGTGTTTCATGAACACACTAAGCACATCAAGGTTGATTGTCACTTTGTTTGTGATGAGTTCGTCGTGGTATCATTCTTCCTCAATCTGTATCCTCGTCTCACCAACTAGCTGATATCCTTACCAAGGCTTTTAGCAAACGTTCGTTTGGTGTCATTCTGTGCAAGTTGGATATTTTCGATCTTCATACTCTAACTTGAGGGGGGTATTAGTGTGTATATTTGGTGGTTGAAAATAAGTCACACATTATAAGAAGATAAGACACACGTTACAAGAAGATATTAGTGTATATATTTAGTAGCTGAGGATAAGACACGTATTATAAATTATGCATTACAAGAAAATATTAGTGTATATATTTGGTAGTTGAAAATAAGACACTTATTATAAGAGGATAAGACATGCATTACGAGAATTATTAATGCATATTGTATTTATATAAATATAGCATATTGTAATAATAAAAATATATGAAAAAAATATTTTTTCCAATTCTTTTTAGTTTAACGTAAGGGTTGAAAGATTGAAAATTTATCGAGAATGCAGTTTTGTACTTTTTATTATTTTTTTCCTAATAAAATTTTAGTAAAATCTTTAAAAAAAAAAATCTCATGTACTATTTTTCAAGCAATTAAAAATCTCATATACAGTGAAAAACGAATACCTCAGGTGAATTTCAAGCGCACCCAAACCGAGTTCAAGATCGCTCCGTGGAATCGTACATTATAGGAATTGAAAGAACAAGACAAAAAGCCTCCATAATCCGTGTCCCCCACGGGACAAAAATCCTTGTCTCCCTCGAAAAACCCGTTTCAATAATAAAAATTATAAAGGTATCCTTTCCACCGTCTTCCTCTCCCCTCTATAAATACTGCGAACGAAGTTCTTGAGTTTCAAGCCCTCGAACACATAGGCCTTCATCTTCTTTAAACCTACAAAAATATGGCCGATGAAACTCCAGCACGAAGAGCTGAAGTTCGCCGCACAGCAAAATTCCCTCCTTCTGTGTGGGGGAACTTCTTCACCAAGCAAGTGCCCCATGATAATGATGAAGTAAATCAATTTTCGATTTTCCTTTCTTTTTTGTTTCGTTATTTTTTCCCCTCTAAATGTAACATATTTTTTGAGTAAATTGAAGTGACGCTGAACAATCCACGGGCATATCTGCATAATTTAGCGTTGAAGTGTGCACAAAAGGTAGAATATAAAGACAACCATAACGTTACTTGCCGATTAATTCTTTGAACAGATCATTGGCGCTTGGATAGAGGAGGCTGAAACCCTGAAAGAAGATGTAAGGAGGATGCTTGCAGCTGCTGCTGATAAGCCTTCAGACAAGTTAAACATGATTGATGCTATCCAAAGACTAGGCATTGCTTACCATTTCGAAAGAGAAATTGAAGAAGCCTTGCGACAAGTTTACAATACTTTCCAAGGTTTTGAAAATGACGACGTTGAGGAAGAGGAGGAGAAGCTCTTCACCTTTGCTCTTAGATTTCGACTGCTGAGACAACACGGCTACAACGTTTCTAGCGGTGAGTTTCGCATCATTTACAGCATATTTTAAAATATTTGTATCTCACATTAAAATATGAGACTTTATTTATTTATTTATAAAATAATATGTGTTTTATATTTTACAAAATAAAAGAATTTTAAGAGGACTTTATATATAAAAAAAATCTAAAATTTAGATCTCATCCCAATAATATATAATAAAAATCATTAATTTTTGTTCTTTCTTTATTTTTACTGAACTTGTTAGATTAATCAATTTAACTAGGTCAATATTATTTTTGTTATTTTATTATTTGAGATACACATTATGTTGTATATTAAAAAAAAATAATCGTTATAACATATTACCCTAAGATACTATCTATGCCACATTAATAAGAAATTCTGTTGTATTTTATAATGATAGTTACTATAACTTATTGTATTAAAATTCTATTTATAAAAATCAAAATTATCCTTAAAAATAACACTAAATACACTTTAAATATTATATCTCTTTTGTCCAATTCAATTTTGTTGCATTTATATTCTTTATACTTTATTATTTTTTTAACATTACTAACCAACATGGTGTCACCAATGCTAATAACAACAATAACAATAACAATATTCACCAATGCAATCTCATGGTCATTAGTTGATGTGTTTTGTGGTGCAGAGACATTTAAAATATTCAAGGACGAGGATAGGAACTTCAAGAAATGCCTAATCGATGACGTTCGTGGCTTGTTGAGTTTGCACGAGGCTTCATACTACAGTCTCCCCGGAGAAGATATACTCGACGAGGCTCTTGAATTCAGCGAAACACACTTGAAGTCCATGACGACAAAACTGGATTCCCCTCTTGCAGAACAGGTTACTCATGCCTTGAGGTGGCCTATACTCAAGGGCCTGCCAAGAAAAGAGACATTGCATTATATTTCCTTCTACCAACAAGAAGAGGCACATAATGGAACTTTGCTAAAGCTTGCAAAACTGGATTTTAATGCATGTACATAGCTTGTGATGGTAAACAAACTTTTTGCATCTTTCAAGATAAATACTTAAACTTATAAAATATAAGCGCAGTGTCATTTACCAACGACTCCAATTTAAGGCCATGCCAGTATGGATGAAACATTGAAATATGACTTATTGTTGAGAGTAAAATTCGTGTGACTTTCAGGTGGGATGTTGGCTTGAAAGATGGACTTCCAGATGTCATGAGGTTATTTTTTCAGTTAACAATGGACTTGTATGCTGAAATTGAAGAGGAAGTAACAAAGCAAGGGAGGTCATTCTGTGCTTACTACGCAAAGGAAGCTGTAAACGTTCTTCTCCTTCCAATTTACCCTTGTTTATTCACGTTTGATTCCAAACTACTATTCCAATCTTAGAAGAAAAATAGTTTTGGCTTCATTGCCATGTTTTGTTGGAATCACAGATAAAGCAACAAGCGAGAGCGTACATGGCCGAAGTAAGATGGTTTAACAAAGATCATGTGTCCACACTTGAAGAATACTTGTCCATTGCAACAGAAAGCATATCTTACCCCTTGGCCTATGTCATATATTATTGCGGGATGGATGAAATTTCTTCCGAGGAGGTTTTTGAGTGGCTGCTTTCTAAACCCAAGATTTGGTATGCTACTACTGTTATTTCTAGGCTGAAAGATGATATCGCAACTCATGAGGTACCATAAATATTTAATCATTTTTTTCAATAGTCTAATCTATCTATCGTAAAATTAAAACATAGGCTAGCTTCATTCTTTCTAAGCGGTAGACTTCAATCATTTTCTTTAGTGATCTCATTCATCAATCTGTAGTTTGAGCAATCGAGGGGACATGTTGCTTCTGCTGTCGAATGCTATATGAAGCAACATTGTGTTTCGAGGGAGCAAGCGAAGATTGAGTTAAGGAAACTGTGTGGGGATTTATGGAAGGAGATAAACAAGGAGATTCTCAAGCCCACTAACATTCCAAGGGTTTTTCTCGCTATTCTTCCCAACTTTGTACGTGTGATGGAGTTCATGTACGAGCACGAAGATAATTTTACACGATCTGAGCTTGTGCTGAAAGATATCATCAAGGCCTCGCTCGTCGATCCCATTGCTATCTAATTAGCATATGATGCTTGGTCCCTCACTGCTCTTGTTGCCAGTAACAAGGATAAATGATCAAGAATTACCGGATGATCCGCAGGTCCAAGTCAATAAGTAGCATATGATGCTTGGTCCCTCACTGTTCTTGATAAAAAATAAGCGGTTGGTTCTACTGCTTTGTATAATTTTCGGGTGATACTATATAGGACTACTTGTGATGATTGTTGTACACCACTATTTCGTATGCGTTTAAAGAAACTCCAAGAGCGTCACTCTTTTTGCTTCAACTAAGTGAATGAAATACTGGAATCACATTCCAAAATGATTTGCATATACTTTTAGGCATCGTGGAAGCCGTTACCATACTTTGGTCAACGCAGTTTAGCAAAAGATACCATTCAGAGGTAGCATTTAGCAAACATGAAAACAAAAGTTTTCAAAGATATATAGAGCAAAATCCTTAAGTTTATACACATTTTTATAATTAAAAATATCTAATTAATTAAAAAAATATTTTAATAAAAATAAGAAAAGATTGAAATTTTTTGAAACACTTAATGATAAATAAAAAAATCTTGAATAATACACATAACTTATAAATAGTTTACATAATATAGAATTATACTTAAAATTAAGCATTCTTTTAAATTTTTCTAATTTTTTTAATCCATAACATTTTATTTATCATTTTTTTGGCAAAAAAATTAAAAGAATGTTTCACAAGTAAATTGTAGCTATGGAATTTTAGTCAAAATTATGATAATCCATTCATCAAATTGTTAGCCCTTAAGAAAGGAATAAATTAGTTTTATTCAATTGAATCACTTAATCCTATCCTTAAATTATAATAACAAAATAACTAATAATAAATAACTAAATAAGTAATATAAATAACTTAAAGTAACGAGACAAAAGAAAAGAGTAAGTGTGTGTATAGTAATTTATAATGGTTTACCTCAAACTCAAAGTCTACATATACTCTTCAAGGTTCATCCTTTGAAACTTTAATTTAACTAACTATTTCTTCTTTTACAAGGTAAAGACAATTATTTATATTAGTTTACTTAAATCTTAATTGCAATAAAATTTTGCAAAATTTTTATAGCGATTCTTCACAACTTAGAGATTCACAATTTATCGTTATTCTCTAAATCACTCTTATTCTTTCACAATCTCAATTGTTTTACTCTTAAAGCTCTTACTTTTTCTCCTTGATCTATCACTTAACTTAATACAAAGTCTTTATTATCTTTTTGTATACTCTACAAAAGAGTTCTATAATGTTCTTATAAACAAAGACGAAAAACTTGTTATTGGAAATTAATTTCTTTTCATAAAAAAATAAATTTTAAAAGAAGAAACTTCATCTCTTAAGTATTAATCAATTATAATACTTAGACTAGTTGATTGATTCAAAATCTCTATAATTGTTTCAACTTTTACAATTTCAACATCTTTAACTTATTAATCAGTTGCAGAAACTAGTTAGGTTGACCAATCTAAATTCTCTATAAATTTTGCAATATTAAAACTTTCAATTCTTAGTTTTCTTTAGTCATTCATAGCCATTGGTTAAGTCGATTGATTTAAAATATTTGTAGATATTTTTTTTATAATTTAAAACCCTTTCTAGTATTCAGTCAATTACAAATATTAGTTTGATCAACCAACTTAAAATTTTCTATTTCTTTTTTTTTTTTACAGATTTTTTAGCATCATGTTGGTTAAGCCATAAGTTTGGTTAAGTAATCTAAATTCTTTATTTCTTTTCTCTTTTTTACTAGCTAACCTATTGATACTATAAGTTAATCGATCCTAATTTTTTGTTTCATTTTTGCTTCTTTTCTATTTTTCTCAAGTTATTTGGTTTATGATATAAGTTGACTAATTACAAATTTTTAGTAATTTTAAATCTTCATGATTCTTTCTATCTTTCATTAAAATCAATTGTAATTTTACTTAATACCTCTTTGTAAACATAGATTTATTATAAACTAAAGTTTTTGTATTATTGTTAACTCAAATCAAATTTGACATCTAAAGATCTTTCTATATTAAGGCTAAATCAAATAAAGATAATGATCATTTAATTGGTCGGTCAAGATCTTGTCAACTTATTTAAACTTAAAGAGTTTATGTTTTGGATTTAATAATTACGATTACCTTAGAATTCCAAGACTTTGAAAATGACATTAATATCTTTTTTACAAGATCACTTATCTTAATCTCCTTCCTGAAGTTCTTAAGTGGATTAATGATATTAGTATACCCAATGTACATCTATCAGATTATCTCATCACTTTTTATCTTAAAGAGATTTTATTTATAAATGAGCAAATTGATCTTTGTGTCTTTTATATTTACTAACATTTAAACCATATTGAAGTATATATATAACTTTAAAGTTAAGGGTTTTGGATCTTTTGGCCTTTAGGGTAAATTCACTCTCTTTTTTAATAATGCTAACTTTTAGGGATTTTTTACCGTACTATTAACTATTGTCCAAAATTTATAGTTATAAGATTAGATAGATATATATATATATATATAATCATTTTATTTCTTTAGCAATTATAGTTGAAACCATTAAAAATATACAGTTTAAGGATGTTTTTACTTTCAATAAGACATGTGTACAAGGAATGTCAAGGAATGATTATAAGAAGATATGTTTGTGAAATAGAGATCAAACTTTAATATCATTTATTGGTCCTTAAGGCAACCCCAAAGGGGGTTGACTTGGGTTTATTCAGTTAAATCACTCAATTCACACTTAATCCCAACTCCAAAGAATAATAACAAGATATCCAATAAAAAAAATAAGTAAGCAAACAATATAAATAATTAAACATAAAGAGATAAGGGAAAAGAAAGCATATATAATGGTTCATAATGATTTGACTCAAATTGAGAGTTGGCATCCACTCTTTAAAATTCTTCATTTGACAATTCAAGTCAATTAATTTTTTCTTCTTTTGCAAGGTAAAGACAACCTTTTACACTATATCAATTTAACCTTAAGAATAATAAAATTTTCGCAAAACTTTCACAACAACATAACCACTTTCATAACTTTAAGATCTAGGCTTTATCATTATTCACTAAAGCACTATTACTCTTTCACAATCTCAACTTTTTACTCTTATAGCTTTTGCTCTTGATCTCTTACTTTCTTTTGCTTTTTCTCTTTAATCTATCATTTAACTTAATCAAAAGTCTTTAGTGTCTTTCCTCATACTTTACAAGAAGATTTAAAACTCTTTTAAAGACAAAGACAAGAAACTAGCTTTAAATATCAATTTTTTTTCATAGAAAAAAATCAATTTATAAAATAAAAAACTTTATCTCTAAGGCATCAATCAATTATACTATTTAAATTAATTGTTTGACTTAAAATCTCTATAACCTTTTTAACTTTTGCACTTTTAATGTCTTCAATTTCATTAATTGACCATAGCAACTAATTAAGTCAATCGACTTAAATTTTTTGTAAATTTTGCAATATTAAACTTCCATCTTTTTAGTTACCTCTAGTTAATTGTAGTTGTTGGTTAGGTCAACTAGTTTAAGATTTTTGTAACTTTTTTTTTTGTAGTTTAAACCTTTTTTATGTTTATTTGGCCTTAACCATGGTTTTGGTTAACTAATGTTTTTTTTTTTTCTGTTGGTTGACTAGTCAATAACATAAGTTGACTGATCTAAATTTTCTATGTTTTTTTTTCTATTTCTCTTCTCTTTTCTTCAAGTTATCCAATCAATGACATAGGTCAACTAATTATAAATTTCTATCAATTTTAAATGTTTACAATTCTTTCAATTGTTTTCCAAGATTACTCATGTCTTACTTAATATTCTTATATAAATAGGGATTTGATAGAAAATAACATTTTGGTATTTTTTTAGTTCAAATTAAATTTAAAATTTAAAGAACTTTTTATAGTAAGTTTAAATTATATAAAGATTATCAAATAATATGCTTATTTAGTCAATAATCATATTAATTAAGTATAAGAAATATTTTGAAATATAATACAATAAAAAATAAGACAAAATTCCATTAAATTTAATAATCTCTCAATTAATTATAATAGTCTTTAAACCCCAACTAAAGTCTAATGCAATTAAAATTTTAATTTTCTTAATTGTTTAGAAATTAAACACCTAATTTGATTAAGTTGTTAAATTAAAAGAATTTTAATTCATTATAGTTAGCATTTGATCAAAATTAAAGCATTAATTAAGGAATTAAATGTAAGTAGATTTATTGTCTGATGAGAAAATTGTTTTATAATACTATTAAGATTTTTATTATAATAAGTTTAATTGAATAATGAAATCTAACTAGGTTAGTTGGAATAAAATTTCTAGCAAAATAATGAGTACAAATTTGAATAGGATATCAATTTGTGATAAGAATCTTGATTGAAAGATTCAATGCTAATTCAATTATCCAAAAGTGAAAAAAAATGTTAACCATGTAATTGTTAACTTTGATTGACCATAATTTATAAACCATAAGAAGTTAAAGATCTTTTAAGATATAAACAGTAAGTTTGTTTCAAGCTCTTTTGAAATATCTTGCTATGATATTATTTATGGAATCCATGTATCTAGTTTTTAAGTTCAAACTTTTTAAATGATTTTTAGGTTACCTAAAATTTGATCAATATATCTTTTAATAAAAAAAAGTGCTTTGTGATTAAACTAGGCATTCTGTTTAGAATTAAACTCTTAATTTAGATTATATTAGGAATTAAAAATATTAAATTAAATTAAATTAATATTTTAATTATTAAAAATAATTTTTAAAATTATGTATAAGATCAATAACCAAAATTAAACATGTATTTACCTTTTGTGCATATAATATGATTATAATGATATGATGACTGGTCATGCATTCATACACTAATGTAATTGTATTTATTGATGGTTAAATGAATGTAATTTTTGAAGTATAAGACTACATTCCTTGCCTTTCTCTTGTTTTTAGGTAATAAAGTCCATAATTATCCATATTAGAATTATTTCTATAATATGTACATTATATATATTGCAATCATAATGACAAATGCATGTGATCAATATTAAATAAAAAAATCCCTTAATTATAATATTAAGTAAATGCTAAAAACATGATGAATTATCCTTTATAATTATAATATAAAACTAAAGTTTTGTTTAAGAAATGGTTTGTTCAGTTACCTCAAGAGCTTTTTAATGTAAATATGTTTATTATTATAATTGATGACTCATACTTAACTAAATTTGTATGAATGAGATTGATTAACTTATGATGACACAAATTTAGAGGCAATGGTTAGATAAAACATATATGACATATTTAGATAAGAAGTTGTCACCTAATTAATCTAAGAGTCCTATAAGATGTAATTGATATGTTATGTTATCTACTTAATTTATTTTATTTAATTTATTTGGTTGCCTTAAGGTCAAATAAATTAAATGAGATCCAAGCCCATTAAAAGATCTAAAAATAGTTTTCCAAGTCAATAAAGAGGGTTAAAATTAAAAGTGGTATAACAAATAAAGCATGGTTATCCCTAATTAAGTAAATTGCTAAAATAGTTTATTATTAGAAAAACTTAATAAGCAATTCTTGCCTATATTGCATAACATATTTCTCTCCAAGGACATTTCCTAAGGCATAAAATTGAAAGAGATGTAATATATAAGATTTATCATGTTTGCAATATTATATACAAGATTAAATACATATAATAGGTAAATAAAAGACTAATTGTGGTGAGAGTCATTAGACTACAATTAACAACATTCTTAAGTGCTTGATAAATATTAAAAATGAATTTTAGTTAATTGAAAAGCTAAACTTAAAATTCAAAGATATTTGGATAATAGATTAGAATATGTTAAATCACAATTTTGAGAAAGTTTTACTGAAAATGATGAGATTATAAGTTAGAAAAATTCTAAACTTGAGAGAGTTGTCATACATGAGTACCTCTTTGCATATAATAGAACAAAATAGGTAATTTTAGGTTGATAAGTTTATTATTGAATTTAGTAAGATTTCTTGTATTATTAAGCTAAATTGTATATTGTAACAAAAATAAAGTCATTATATGCAAAACTTAAGTCTTATCAATAATCTAATTATGTGCTTAGATGATTTCTTGCCATTATAAGAATAATGGACTAAAATAATGTAAAAATAGAGAAAGTGTCCGAATAAGAAAAATTGGCAAATTCTAGTGTTAAGTCTTTGTTCCAGTAAGAATATGATTAGCACATGGAAGGATATGGTATATAATATATAGGCAATTAACTATAATACAAGTGAATGACATCCTCACTTTATAAGTTTTACTTATTCGAACTTCAATCCTTGCTCACTCATTATGCTTTTTAGGGAATAAGATCCACAGTTTACATTTATTTAGATTTGAACATTCAACAGTTTTTTCTTTTTGGAGAATAACTTCTGCAATTAACGTGCAAAAACTATCCCAACTTCATAATCTCTATTTACTAGCACTCTACGTGTATGCGATGTCCATTAAAGGATGATTTTCTCCGGCTCCACTCCAGTGATTAAGATCCACAATGATAAAACAGTTATGAAGAAAGAATGTGGCAAGGTCGGTTTGGGATTGGGCGGGGCCTAGACATTTTGTATCTTTCCATCACAAGAAAATTGGGCAACTCGCTATGACCGAAAAACAAACAAAAGAAAATTGAGCAACTCGGTGGGTTCTGGCCTCTACTCGATCTGCCATTAATTTTGGATAAGGGCTTGACGCGTTGATGGACAACCCTAACCAAATTTAGATAGTCACTTCCCCCATTTGACGCCTTGCCTGTCTCCAAATTCAAAGCGTGTAAAACCTTGCAGAGTTGCAGTCATGAAAAAGTAGCTCAAAAAATTAACTTGTAGATCTATACATAAATGGTCCAAGCGAAGACCTATAAAGTTATGGACTATTTATGTCCAGATTTGCTTCTTTCCATTTCATTATGCGGCTGGATAACTCTTTTTCTCCCTTCCAAGTACCCCATTTCCTTTCAACTAAGAATTTAAATTTTCCACGTTCTATCTTGATTTTTTAATGAACATTTTTTTAATTTAAGGAAAGGAGAGGATTTGAGCCCCAAACATCTCCACTCCAAACCCCGTTTACATTGTTTGAGTTAATTACAGTCGGGCTAAAGCATAAGGTAAATATCCTAGTTGTTAAACAGTCTCACATTAATTGAATTTATGAGTTAAAACTACCTAATATTTGCATTTGAGTAAATATTACAATAACGTGCTCCCTAACAGAAGATGCTGTCAAACCGTAAGTTAATGTGCTTGTAACATAGAATGGACCAGATGGACTGTCATAAGTATAAAATTGTTTTTTTTTTTAATTTTCACTCATACATATAATATTACTATTTAAGAATATTATTTTATTATTTAGAATCGATTTTACTATTTAAAATACCATTTTATTATATATGATCAATTTTACTATTTAGAATAACATTTTATTGGATATTATTTTACTATTATTTAGGAGACTTTTATTTTTTTAAAAAAAATATTTCTTATTTAATTAAATATTATTCTAATTAGTATTAAAATATTTTCTTAGAGTATTTTCTTAATTAATTGGATAGTTTTATCTATAAATATATGTAAGTTTAAGAGAATAAAATATTCATTTCAATGAAGCATTTATTTTATTTTTATCTTTCTCTATAAAAAATATTATTCTCTTAAGATAAGTATTACTCTTATTTTTGCTAATGTTAAGTCAAGATGCTTTCCGCATGTTGGCTTTATGTAATAAAAACCAAAAGGGTTTGGAGATCCCACGAATGCCTTTATTTCCGAAGTCTTCGTATTAGTTTAAAATCAGTTTTATCTCTAACTATGCTTCCCTTCTCCCAAAGTCACGTAGCCTCACATTATTTTAGTATTAGGTAAAAGCACTCTAATATACTCTTTGCAGGCTAAAATTTGATATAAAGTGCTCGATCTTATGCATCTTCTATTTCCAAGCTGCACTTTTTTTTTTTTTTTGGGGGGGGGGGGGGTTGTTCCGTTTTTTAACCTTCCAAAGCCACAATTACAAACAGCCAATGCAAACAAACAAACATCTCTTGGACTAATGTCATCCTTAAGTGTCAAGGCTATTAGATATTTCAACAAGTGCTACAAGAACATATTCTCTACAAATGTAAACCCTCTCATTGAAAATTTTTCTTTTATGACGCCCAAATTTCTTAATCTTTTTAGGTACGAGCTGAGAAGTCGGTCATCCAGCTAGAGCCACAGATTCCTGACAAACATAGACGGAGACCATTCCGCTGTAGAGTTTAGTGTTAAGATCGCACGTTAACAATCATTTTAACAGGACTGTTGATAACGACAACAAAAACCATTGATAAAATGATGAGAATTGAATTTAGTATAGAGTTCAGACCATTATACTCGACGTTAAATGATAATTTATTCCATATTAAAAGTACATATAGGATTTAGTTTGTTGATGTTGACATCTAAGTAAATTTTGAAGATTTAGTTTTGCTCTATATTCTACTAATGAGAGAGAAGCATGACAATTGACAACCAATGAGGCATTCTTACTAGCAATTGTTAGAAAGGGTCAAAACAAGGTCTATGAGAAATATATACTCATGAATAATAATAATATATAAAAGTGAGGAAAACTTCAAAGTTTTGGATTAACATATTTGTAATACTTATTTCATTGACTTACTCTTATTCGTTTGAGTGGATTAAGGAGATTGTTTGACTAGTTACCATATATAAATTCACTTGCCACGTGCATATATATATATATATAGAGAGAGAGAGAGAGAGAGAGAGAGAGAGAGAGAGAGAGAGAGAGAGAGAGAGAGAGAGAGAGAGAGAGAGAGAGGCTAATATTTGGAGAAAGTATAAAAATTTAGCTTTGTGGTCCAAACGACAATTATCGGAAAATGAAAGTGCGACAGGGTGACGAGAATATAGAAAGGTGACATACAAAAAAATGGAATATGAAGGAAATGCCGAAGGGGGCATATAAATACAAAGGCCGAGGCAAAATGGGACAGGTTCCTTTTGATGACGTACACAACAGAACTTGATTTCAGATGCCAACCCGAAAGCCAAATTAACTAAGTAATGAATACAATTAATAATAAAATACGTAATATGGGAAATAGAAAGCGATGGAAAGCATATACAAGAGAACAAATTAATATTATGGGTTTAGGTGCAACTCAAAGGCTGTTTCGAATTTCAATCCTAATGCTGGGAAAAAAAATTGGCTTGGTGACCAATAAAACGCGGAATTTAAACAGTAGACTGTGTGATTACGTCGTGCAATTATGCAATTGCTTTGGATATCTATCTATCTATCTTGTTTGGGAGCTGAGGGGTGATAAATTTTTTAAATACAGCGGTTCTCGTGGGACCGGTCTAAGAGTTGGACGTTACAGTGGCCGTCCTGAAATGCTCAACAAGAACTGATTGAAAGCACATGACGTGTCTGCATGTGGGTCCTGCGGGCATTAGGTACACGTCTGTTCCAACCTCAATCGAGAGGGTAGCAGGAACCATGGCCAAAGAGCCCTAAACCCCGCACCCTCCTGGTATGGTGTGATAAAAATTCGTCAGATGAAGGATCGCCAGACACATCTCCCCCACTTTTTGTGCCTCCATGTGGGTCCCTGTGGGCATTTAGGTACATCTCTGTTCTAACCTCAATCAAAAAGCTGATCGAGTCAGGAACTATGGCCAAAAAGCCGTAAACCCCGTACCTCCTGGTATGGGGTCATAAAAATTCGTCCCATGAAGGATCGCCAGACACGATCTCTCCACTTTTTGTTTTCTTCTGGAGAGTACTGATCTTCCTTTTATCAAGAATTCTTTTTCAATAATCTAGTTTTTTGCTTATTGAATAACTTTTTTTTTTGGCATAGTATCAAAACATTTTGTAACTAAACAAAAAAAGAAATATGAGGTTCAGGTCATGTTGTCTTCAGTTAAATTCTGAATTCCAACACAATAATATAAAATTTTATGTTAAAAAATAGAGTTTCTTGATAAAATTGATTGCGCCATCATCATCTTCCTTCAAATTCCAAGAAACTGGCGCGAGTGTGCTCAGTAGGGGAGGAGGGAGAGAGATTAAATTGGTTAGCACGTAGGTTATCAATATCTGCAGGAGCTAGCCACATAGGCACCCATATCCTGACATCCATCGCCTTTCAGTTCACTCAACCAGATACGGATAGTGGCTTCAGTATCGTCTGGAACGTTGGAATGGGATAGAATGTAATACGTGCACGTTGCATTGATATGATCAATGAAATTACTACTGAAAGGTTTAGGCTAGTACTGTTAACAGCGGAACACTCCCCCCCCCCCCCCCCCCATCCTCCTCCTCCTCCTCCTCCTCCAACAACAAAAAACAAATAAATGAAAGACCCAGAAAAAGAGAGTGGAGCCGGTGGTTGATAGGAATTTAGTTACCTCTTAAGTTCATTTTTTGATCGATGTAATTTGTATTTTTGGAAGTGGCTGCTAGTGGGGCTTGTAAAAATCTTGTTTTAGGTTTTAATCAATGAAGATTTATTGACTTATCTTTCATCAAAATTAGAATAAAGTGGTTCAGATTTCATATGTGGCTAAATAATTCTCTTAATTGATAGCTGATTCCTACACATGCAATTATGAATGATGAATAATTAACTAGCAAACTTGCATTTCTTCATTTTAAAGCTATACCTGTTTTTTCTTTTTTGGTGTTCTTTTTCACTTATGAAGATAAAAACCTCGGTGAGTAAAAGCAGAAGGTTCAAAGGCTCAAGGCGTGAGGTTGTTAGTTATCTTAAATTGGTTCAAAGGCCAGCTTAAAAAGTAGGGGAAAAAGTGAAAAGTGCAAAGTGTGAAGTAGGTCTGACACGCATGTACAGTCTGACCCCTTCAAGTCTGTCTTAATTTTATGAGCAAAAACTACGTGGCTAAATGCCTGGGTAATAACAAACAACCACACATCGAGGTAATGACTTGTGATTAAAATAATTCTGTGATAAATTAATAAAAATAAAGTAATTTGATTGATTTTTTTTTTTTTTTTTTGGAGGCCTGTGATTGTAATCCTTTATCTCTGAGTTTTTCTGTAATTTTATTCTGGGTAAAAATTAACAAGAAATTTGCTTGGAGATAGATATTCTTGTGGTTTCTATTGTGACGGGTCCCATCTCAAATAATATGGGAAAAATTTTATATTATATAAATATAAATATTTCACATCTTAATAAATTATTTTTAAAAAAAATAATATTCTTATAATAAGTAATATCAGGTCTAATTTAACTCTAATTGTTGATAAAGATGATTATAAATTCAGTGAAAAAAAATGTGATGGATATATTAAGAACAATGAGTAGGTCCTTTCTTAAGTAAAATGTGGATATTATATGTATCAATAAAATTCTTAAAAAAAAAAAAAGGTAATAATCTTCATTTTTAAGCCCAAAATGTTGCCTTCAATTGTGCTCCTTCAAAATGTGCAAATATCTTTTATTTATTTATTTTAAAAATTTATTTTATTATACATATATTAATTATTATATTTTTTAATTAAATTAAATGTCATCTATCGTTATTTTTATTTAATATCTCTTATAAAGAATTTTATTATCTAAATATTATTGTACCTAAATAAATAATTTTATATTTAATTCTAATGTTAACTGAGTCATATAAAATTATTATTTTTTTCTAAGGTCAACTGCATCGCAGAAACTTGAATTCGGCGTAGAGGAGAAAGAAGCACAACAAATCATTAACCGTTAACCAGTTAATAGAATGTGCAAGTGTCCGAAAACCCATTTTCAGTTTGTCACAGTAAACAATCGTTTTGAAGCTTTTGAACTGCGTTTTGAGCAATACATTTTTTGTTGCTCATTAGCTCATTATTAACCAAACCAATTATTGAGGTGAGACGTATACTGCCTGCCAATGCCCTGCCAGCCGTTTTCCATTTCCTCTTACGCAAGGGTTATCATTTTTTTTTTATCTTATGCCACTCCACTATTCCGTGTGATCAAATGTCGTCGTGCACGTCAGCCTAAACGGCATTGATTCCGGTGATTCCTTCGTTTTCCTTTTTTTGTCTTTCACTGGTGATGCTCAAGAAAGTGGGAGAAGGTGAGACCCGAACTCCAAAGTTACACATGCCCGCATTCTCACTTCGCGAATCACTACGAGGAAGCTAATATTCTTCCCAAATGGTGTACAATAATTCATTTGGTCTCACAGTGACATACATGTATGTGGACATTGAGTACATTTGTGGACAAAAAAGGTGAACATAATGCCTGTCTTGCAACCTTGAGAGTCACTGTTCTGTTCTGGTTGCCCGCAGGAGCATGCACTACTCTTACCCTTCATTAATGTTGTTTAATTGGGTCACCTAAAGAATGGAGTTTCCTACACTTTATGAAACCAATGATATCTAGTCTAGGATCCTCATCGATAGGGAAGGAACAAAAATCTTGGAATTAATTAGGGGGTCCAAAGATGAAGAGCAAATTTATAATCCAGTAAAAGGAGTGCATAAAAAAAAATGCAATTCTACTAATCAATTGACAATACTACATATAAACTAAGGCTATAATAGTCATGGGGCGGCACCTCTCACCAGCCTAAATTTTTCTTAACGCTTAATGGAATGTGAAAAATAAATGAAGCCCCCTTTGTGAGAACTGTTTAAAAATAATGTTCAAGGCTTAAGTCTAGTTGATTCTTATGAGGCAATCACATGGAATATGGAATATTGGTCCAAAGCATTTGACAACACGGCAAGTGAGCCATTGGGAGACATTTTGACCGGATATTCCATGCAACAAGCAGATTGCACAATACTCCACAGAGAGAGAGAGAGAGAGAGAGAGAGAGAGAGAGAGAGAGAGAGAGAGAGAGAGAGAGAGAGAGAGAGAGGGTTAGAAAGTAACACAGGATATCCAAAAGGCTTCCATTTTCTCAAAGAATCTAGAGGGCATCAGGCTGACCTGGCCTTCGAAAACTATTTGACAAAAGATGTCATAAAGTTTGGACTCATCTTTGTTGTTGTTGTTGTTGTAATTGGCTTTTTGCGAACAACAGAATCCAATTAAATAAAGTGAGGGTCGTGGCTGGTTGCGACAACAATTTGATTTGATCAAATAGCGGGACGCCCCCAGGGAGGGAGGGACGGGTGCAGAGAAGTGTTAGAACTTTTTAATTAATTATGTAAGCATGTTTTTGAAATAATATTTTAATTAAAAATTTAATTATAATATAATTTAATTAATTAAAAATAATTTACATATTATTACATATTAAAAACTATAATTGTAGGTATTAAGAAATATGTCTAATTTAAGTTACATAATTGTGTGAGAGATACGACTGATTTTTTCTCTTTTCAATAAAAATAAAAATTTTATTTAAAAGTATATAATTATAATAAAAGTTAGGAAAGAAAAATTAATCATCAAATTAAAGCAAACTCTTTAAATGCATTTACCATTTTAGTTTTTGTAAACTTTAATATGTTATTTGTAGTATTATTTATAAAAATATATTTAGTTTTAAAATCTAAAAAAGTAACCTTTATAATGATAATTTTTTCAAAGAAATCTAACAAGTGATATTAAAGTAAATATTTTGAAATTAAATTATATGATAAAGAATGTATATATCTGATTAATGATGATTCTTTGATTATATGAAAATAATAGAGTTTTATATTAGCCTATGATTAATTGTTAGACTTCTAGATAAAACAAAGTTTATATTTAGTTTCATATATAATAAAAAATGATATTTAGTTATTAATTGTTAATAAATATCAAATAATTTGTATGATAATTATTAAATAAAAAGTCATTATGTATTATAAATGCAACTAATAAGACTTGATGTAATTTTATTCAAAGTATTTATGGAAACAAGCTGAAGTAATGAGATTTTGCTTTAGGTCAAATTAAGTTTGTATATGATAGTGCAGAACATATTGTTACAGGAAAGTTTTCATTTTCCATTGTTTATACTAAATGTCCATAACATGTTTTAAATTTGATGCCTTAACATTATAACTAAGCATTTTGCAAAATAGGTGCAATTTATTCAAATTGAGGTAAAATAGAAATTAGAAATTATTAATGAGAAATACATAAAGAATTGTGGGCAAATATAAAAAGAGCTAGTTGTTTCAAGAGAGAGACTAAGTAATGATGTCACTTCATAAGGAGCAATTTTTTATTAGTTCATACAACAAGTTGTAGCCTAATAAGTATAATTTTTATTTGAAGAAAATTAATGATAATACATATGTAATTGATATACCTTTAGAACGATGACTTTCAAGAATTTTCAATGTTGAAAATATTTATTCATTCTATTCAATAAATAAGTCCCTCTTTGCATACTCTGATTTGAACTCAAGGATAAATTTTTCTTAAGTAGAGGGAACTTATATAAAATGAGTGGTTTAAAAATTTATAGAATAAATGAATTTCTTGAATGCATTTTTATTATTTAGGATGTCATTTGCTATTCATATTTTTATGAAATTATTTAAGAGATTTTATTTTTTATTTTTATGTATTTTTTATTTAATTAGATATCATTTTAATCAATTATTAAAGTTTTTTTATTTAAGTTAAAATATTTTTTAATTCCGTACGTGAATCTTTGCATGAATGTTACTTAGCCTGACGTCTCAAAATAAGATTGTAATTTTTGAAAGAAGAGATCAATGCCTAGAAAAACCTTGATTCTTTGGAGTAAATAAAAGGGCTCAAATCTTTTCTTCTTTTTTGACATATCCTTATTACAATTGTTAACATATTATGGGAAACTATTCATTGAAAATTATAATTGCAATGACAATAATAAAATTGGTTGAGTTACGAATTTTAATTAAAAGAATAACGTACCAAGCCTTTTGTATTTAAAAAAAAAACCCCAAAAGAAATCCTACATGCATAGCCTTCACTCTTTTCTGAAAAGGGTCAATTGGTCAAACACAAGTAACAACACGTCATTAACGCCACAACTCACAAGAAAAGAGTTAATTTGATGCATACAAGAGGACATAGGGCAGACACCTGTGCCAGGGGGAGTCCATTAAATGCAATGTTAAACCGGGAGACAATATTCAGTCCTCCCTCTCAAAAATAAAATCGGAATATTCTAAATCAAACAGAAGCTATCGAAATCACAAAAACAGTATCAAAATCTGTCGAATAACAAAAGGGGTAAAGAAATCTAAATTGGTCCTAATCCATCAAAGTAGAAGTTATTACCAGAAGCTAGAGTCTGGATTGAGAGAAAGATCACTCAATTCTCTCCAGGTATTCCATGGAACGGTACCCTTCTTTTCTGGAATCCCAGCCCCCACCATTATAACCCCTGCAACCTTCTTTTCCATTCTCCATCGAAAAGCAAAGAAACCAGACCTCACCCTCTTGCTCAGCCATTCTGTAAAGAGGTGCCTCCGATCCCTGTGCAGACGATGCATACATAAATACACAGCTTACCTCTTTTTGCTAACTTTTCATTGAAACCATCGTCCCCTGGGAAACTCTGTTAACACTGCCTCTTTTGTCTTGCATGTTTTAATCTTACTCGCACTCCCTGCAATCCCTTGGCCTTTCTTTATGTTTTCCCTCTTTTCTTGTATCTGCAAGCTATAGGAGTTTCCTACTAAAAGGGCCTATTCCTTTTCTTTAGTTTACTCTTCCATTTCTCTCTTTTTATTTCTCTCTCAATACTCATGCGAATCATAAGGCACTCATGATATAATCATACAATCATAGCTATGCGTTGCTTTTCAGCTATCCCCATATGTACATCTCTCTCTTCAAAGTTCTAAACCAAGTCTTGCTTTCTATTTTACTTTCCTTATTGCCCTTCAAACCCTTTCAATATTAACAATCTTGACTATAGTTTGATCTCTACATTCTCATGTTCTCGAGTTCAAACCATACTATGAGAACCACACTACATTTGCCTGATCTTTCCTTGCAAATAAGTCCACCATCACTCTCAGACCTCGAGGCTAGAAAAGTAGGCTCTGATGGGGGAATATCAAGAAAAGCACTTTATAGTGATGGGAGCTCTACTACCGATTCTGGTAGCAGTGGAAGCGATTTGAGTCATGAAAATGGTCTCTTTAACCAAGAGAGGAGCTATAATCTTGGTCGTGATGAGCCTACTTTGAGACTAGGTTTTGAAATGGCAGATTCTGATCCTCAAGCATTGAAATTCCCAAGAAATACTAGCCACCATCACCATCTTCACCAGCCTCAAATCCATGGCTGTGAGTTCAAGAGGAATGCAAGCACGATCAAAGGAGTGAAAAGAAGCATCAGAGCACGTAGAATGCGATGGACTGCAACTCTCCATGCTCATTTTGTTCATGCGGTTCAACTACTTGGTGGCCACGAAAGTAATACAAAATTTGAAAGACAATTTACTTTTGTATCCGCTTATTTCGACATTTCAAGTTATGCTTTTATAAGTTCTCATTTGATTAATATTGGTGATTAACGAAAAGTTAGCATCTTTTCTACTAAAAAGGATAAGATGATAAAAAGGTTTTGTACTTTCTCTTGGTCCTGTTACAGGAGCAACGCCAAAATCAGTGTTAGAGCTGATGAATGTCCAGGATCTAACACTGGCTCATGTGAAGAGTCACTTGCAGGTGGGCTTTCTGAGTGAAAATCTGTATCGATTGGAAATTATGCTATTTGTATTCAATAGACATGTTCGAGACACCCATATGTAGTTGCTTTTCCAGTTTCCACAGATCTTTTGGCTCTTGTTTCCCGTGTGTCTAGATATATATCTGTCTGTGATCCATTGGAGTGGGGTGGACAAGATTAAAGGGAAAAAAATAATTAAGGCTGCTAATAGGTTATCTTATCATTGGGTAATTCTTCTCTGTTTTTTTTTTTTCTGGCTGTTTATGCAGATGTACAGAACAGGAAAGAGCACTGAAAAGGGATCAGGTAAATTAGAATATTTTCCACTTAAAATTCTTGTTATTCAATTTCTTGATGACTCAAGTGTGTAAGAAATTAATCTCATCATCTCCTACACCATTTATGTTTGAAAACCATGTCTTGGACCGACTTAATCAGTCCAGGTAAATTATTTTGCTACGTTTATGATGAAGTAGGCTTTATCAATGAACACTGCAGCCCAAGGAATGACAGATGTGGGGTTGAAGCAAAGACCAGGACTAGTGGATGTGAATGCAGAACTATCTTCTGGAAAAGCTGATCCCGACTCTTGTTATTCTCTCAATCCACCGCCAACATCACCAAAACCAGCCATACATAAAAACCAAACGTGAGTGCTTCACCTGTCCTATCCTATCGGATTGTCATCTTCTTTTTTCTCTCTCTGTTCTTTTTCTTGGGGAAGGGTGGGGGAGAGTTTAATTCTCTTGTATGTTTAACCCAAATAAATGCGGCTAACCAATGGCAAGGTACATCACATGCACGCATTAACACAAAAAAAAAAAAAAAACTTCCCCGGGAGCTTTTGGTCAACGTGCCTTGTCCTTATTAAAGATGTAGAAAAAAAAACGATAGATTTGATTCCTAGAGTCCCTCTGTTCTGCATGCAACTGAGTGAGCTTTCTCCCAGAGCAGTTTTCACTTTCTGGGCACAGATAAAAAATAGACATTTACACGTGTCCCTTCCTATTTCTTAACAAGGTTCATAGATCCCGGGTCTCATCACATGCATTCGATTATGAGTTCTAACTAGATTAATTTAAAATTTAAATCTTCAATTTCCAATCTCTATATCCCCATTTACGTGGTAAAGCTAAAGGCCTTTCGGTTTAAACCACAATGCTACATATACTTTAATCTCAAAATCGTGCCTGTTACTTTCTCGTTAATTCTGTCCTCGTTTTGCTGCAATTTGTTGACTTATTCCTTGCAGAGTAAATAATGAGAAAGTCCAAAGGTTAGGGTCAATTCCGCGATATTCTTCCAGATTACCAGGCGTATAAACTATCATAAATCTTAATTCAGATGGAATAAAGTTTTTGTTTTTAAAGAAAAAACGGTGGGGGGGGGGGGGATACCTCACAATTTCATAAGTTTGGATTGATTGTGTTGGTGGGTTGGATTAGCATATTACAGTTTTAATGACCATTTTCGGGGCTTGGTACTGAAATGACTTCTTGTTCCCTGGAGTGTAAATTCCTTCGAGAAATTAAAACATTTTCGTGATGTCTTCTATAGCTACTACATACATGAACTGCCGACGATGATCGTCTCCTCAATATATATCCTTTACAGAGTCAATAATACCGAGTAAAGTGCCACAGGAAAGACACAATTTCATGAGTTCTGTGGCTGACATATTTCTGGTCACCCTTTTTGGAAAAAGGGAAAAAAAATAGGAACAATGTTTTAATGTTGTGTTATACATATAAATTTAGCTCGTTACGAATAGCATCTGAAATAGATTTTACGTCTTCTAATCATTTAATTTATTTTCTTTGTCATCCAAATCCAACCTTACGATGTATTGCAAATTATTTTTTTTTTTGGCCATGAATCTTTGTAAACCCTTGCCCATGGTGTTGGAAGTACAATGGCCAATTTATATGACCCGACCTCTGGCCTCTGTTGCCCCTGAACCCTGGTCTCATTTGATATGTCCATTGGTATAGTGGGGTTAATTGATCATCGATTTCTTCATTAAACAGAAGTCCCTGGCCATTACCAACAGAGAAAAACGATGAAAATAGAACCAGTTCTGAAGCTTTGACGTACTCTCAATTGAATTTTCACGAAAACAAGGTATCCCCTTAATCATATCCATTACGCCGAGATCAATTTTTTAATATTAAGAATGCATTTGATTTTTTCACGCTTGTTGTGATGAAATGCTTGACTTGTTTCCAATGTTTTATTAGGAGGAAGAACCCAAGGCAGCCGTCCCTAGGTCTAAGAGTGTGAAGGACAAGCTGGACTCTATCTCCTTGTCTCCATTGCATATGTTGCCCAACCTTGAGTTCACTCTCGGAAGACCGAGTTGGCAAATTATGGACTGTCCCGAATCTTCAAGTGACCTAACTCTTCTCTAGCATTAAAGCACTAATTATAAACACACTTGTCAATCTTTTTGGACAACTTCGATTGAACAAAACATCTAATGTTTCCATATTCTTGCTCTTGGAGCTTCGTTCTAATTAGCTGTGAAAAGCCTTTTTTTTAAGAAAAAAAGAAAATGATAGCTTTATAAAGTCAACAAAAATTATCCGATGGGCTTTGATAATCCCGGAATTAACTTCTGCCCGCGTCCCTACTTCAATTAGCTTACATGGGACGGTTTATAATTCCATTTGTGATTGGCATGAAAATGCATTATAGACCATGAGCCGTGGCCAATTTTTTTTAGCGAAAGAACTTTTCTTTTTTTCTTACGTTTCCGTAAGAGAATAAACAGAGGCTAAACTATTTCTATGCTCTAGTACCTTAGCCAGGGCTCGGGCAACCCCTTTAAATTGTCTATTTTCATATCGAATGACAAAATTAGTAAAAGCTACACGATAAAACTTTCTCGTCCTCTGCTATCTGTGAGACCAGAAAGTTCCCCATCTATTGCTATTGAACAAGCACAAACAGCTAGTAAGTTATCAGACTCCGCCCACATGCAAGACAGTGACTATTCAACTACTTTTTGCAGTGCCACACGGATTAGTAATAGCTCAAGAACGTCAGGAGAGAAACCGGCAACCATATTTTTTTTTATATAAGTGAAAATAGGCCTCTTTGTTCTTTCTGAATATCACACCGATACCTCAAATGTCTATATTTTTTAATATTGCTTTCATATTTGATATGTTAACCCCATCGATCAAAGGCCAAACTTTTCAAAAATTAACCAGCTTCAACATTAAGAATTGATCTCCTTAGCAAAATGAATATGTTTCTTTTTTTCTCGTCTCATTGATGCTCAAGGATGATGGGAGAGCAACAATGGAGTACAAACTGCTTAAGAGATTTTTCCCACTTATTTTCTTTCACTTATTTCAACTTGTGAAAAGTTATTAAATAACAAAGGTAGTAATTCAAACAATCACTCAAATTCACATTGATTTTTATATGAAAATTCCTTCAAAGAAAGAGAAAAAATTATAGGATACATCGGTTTAAAGATCAAATTTACTATAATTAATAAATGAGTACAATAAAAGTATATAAACTCAATGACATTGACCAAAATGAATAAATTCAATTTGAACCTAGTGAGAGATTAAATGAGTTAACTAACAAAAATTAGACATGTTTTATGAACAATAACTCAACAACTAGATTTCAAAACAATAATCCAATCATTCAAAATAAAATTTCAGTTTTCCCATACTAATTTTCTAAATTTCAACTTAATCAGACTACAGATTAATGTTCATCTACACTATTTATTAAAACTTTCCCAATAGAGAAACTAGAACATTAGTAGAAATAAGTGATCATTATTTCGAGATGAAAACCTACTCTTGCAAAAAGCCAAATCACAATTCAATTATTTAGAATTAAGAAATATGTCTCCTCTATCAAGAGAACAAAAAAGCCAGCTTGATCAGACCACAAATGACCTTTGATTACAAGGTTAATCGAAATTATATGTAGAACAACTTTCTAAAATACAAATGATGAAATATAAATAAACAAACCATACTTATAGTCCACCAAATCTAATCTTTATCATTCAGAATGAAGAGTAAGATATCTTGTATCAGCCAATAAAATTTTAGTTCAATTGTACAAAGATCACTGTTGGATTATGAAAACAATGACTGTTGTTCTTGCTAGAATTCTCTCCTCTATTTTTTTTTGGTTGGCCACCTAACAATTCTCGCCCTTTTAACTATGTGAAGATATTGATCATTCTAGTTAATGAACAACACAACTTAAACTTTATTCTTAGAAATATTTTTGTTAACATATTGGTAGCATTATCATTTGTATGAATCTTTTCAAGTACTAGTTATTTAAAATTAAAAGCATCGTGTATCTAATGATACTGCACATCAATATGCTTTGATTTAACATGAAAAGTTGGATTCTTACCAAGATAAATTACATTTTATTTGTCATAATACAACACATACATTGATTACTCAATGTCAAGTTCTTTCTTGAATCTTTTCATCCAAATTAGCTCTTTAATTGCTTCAATTATAACAATAAACTCTAATTATATAGTTGATAATCTAATACACTTTTGTAACTGTGATTGTCAACTAACTACTTCCCCTACAGGACTAATCAAATAATCTAAAGTAAACTTTTTAGATTCAATGTTACTAACTATATATGAATTTGTAAATCTAATAAGAGTAGACTTATCACTCTTAAAACAAAGTTTGAACTTAGTAGAGTCTGATAGATATCTTAATGTCCACATCATTACATTTTAGTGCTCCTTACCAGGATTTGAAAGAAATTGGCTAACTATGCCAACTTTATATGCTATATCCGACCTCATATATAGCACTGCATACATTAAATTACCCATAGCTAATGCAAAAAGAATTCTCAACATCACTTCTTTTTCTGCCATTGTGGAAGGACATTATTTAACTAATAATCTAAAGTGATTAGTAAAAGGAGTGCTAACTACTTTAACTTTATTCATGTTAAATCTTTTAAGTACCTTTTCAATTTACTAATTTTGAGACAAATACAACTTTTTCTCTTTCCTATCTTAAGTGATTAACATGTCAAGGATCTTTTTTGCTAGTCCCAAATCCTTCATGACAAAGGACTTGCTTAATTTTTGCTTCAACTTGTTGATTTTAGTAGTGTTATGACCAATAATAAGCATATCATCAATATAAAGTAGTAAAATGATAAAATTGTCATCAGCAAAGCTCTATATAAAAACACAATGATCAGAAGTTGTCTTCCTGCACCCTTGTTATCCCATAACAAGCTTAAACTTCTTATACCATTGTTTACTTATTTCAAACTACACAAGCTCTTCTTTAACTTGTACACATAATCTTCTTTCCTTTTGACTTCGAAGTCTTATAGTTGCTCTATATAAATTTCTTTTTCTAAGTTAGCATGGAGAAAAATTGTTTTCATATCCATTTGCTCGATCTCTAAGTCTTAATATGCAACTAAACTCAACACAACTCGAATGGAAGACATTTTGACTACTAATGAGAAGATATTGTCAAAATCAATGCCTTATTTCTAATTGAATTCTTTGATAACTAATTTAGCTTTATATTATAGATGTGAAGTATTTTCTTTTTATTGATTTTTCAAAGATTTTTTGCCCTTAAAATAACTTCACCTATTCATAAATAGAATTATCATATAAAGATTTCTCATCTCATTTGTCATAGCATTTAACTAGTTTACCTATACTCACTTTCTACTGCTTCTTCATAATACTTAGATTCTCTTCCATCAGTTAATAATACAAACTCATTAGGAAAGTACCGAGTATAATGCATTTGAACTTTATTGGACCTTTATGGCTAAAAAAGAGGTAAAGGTGAGGTTAAATAATCTTTTGTGGGAACACTAAGATCACTTACACCTTGTACATTATGATCTTACTAAACATTTTCACCATATTTTTAAACATCATGTTTAACATACCTTGAATTATTTGCAGGTGTTTGAGAAATTAGATTAATATCAACAAGGTTATCATTAGTTTAAGTAACTGATTTCTCAATGTCTTTAATGTTATGATCTTCAAAGAATACAATATCTTCACTTCTGATGAGCTTTCTCTCAATTGAATCATATAATTAATACTTAAAATCATCTTTACTATAACTAAGAAAGATACATTATCGTATTTTTGTATCTAACTTTTCTTGTTTATCTTTAAGGATATAAACAAAAGCCTTATAGCTAAAGATTCACAAATGATCATAAGAGACTTCCTTACCAAAACAAATTTTGTCCATAATATCACATTGCAAAGGAACACTAAGAGATAAATTAATCACATGTATTATTGTATTCAAGACTTTACCCTAAAAGGATTTAAGTAACTTTGCATATGAAAGCAAACATATAACTCTCTCAGGCAATGTTTTGTTTATCCTTTCAACCAAGTCATTTAATTGAGGTGTTTAATTCCATGTACTCTGTAATACTTCTTAAATAGACTACTGTACTCTTCACCATTATTAGTATGAATACATTTCAATTTCTTTTATAATTATCTTTTAATTAAGACATGAAATTATTTGAACACATCAAAGATTTGATCTTTAGCCTTTAAAATATAAAGTCAAAGTTTCCTTGAATGATCATCAATAAAAGTTACAAAATAATGAGCATTACCAAATGAGCATACTTTCAATAGACCACACACATTAGAATGTACTAACTCTAGCAATTCTAATTTCGTTGAAGGAGGGTGACTCTTAAATGTAATTATATTTTGTTTTCCAGTCAAACAATGAGGACATCATTTTAAAACTACACTTTTTATGCCTAGAAGCTAATTTTTTCTTATCAAATAATTTATTCCTTTTTCACTCATATGACTAAGTTGTTTATGTCATAAATCAATCAAATTCTCATTCTCCACTACATTCACAACATCTTTAACAATAAAAACTTGCATAAAATACAAATTACATCATTTCTTACCTCGTGCCACAACTGAGAAACATATGGTAAATCTCTATTGATTATTATTAATGATACTATAAAAGTCCTCATCATTAAGTTTTACTGTTGAAATTAAATTAAATTTGATATTTGGGATATGTCTAACATCCTTTAATGTTATTGTGCCCCACTACTAGTCTTTAAGCAAATATCATCAATATCAACGACTTCTTTTATGTCATTATTACCTATCTTTAACACTTCATGATTACTATATGTATATATAGATAAGAATTCCTTTCATGGTGTAAATGGAGGGAGATACCATTATATATAACCTAATCAATCTCATAAGATATCATATTAATCACACATTTTCATTATAAATAATAAGAAGGTCATAAATACCAGAAACTAATGTAGTAACAATATGATCATTATCATTATACTTTTTCTCGTGCTTAACACTGTCATCTTTATTTTCTTTTTTCGACTTATAACATTTCTTTTAAATATGAAAAATCTTTCCATAATAATGATACTAAATATTCTTATACTTTAATTTTGACTTGGTTTAGCTTTTACTTATGCTCTCTTTACTATTTCCCTTTTCCTGGTTTCTCTCCCTATTTTCAATAACCAAAACTACTAAATTGGATGATGATGAACCTTGAGATCTTCCTTTTATCTTTTTGTTCAACACATTATCTTTCATAAGTTTCAATGAAATAATACCACCAGAGGTAGAATTAGCAAGTGAAATCCATAATGTCTTATAAGTAACCATTTTTATGTGGAAAACTCCTTCAAAGCTAAGAGAAAAAACCATGTGACACATTAGTTTAAAGATCAAATGAGTTAATTAATAAGAACTAAACACATTCTGTCAACAATAACTTAATAATTATATCTCAAAACAATAATCTAATCGTTTAACATGAAATTCCATTTGTCTTATACTAGCTATCCAATATCTTAATTAGATTGTAAATTGATGTTTATTTACATGGTTTATACTAGCTGTCAACTCCTTTTTTTTTTTAATATTATTGTGGTTCCCTTCATATAAGAAGGGATTTACCTTACAAAGGTTAGATCTAAGATAATTCATTATGATATTTATGACCTTTCTTCTTATTAATCCATAGGTAGTTGCTTTGTAATACTATCTACACTTTTTTAATCAAAAGTTATTGAATTAACTTTTTTGCTTATAAATAATATATTAAGAACTAATATAATTTAAAAAACTTAATCCATAAATTAAATAAAAAATTAATCATTATGCAGTTATTATTAGTTATTAAGTACTATAATAATGCTTATTTTATAATATCATTGTAATTTATGCTTTATATTAGTTTATTTTATAAGTTATTAAATTTGAACCATTATAAATAGTCTATTTTTTATTTTATAAAAATACTATTCTAAAAAATTTATAATTAACTACTTTGTTTTTGTTATCTTACTAAGTGAAGTACATATTAATGAAAAAGTTTATGTATTTTAAAGAATAATCATTATAATTGTTAGATTATGATAATTTATTTATAAATGTAAAAATTATTCTTAAATAATGTTAGTATGTATAAGACATAATATATTTTTATTAATTTTTTTATTAAAGTATTATATAATTTTATTGATTATTTTTCCATACCAGTTCTATATTATCCTAAAAATTCATCATCTTATTTGATTAGACTATTTGTATTTACATGGGATGAGGCCAATTACCAATAGGGCTATGTATAAACCATTGCTAAGAGGTCAAAGACTAACCATTTCATAGATTTATGTTATAGAATTAAACTTCAATCGTGCTAACCCATAGGACACTTAGTCATCTTGTGAGTAGAGATGAACTAAATAAGTCTCAGAGAGTTTGAAAAAATTAGCTCAGAGTGAAGAAAGGCAAGTAAGAGGTCTGGGAAGACTAGAAAGGTAATAGGCACATGTGAGTTTAATAATGAAGAGAACTTTTTAAATTGAGTAATGTGCTTTACAAATGAGAGAAGTTAGATATTTATACTTGTTCCACCTCTTTAATATGTGACTACAATTAGTTATTTTAGATGTTTCCATAAAATACTCTAAATCAAAACTATTCTATACTAGCTAGATATTTATGAGTATAATATTCTAAATAGACAACACTTAGGCATATTTTTAGAATCTTCCTTACCATGTCTTTATGCAATAAATAAGCTAGGCATTTAATAAGCCTAATTTGATAATGCATTTAAATAGATCGTGACATCCTCTCCTACTTAATCTTGTAATGTCATTATCACATCTTCATCCTTATAATGTTGAATATGGTCAACAAATTGCCAAAGTAAATCATTTTGTTCCTAACTAACCTCATGGTCTAGCAAATTTTTTCATTTAACTAAGTATTCAGTATAATTAGGAATTCTTTTTTTTTTCAAATTACTCTATCTGTAAGGATACACTTTAATTCCCAATCAAATTCGATAATAATAATAGTTGGTATAAGCTTGAACTCACCTCAACTTAGATCTTCTTTGTCTTTATGAAAGGTTTTTAGAAGACTTATATGGAAAAAGTTACAAATTTTGAGTCTTATATGAAGTTGAACTTAGTAGGTAGCTTTCCCTATGCGTTTATCTATAAGAAATGATCCTTCATACTTTTTCACAAAGCCTTTATGCACTTTGTATAAAGATTTAAATTGGTTGGGTAGTAATTCTATCATCACCAAATCTCCCTTTGCTTATTCTTTTAGGCGTTGCTTGGTGTTAACCCATCTTTTCATTTGTTTAGCAACTTTGTCAAGGCAAGCCCTTATTATATCTACCTCTACATGCCACTCTTTTGCAAATTAATATACAATAATGTTATTTCTCATGTAAGAAGACATAAAGCATTTAAAGTTAAGGGTTGTTCTCCTATGATAATTTTAAAGGGACTTCTACTTGTTGCTTCACTTCTTTGGAGATTACATAAGAATTGGACCACATCAAGTAACTTTAGCTAATCTCACTAGTAGGCACTAACATAGTACCTTAAATACAGCTCAAACAAAGTATTGATTCACTCAGTTTGGTTGTCACTTTAGGGATGGAAACTTGTTAAGAAGTTTAGTTCAGGTCCTTAATAATTTGAACAACTCATACCAAAATTTACTTGTGAAGCGAGGGTTTCTATCATTTATTATGCTTTTAGGCACACCCTACAATTTCATCACATTTTTTAAAAATAGGCAAGTTGCTTTATCAACCTTGCAATCAGCAGGGTTGGAATAAAGGTAACATACTTACTAAATCAATCAATAACCATAATGATGCTTTCAAATCCATTAAACTCAAGTAAGACCATAATAAAGTCTATTAAGACACTTTTCCAAGGTCTTTCAATAATGGGTAGTGGTTCAAGTATACTAACTAGATATTGTTGTTCCACCTTGTCATGTTGATAAATAAGACAAGTTTGTATATAGGTGTTGACATGATTTTGCATTTATAACAATAGTAGCTTTGTTGAATAAAAGTAAGGGTTCCTACCATGCGTATGTGACCAGCTTATAAGGAATCATGACATTCCTTAAGAATTATTTTTTGCATATTTTTCCATTTGGGTATGAAGAATTAGTTGTCAACAATTATAAGGACCTCATCATTCAACCAAAATCGATGACTCTTCTCTTTGCTAGCCAATTTCAGTATATTTTTAGCAAAGTTGTCTTCTGATGTGTCTTATTTGATTCACTTAAGGAAATTGCTCTTTGATGCATTAGTAGATAAAGCAACTAGTTTTTTTTTTGACTTAACATATCGATAACAACATTGGCCTTACCTAACTTATACTGTAACTTGTAGTCAAATTTAGCTAAGAAATCTTGTTAATGAGCTTGCTTGGGGCTGAGCCTTTTTTATGATTAGAAGTAGCTTATGGCAACATTATTGATCATTATTACAAACTTACTGCTAAGCAAGTAGTGCCTATATGTGCATAAGTAATAGATTACGGTAGTCATCTTCTTGTCTTGAATGGTGTATCGCCTCTCTGTGTTATTTAACTTATGACTTCCATAAGCAATGAGGTGCCAATCTTGCATTAAGATTCCCCCAATGGAAAAGTCAAATACATCTATATGAACTTTGAAGAGCTTCTTATAGTTAGTGGCACTATGATAGGTTCTTAAGAGATTACATGTTTTAATCTCTTAAAGTAAACTTAGTATTCCTTCAACTAATAACATGTGTTATTCTTCTTAAGTAGGTCCATTAGTGGTGATACTATAGTAGAATACCCTTTAATAAATTGATGATAATAATTGACTAGCTCAAAGAAAGATCACAATTTAAGAACCTTAGTTGGAGACTTCTAATTTTAAATAGCTCGAACCTTTGCTGGATCCATCATGAACTTGTCATCCTTAATCTTGTGACCAAGGAATTCCATCTATTACTTAGCGAAAGAGCACTTCTCCTTCTTAACTCATAAATCATTTTCATGAAGAATTTAAAATACTTGTTTGAGGTAATCTTTATACTCTTTAAGAGTGTTACTATAACATAACATCATCCAAGTAAACTACCACAAACTTGTCAAGAAAAGGATGTAATACCATATTCATAAATATGTAAAATGTAGCAAGTGTGTTAGTGAAACTAAAGGACATGACTAGAAACAAAATATCCATATCAAGTCACACATGCTGTCTTTGGTTTGTTATCACATGTAATACAAATTTAGTAGTAACTCAACTGCAAATCCAACTTCGTAAAATACCTTACTTTCCTCAATTGATCAAAGAAATCAATTATTTAGGGTATTAGGTATTTATTCTTGATAAGTTGAAAATTTATAACTATACATCTTTGTATAATAGGACTTGGTCATCTCAACTATAGGAACATCATTAGAATTCATTTGCATTCCAAATTAAACAATAAATTCATTGAGCACCGTTGTCCAATTCAAAAAGCGTGAACAAATAATTGCTAATAGTGCAGTCCTCTATCTCTTCAAAGCATATGCCATCACATTAGTTGTTATTATGCACTTCCTAATAGAGTTGACACCAAAGAATTTTATTTTATTACAAAAAAATTTCTAGACCTCATATGCATTGTTACAAATATATTGTTATTAATTCTCTCCATTTCCTGTAAATCAAAGGCCATTAAAGAAAAAAGAGGAGAAACAATAAGGGGAAGAGAAGAATAAGAGAATAATGTAGGTAGCAACTAAAAGAAAAATGTCTAATGATGTACGTGTACAAACAAGGGCTTGACTTATTTGCAGGGCTAAACTTCTAGTTGAGTTATGTGATAGAAAAATGAAAATATTCTTTGAAAATTTAAGAATGCATATAATTATTTTTTTAAAAAAATAGAGATAGAGGGTAAAAACTTAATGATGGGAAAATTGCACAACAAATTCACTCTTAAAAACACATTGTGTGCATTACCCATTAAGGTATGACTATACAACTAAATATAAAATATAAATGACCATAAATGGTTCAGCAAAATGAGAAAGAAAGTTAGACAGAAAAAAGGGATAGATGCAAAGAAATTTTAGCATTATCTAACAATAATAGTTTGACATTATATAGCTATAAATAAGAGATAAATAGCAAGGGTAATTAAAAGGATTAAAGGTTGAGATAATTAACTTCTTAGGCAATAACAATTTTAACCCTCAAATGAACCAGATGAATGATAAAATTAATATTGAAAAGTAGAAAACATATATTAGATAAACCAAGGCAGTCAAAGGCTTGGGAACTCACTAAAAAAGAACCAGTCCAATTCTCCAAAAGTGACCAAATTAGCAAAACAAAAGCAAGTACTTTGCAATAGACATAACATCTCTAAGCACTTGATTGTATCATATACATACAAATTAAAGGTCCATTGTAGCTGCCTCTTTTTTCTTTTGGGGGGTTCATGTTCCATATCGAAAAAGGTCCTTTACTAGCAACCAACGTGCAGTAATAGGTGGTGCACTTGCAAATGGTGGTAGTGCACAAGGATAGCAGCAGTGGTGTGAGAAAACAACTGCAACATGTAGGAATAGTAGCAGCAGCGTGAGAAAACAATTGCAACACATTGGGATAACAATAACAACGTGAGCGGATAGCAATAGCGCACTCGAATAGCAAAAACAGCGCCAACAACTGTAGTGTGTGCAAACAGCAAAGTGCATGTAGATAGTACTAGCAGCATAATTGGACAGCAACAACAACACGTGCAGACAACATTAGCAATGTGCACAAGCAATAGTAGCACCATGTGTAGATAATATGAGCAGCGCACACAAATGGTAACAACAGCACACACAGACAACATTAGCAGTGTGTGCGAATAGCAACAACAACACATACGAACAACATTAGCATCGCATGCAGCTCCAATAATGGGTAAGACAAAACAGGCAATGAAGGAAGGGGAAGATCCATATTCTATTCTAATAGTCTGTACACATTGAGTGATCATTCTCCAAGAAAGGTTTTTTCATAAATTTTTGATAAATTTATTAAAAAACAAGGATACCTTTAGAGTAATCAAGAGATAAACTCTTTGATTGAGATATCATTGTAAGTGGTTAGGGAATAATCCTTCTACAAGTGGTTAAGGAGTGATCTTTCTATAACCTATTTGTATCTCTTGATAATAAGAGTGGACTGTGTGATTTAGAAGTAATCCTATCATATTGTGAATGTATCTCACATATTGTGGGTGAACCACATAAAAATTATTGTATATGCTTAGGTGCTTGTACATTAATTTATATTCATAAGGTTGCGTTCACATAAAGAAAAAAAATAAAAAATTAGATTATCGAATCTAACAAGTTACAAAGGTTAAATCTGAATTGATTTATAAAAAGAGTATATTTCATACAAATTCACCTCTCTCTTAGTATAAGATTTAAAAACGTTCTCATTACACAATCCCAAAATAGGGGGCAACAAATGGTAAATGAGTGAGACTTAAAAGGGAAAAACTTAGTTCAAAAATGTGAAATGTTAATATCGTGCATAGAAAATAAGACTCAAGTATTAAAAAAAAGCTAGAATTTAGCTTGAAAAGATGATTCCTAATATGCTAGGTCCAAATAAAAAGGGATCAAATTTCAAATAAATGAGATTTAAAGAAGTGAGACCCTAGTTAAGTAAAGTGACATCTTGATATTATACACAAAAGATGAAAACATAATAAAAGTTAAATAACAAGTTGAAAAAGCAATTTTAAAACATGGGATCAAAAATGGAGATTGAAATTTAAAAAGAAGTAAAATTTTAAAATGTAAGATCTCATGTCAAAAAAGTTAGGCCTGGATATCATACATATAAAAATATGATCCAAGCATGAGATTTTGGGTGAGCAAACTAAAAAAAAAACAAAAAAAAAATTAAAGCACATATGAGTGAAACATAAAAAATTTGAGTTATTGTATAAAAGACTACATCTTTAATATTATGTATAAAAAATGAGAACTTTTTTTTTCCTTTGATCCCTTTTTTGTTTTTTAAGTTCATGGGATAGGAATCATGTTGAAGTTAAAGCCCATCTTCTATTATATTCTAATCTCATTTTTATGTATGGCAACGGAATCTCATCTTTTAAAATTGAATCTCACTTTTTTGGTATTGAAATCTTACCTTTTAAGTTTTACTAATTGGAATAAGATCCTTGCTAGTAGACTCATCATGCTTTTTGTGAATAAGATCCATAGTTTACATTTATTTAGATTTGAACATTCCACTATTTTTCTTTGGTAAATAATTTTTGTAATTAAGGTGCAAAATTATTCTAACTTCATAATCTCTATTTTCTAACGGTCCACGTGTATGCGATGTGTAGTAAAGGATGCATTCCTCCAGTGACCAAGAAGATCCACAGTAATGAAGCTGTTATGAAGAGAGAATGTGGCAAGGCCGGCTTGGGATTGGGCGGGGCCTAGACATTTTGTACCTTTCCATCACAAGGAAATTGGGCGGGTCTGCCATTAATTTTGGATAAAAGGACTTGCAGCGTCAAAGGACAAGCCTAACCAAATTTCGATAGTCACTTCCTCCCATTAATGCCTCGCCTTTCTCCAAATTCAAATTGTGTAAAAACCTCACAGAGTTGCGGTTATGTAAAAGGTAGGGAAACAAAATAATTTTATTTATTATGTTAAAAATTATATAATTATATTTATTTTAATTTATTTAATATATTAATTTATTAATTAAATTTAATCAATATTAAATACAATATCATAATAACTATATATATATATATATCTATATGTATATGTTTTTTTCTCATTACATTATTAAATTTATTAATGTAGCATAAATTTTAATTTAAAAAAATAAAAAATAAAAATAAACATTTTTAATATTTTATTTTTATGTCATTTTATAATATTTAACAATTTTTTTATTTTTATTAATTTTTAATTTTTAAAAATTAAAATTTAAGGTATATCAATAAAAATAATGATCGTGATAATAAAAGTAACATACTCAATAATTTTTTTTTTAAAGAAATAAGTATAATAACAAAAACACTATGGGATGATAAGTAAAATTAACCATTTTCTAGAAAAAATATGAATCATATTTGTACTCTATGTGGTAAATTGAATCTTTTTCAATTTGAAGTTCGAAAATTTATGTGTCAAGCATAGATTAATTTCAAGTTGCCATCTATTTAATTATTACCCCATTATTGAGTCAATATAATTTTCTGAACGACAAAAAGTTCATTTATAGTAATATTAGTTTACATTTTACAATCCAGAAGTCGACAAGGATGGCTAGATCATTAGAACGACATTATAGAATATTCGAACTTCCACCTTTTTTTTTTTTTTTTTTGTCTGAACCAGTTGGGTTTGAAAAGTCAAATCAAACTTTGCTCAGCAAGAATGGAGCTTTTGTACAAATTTCAAATGCTCAAAAAATTTAAAAATCAAGCAAAGACCTATCGAATCTTGGACCATTTATGTCCGGATTTGCCTCTTTCCATTTCATCATGCGGATGGTCTCCCTTCCAAATACCCCCTTGCCTTGGAAATAAGAATTAAAATTTTCCATGTTCTATTTTGATCTTTTAATGGGCAGTTTTTTTGCCTTTTCTTTTTTGAAAGGAAAGGAGAAGATTTGAACCCCAAACATCTCCACTCCAAACCCCGTTTAAGTGGTTTGAGGTAATTTCAGTCGGGCTAAGGCAGTATCCTAGTTGTTAAGCAAAAAATGGATTATCTTACATTAATTGAATTTTCTAGTTAAACTAATTAATATTTGCATTAGAATAAATATTACAATAAAGTGTTCCCTACCAAGATCGCGGGTTAGAAAAATTGAAGAAAGCAGAAGATGCTGTCAAGCCATTAGTGAATTTACTGCAGACGAAGCTTTCAGTAATGTTGGCTTTATGTAATAAAAACCAAAAGAGCTTGGAGATCCCACGAATGTCTTCATCTCCAAAGTCTTCTTATTTGTTTAAAATCAGTTTCATCTCTAGCTATGCGTCCCTCCTTCCGACGTCATGTGGCCTCACAGTAGTATTTTACCCTTAGTTAAACACTCTATTATACTCTTTCCAAGCTGCACTTTTTGTCCGTCGTTTTCTTTTTTTTTTTACTCTTGTTTGATTTTTAACCTTCCAAAGCCACAGTCACAAACAACCAATGCAAACATACGTCTCTTGGACTAATGTTATCTGAAAGTGTCAGGGCTATTAGATACTTCAACAAGTACTGTAAGAACATATTCGCCACAAATATAAACCCTCCCATTGAAAAATTTTCTTTTATGATACCCAAATTTCTTAATCTTTATAGGTACCGGCGGAGAAGTCGGCCATCCAGCTAGAGCCACAGATTCTTGACAAACATAAACGGAGACCATTCCCCTGTAGAATTGAGTGTTGAGATCGCACGTTAGCAATCATTTTAACAAGAATGTCGACGACGACAACAAAAACCATTGATAAAATAATGAGAACCGATTTAGTGTGAATTTCAAACCACTGTATTTGACGTTAGGTAATGATTTATTTCATATGAAAAGCAAATGCATGATTTAGTTTGTTGATGTTGACATCTAAGTAAATTTAAGGTTTAGTTTTGCTCTATATTCTACCAATGAGAGAGAAGCTTGACAAGTGAAAACCAATAAGGCATTCTTTCCAGCAATTGTTAGAAAGAGTCAAAACAAGGTAGATGGGAAAACATACCTATCAATAATAATTATTATATATATAAATGGGGAAAACTTCAAATTTCTGAGCTAAAATATTTGTAATATTTATAAGTTATTTCATTAAGTTACTTTCGTTTGAGTGGCTTAAGGAGATTGTATGACTTGTTAACAGATTTAAATTCACGTGCCATGTACACACACACACAAATATATATATATATATATATGCTAATACGTATAAATAGGCTAATATTTGGAGAAAGTACAAAAATTTAGTTGTGTGGTCCAAAAGACAACTATCTGGAAAATGAAAGGGCGATAGAGTTACGAGAATACAAAGGCCGAGGAAAATGATATAGGTTTCTTTTCATGGCGGATAATATTGAAATTTTAAATGTGAAGGTGTGAATTTTTATAGTTAAAAAAATTTTGCATTAAAAGTGTTAAGAGAGAAATAATTAATATATAAAAAAAGATTTATACACCTAATGACTCAAGTTTTTAAGTTGACCTATTATTTAAATTCACAAATTTGTTATATAAGAATTCTGCTCAAAGCGTTTTCTTAACATTTTCCTAACAACTTATATCAAAACTAATCTTCTCTCTTTTATTTATCACAAAAAAGATATAAATATCTTTTTTTTTTTCCTAAAGAGTGTAGGAAACAATGCTTATAATATATTTGAATATTTCAATTCAAATTAATTTTAATATTAATTTTAACATTTCATATTATATTATGGAATGTAATTCATTGGTATATGCAAAATTAAAAGATTATTTATAAAAAGTTATTAAAAAGTGTCTAGAGAATCTTTCCACAAAAGGGGTCCTTAACAATGACAAAGTAGGTTCTTTAATAGTTTTGATTACTTTTTATTCTCAAGATGATTCATTTAATGTCTATATACACTATGCTCAACAAGAGGGATTTAATGTCATTAAGCAATGTATAAAAAATGATGAAGATAAATAATCAAAATATTTTACACTTATATGTACTAAAAGTGAAATGAATGTTTGCATCTAATAATGATTTTAATCTAAGACCATAAAAAAAAAGGATTGCAAGGCCAAGATTAATGTCATTTTTGGTGTAAATGGAAAATTCACAATTTTTCGTGTCTACTTAAAGTATAATTATGCACTTAGCCTAAACAAGGTACAAATTTTTCAATGTAATAAGAATTCAGTTGCAGATGTAAAGATGAGATTTAAATTGAATGATCAAGTAAGTATACATTTAAGTAAAGTTATTATTCTTTAGTCATTGAACTTAGAGGATATAAAAATTTAGCATATATTGCAAAAGATTATAGAAATTATAGTGTTAAGGCAAGAAAACTTCAATTAGGCAATCAAATGCTAAAATACTTTCTAACTACTTTTCTCACATGAAAATTAAAAATCTTAGGTTTTTTAATAAGGAAGAATTAATGATGATTGTCAAATAAAAAATATGCTTTAGACTAATGTGTAATCCATAGCTACTTATCATTCTTTTGGTGATGTAATTTCATTTGATACAACATACTTGACTAACAAGTATAATATTTCTTTTTTATAGTAGTGAATCATTATTAGCAAATGTTATTGTTTGGGTGTGACTTATTATCAAATAAAGACACAAAGTTTTATATTTAATTGTTTAAGACATGGTTAGATTGTATGTTAAGTTGTCTTATAGAAGCAATAATAATTGACCAATGCTTTACAATTCAAGCAATTGTGGTATTTCCAAACACTCAATATCATCTTTGTTTTTGGCATATTATGAGAAAAAATTCCAAAAACATTTGGTGGGATAAACCAATACAAAGCTATCAAGAAAATATTAAAAAGGGTTATACATAAGTTAATAGACATTGATGAAGATGTAAGATAAAATGATCAAGGCTTATAACTTCAAGGAGAATTTATTGGTAGATTCCTTATACAAGGATTGCCATCATTAGGTTCCAGTTTATGTTAAGAAAACATTTTGGGTTAGAATGTTAACAACTTAAAGATGTGAAAGGATAAATGCTTTCTTTAATGGTTATATGGGTTTTACAACTTAAAATAATTTGTGGAACAACATGACAATGCTTTGAAAAATAAAATTTAAATGGAAAACCAAGCAAATTTTGCTTCTTATAATTCAACCATTCCTTTAATACTAATAATTATTTTGAGAAGTAATTGCAATAAGCTTAATGTCATGGAGTTAAACTCTATTCATACTAACCCGTGTAACACTTAGTCACCTTGTAACTAAAGATAAACTAAGACAAGTCTTAATGAGTTTAAGAGAATTGACTTAAAGCAAAATAAGGCAAGTAAGAGGTTTAAGAAGATTAAAAGGGTAATGGACATAAGTAAGCTTAGAAATGGATAGTAATGGAGAACTTCCTCTTCAATTGAGTAATTTGTATTAAAAATAAGAAATGTTGGGGTATTTATTCTTGTTTAACCTTTTTAATGTATGGTTAAAATTATGCATTCTAAATGTTTACATAAACCATTCTAGATATAAGACTATTCTAGACTATTTAGATATTTAAAAGTAGAAAGCTAATAGAATATTCTAAATAAGTAGTTCTAGTAACACTTAAGCATACTTCTAGAATCTTCCTTCTTATGTCTTGCATTACAAATGGGCTAAGCAATGCTAGTAGTCTTTAGAGGTTTGGTAGGCCTTGTTAAGCAATGTACTTGGATGGGTTGTGACACTTTCTCCATTTAATCTCGTGATGTCCTCATATTATTTTTCTTATAGCACTAGATATCATCTGTAAATTACCAAAGCAATTTTTCTCTTTTCCAACTAACCTCATGGTCTAGCAACTTCTTATATTTAACCAAGTACTTAATATGGTTAGGAACATTTTTTTTTTGAATTATTTTATCATTAAGAATACACTCTAATTCCTTGTCAAATTTAATGATACAATAATTGGTGCATGTCTATACTTACTTTGATTTGGACATTCATTGTCTCCATGAAAAGAATTTAGAAGATTTACATGGAAGATATTATAGATCTTAAGTCTTTAGGGTAGTTAGACTTAGTAGACAACTTTCCCCACACACTTAACAATAAAAAATGACCTTTCATATTTTCTTACTAAGTTTTTGTGCACTTTATTTAAGAATTTAAATTGATTAGACAACAACTTTACCATTACTATATCTCCTTCCTTATATTCCTTTAGGTTTTACTTAGTATCCACTCACCTTTTTATCCATTTAATGATTTTGTCGAGACAGGCCTTAGTTATATTTATCTTTTCGTGACACTGTTATGAATTTGTAGGTAGTAAGGTTAATTTCTATGTAAGAAAAGCAAACAGCCCTTGAAGTTAGTAGTTGTTGCACTTGGATTGTGTAATTGCGTCATGTAATTATGCAATTGCTTTGTCTTTCAACCTTGGTTAGAACTTGTGGGTGATAAATCTTTTAAATGGAGCAGTTGTTATAAGACCAGTTCAACAGTTGGAAGTCTCAGTGGCCATTCGAAATTCGCAACAAGAGCTGATTGGAAGCACATGATGTGCCTGCAATTTATAGTCAATGCGGTGCTTTTAGGGGTGGCTACAAGTAGTGTTCGTGAAAATCTCGTTTTAGTTTTTAATCAATGGAGATAAACTAACTTATAATTTATCAAAAATAGAACAAAGTGGGTCAGATTCCGTATGTAGCTAAACAATTCTCTTAATTGATAGCTGATTCCTATTTATGCAGTTATAAATGAATGATGAATGGTTAATTAGCAATCTTGCATTTCTTCATGTTAAAGTTATACCTATTTTTTTTAACTTTATCTGTACTTTTTTTTTCTTTTTTCTTTTTCCTTTTCATTTAGCAAGATAAAAACCTTGGTTAGTAAAAGGAAGAGGTTTAAAGGCTCAAGGCGGAGGCTGTTGGTCATCCTAAAATGGTTCAAAGGCTTAAAAAGTAGGGAAAAGTGTGAACTGTGAAGCTTTGAAAACGTCTGACATGCATGTACAGTCTGACTTCTTCAAGTCTTAATTTTATGAGCAAAACTACGTGGCAAATGCTTAGAGAATAACAAAGGGCTACACATTGAGGTGATAACTTGAGATTAAAATAATTATGTGATAAATTAATAAAAATAAAGTAATTTGATTGATTTTTTTGGAGGCATGTGATTGTGTCTTTTAAAAGGTTTAGCAAACTACTTTGTCTGTAATTTTACACCTGGGTAAAAATCGACAAGAAGTTTGAGTGGGATAAATACTCTCTGGTCCCGAAGCACTGGCAAGCTCGCCTCAGCCCCCGGTGGCGCGTGGAAACCGATGGGCCCATTACGTTTTTAGGGGCAAAATTGCCGCTTTCAATTATTGTCCTCTAAGATGTGCAAGTGTTTTTTTTTAATCTTTTTTTTTTTTAAATTGTACATTTATATTCATATGTTGACTATTCTTCAACACTTATCCTCGGGAGAAGATATGGCGCAGACGCACTCGCCATGTCCTTTAGCATTTTATACCACAAAACAACATAAAGATGTGACTCGGAATGTTTGTCATCTAGCTCGATCAATATGGTCCCCATTACCAACTGGGAACCGAAAAATTGCCGTCCAAAGCAACTGAAATTGACGGCCCACCTGCTTGTGCTAGAAAAGATGGCTGCCTGGGGAAGAGGACAAAATAGAGTTCGCTGCTACGAAATTGAAGCGAATATTATTTAACAGGAGATATCCCCTACTTTCCATCATGCAACAACAAACAGCAGTGTTCTAGCTAGTAGCTACAATGTCCCTCCTGCAACCATACCTGAACATCCTCACCCTTGGACTCACTGCTGTACTTGTCTTTGTCTTCTCTTACCATCTGTTAAGAAGATTCAAATCCGATAATATCAAAGCCTCGCCAGAGCCTGGTTGGGGGTGGCCTATAATAGGTCATCTTCCCTTGTTAGCAGGGCCCGAACTTCTCCACATAAAGTTAGCGGCCTTAGCAGACAAGTATGGTCCAATTTTCACCATCAGGATTGGGCTATACCCCACTTTGGTGGTCAGCAGCTGGGAATTGGCTAAGGAAATATTCACCATAAACGATGTGAATGTCTCTTCCCGCCCACAATTGACTAGTTTCAAACTTATGAGCCACGATTTTGCCAATTTTGGGTTCTCTCCGTACGGCGAGTTCTGGCGTGAACTCCGCAAAATAACAGCTTCAGAGCTATTATCTAATAGCCGGCTAGAGCTCCTAAAACATGTTAGAGCCTCTGAAGTTGAGGGCTCCATCAGAAATCTGCACAAGCTATGGATTGAGAACAAAAATGAGGGGAACAGAGTTTTGGTTGAAATGAAGCAGTGGTTCGGTGAAATAAATACTGATGTGATTCTTAGAATGGTTGCTGGGAAGAGATACTTTGGTGCTGGCATGGTGGGTGACAAGAACGAGGGACGGCGATTCCAGAAGGCGATGAGGGAGTTCTTTCATTTATTAGGGGTCTTTGTGGTAAGGGATGCAATTCCATTTCTTGGGTGGTTGGATTTGTGTGGACATGAGAAGGCCATGAAGAGAAATGCAAAGGATGTTGATAGTATCATTACAGAGTGGTTAGAGGAGCATCGTAGGAAGAGACATTCTGGTGGAGTGGCAAACGAGGAGCAAGATTTCATGGACGTCATGCTGTCTGCTCTCGATGGTGCTGATCTTTCCTGTTACGATGCTGACACAGTCATAAAAGCAACATCCATGGTACTCAACATCAATTCCCTTCTAATTAACCTTTTCACTCTCTTGGATTCTTGCGTCCCTTATAGAATATTATTGATGATGTCACCGAGTAATTATCAATAACTCTGAGACCATTATTAACGATCGATATCAATACTGAGGAAACTTTTTTTCTCAATAGCGACACAACTGATAAAGATTGCATCGTGTAGACTATTATTGCAGGGGGTACAGATACCATAGCGGTTAGCACAACGTGGGTGCTGGCGCTATTGCTGAACCATCCGCTTGTATTGAGAAAGGCGCAAGAGGAATTGGACTTCTACGTTGGCAAAGAAAGACGAGCAAAGGAATCAGATATTGATAAGTTGGTCTACCTCGAAGCAGTTGTCAAAGAGGCACTAAGGCTGTACCCGGCAGGTCCACTCTCAGGACCCCGCGAATTCGCGGAAGACTGCACCGTAGGTGGATGTCATATTCGGGCAGGCACCAGGCTTTTAGTGAACATTCATAAGATCCAGAGGGACCCACGAGTCTGGTTCAATCCAACGGAGTTCGATCCCGAGAGATTCCTTGGCCCTCATAAAGATGTTGACGTTAAGGGCAGGCATTTTGTTCTGATGCCTTTTGGTGGTGGCAGGAGAGCCTGCCCTGGGATTGCTTTGGGCATCAAAATGATTCACTTAGTGCTGGCGAGTTTCCTGCAAGCGTTTGAGGTCTCGACTCCATTAAATGCACCAGTTGACATGACTGGGTCCGTTGGTATTACGAACAGTAAAGCCACCCCACTCGAGGTTCTCGTCAAGCCCCGCTTGCCTCCTAAACTATACCAATAGATCGAGAAGTTGGCTGCATCTTTCCAAAATTTCATATGAATTTGTAACGTATCCTATTTATGCAATGTGCATCGGAAGGTTGTTCTGCGTCCTTTTATCCTCTGTAATAACAAAAGGCTTGCTTTTAAATGTTGTCCAAGGTCGCCCCAATCTTGTATATTATTTCGATTTCTTCCTCGTAGTAATTATTGTGGAAATTTCCAAAAAGGCTTGCTAATCTCTAAAAATATTAGGTAACTTAATTCAATTTTTTTATGCAAGATAAGAAAAAGTTATGTATTCAAGCAAAACAAATAAAAATTTAACACTTTTTTTTTTTTTGAATTTAAAGCAGAAGAGTGATAGATATGAAAATCATTTTCATTTTTTTATTATTAAAAAATTATTGAATAATAAATTATATAATAAATTTATTTTTATTTTTATAAAATTTACACTTTTATCATAATTAAAATCTCAAATTTAAGAAATAAGAAATTAAATTTCTATTTATTTAGCGTGTGTATTATTATTTCAACAAATACTTTATTGCCATGTTATGTTACTCAAAACTCAGGCGTGATATTTGATTGTAAATTATGTGACAAATTTGATGAAATAATGATATCAAAAAAATATTTTTAATTAATATTATTATTGTAAAAATTAATTCTAATTAAAAAATTTAGGTTTAAAAAAGGTAAAATAAAAGAATAACTCTTGAATTTTTTTAATTGTTCTATCCCCAGGTGCACACGTACATGCAAATATGCATAAATAAGCTAAACGACAACTGTCGGAAAATGAAAGTGCGACAGAGTTACGAGAATATAAAAAAGTGTCTTGCTCTTGCGTACGAAAAATGGAAATTGAAGGAAAAGCCGATAGGGCATATAAATACAAAGGCTGAGGAAAAGGTGATGGATGCTATCCAAATGAAACTTTTGTTCCTATATTTCATAGTTTTATTAAATATAAATATAATATAATTTAAAGGACAAAATAATTGTTGAAATCATTTTAATTTTTTTATTTAAGTTTATTAACAGATTATTATAAATTATTATTGTGCAAAATTTTACTTTTTAATTTAAAACATTTTTAGAAGAAAATGAGGAGAAGAAAGATAATAACCCTATTGTATTGGACATGCAATATCTTGCTATTCTAAGGAGTATTTACATAGATTTGTGTTAATTTGTGATAAATTAAAATTTAATGTCTATACTTTTGAATATTATATATTAAATTTTATAAAATTTTCAATCAAATTTAATTTAATTTTTATTTTATATTTTCTTAATTGTTTTTATGTGTGCAATCCATTAAAATTTTAATATATTGGTAACAAATAAAAATTATAATTTCAAATGATTAAATAAATTGAACTCTTTTAATTTATTATTAGTTTTTTACTTAATCAATTTATATTCATATATCAAAATTGGCCTTTATTCACCTATCATGACCACTAACATGTTAAAACTATTTAAGTAATTTAATTAATTATTTTAGTTCACAATATCTAAATCTCATTCAATCCTTTTATTACACTAATATTTTAATAAACATTAAGTATGAAATTAGTATTTAATTCATACTATCTAATTCTATTAATTTTTAAATATTCATATGATCATTAATGTCATGAATAAATTCATAACTATTTATGAATCATCATCCCACCTTGCACAATGACTTTTTAAATCAATATTTGTTAGGAATAAATGATGATTATTTCAAGGTGACAACATTTGTATTGATCATTCAATTATCACCATATAATTCATGATATGTTAAACTTTATCCCTTTAACCAACCATTGATTAGCACAACATTGAGGTGAAATCAAAGTATATTAATTTTTATATAAAATATTTTAGTAATTTCAAATCTAAAGATGACTTACATAAATATCATATAAGAAAATTTTCATATATATAAGTAATGCTTTATTTAGGAATTCTTAAAAAATATTTAAATTATCAATAACAAATGATTATTATAGAAGAAAAATTTCAAGTTAATATTTTAAATTTAAATTTATATGTTTGGTAATTACTGTGAAGTAGATTATAATAATAATTATTATTAGACTAATTTTTTCTTTTTATAGTAATTTTAACATTTTAAAATTTCATATTATGTTATAATTCTTTTTCATATTTTATTAATTTTTATTTATATTTATTATTTTTAAAATTTTAGTTATATTTTTTTATACTAACTTGACACATGTATTATAATACATTATATATTAATTGATTTTGATTATAAATTAAGTTAAATAACTATAAAGAAAATTAAATTTTCATTACAAATTAACTATTTCATTTCTCATTCAGTTTAGTTTTAATTTTATTTTCAAATCATGAAGAAAATTACCCTCAAATTACTTTACATATCAAGATACTTTAGCCGAGGTTCAAAAGGTATTATCATCGTATAAATTTCATTTATTTTATTTTTAAGAGGGAATTTTAGACGGGTCGGGTTTCAAGACCAATCCATTTTCAACAGCATCACAAAATCTAATAAAAACCAAAAAAAAAAAAAGGGCTCTCCCCAGGTCACCGAGCTCATCTTCCTGAGGATACGGGACGCGAGCAACTGAGCGAGAGAGTTAAAGGAGTGGAGAGGGAGAGAGGGAGAGAGGAGCCAGCGATGACGGTGTTTCACTTCTTCAACTGTGCGATTCTCACCTTCGGCCCTCACGCAGTTTACTACTCCGCCACGCCTTTGTATTCTCCTCTTCTCCCTTCCCCCCCAAACCTCCGCTTCCCCTTTCTCTCCTAATTAGATCTGCCATCGAATCCCTTCTTTCACATCTCGGTCACTTAATTCTTAACATTTCTGTTTTTGTACATTCCTTCTTCTTCTACGCTTATTATATGATTCTGCGTATCATCGCATCGGAAATTGGAAATGGTTTCCGTTGACTGATTGCCTTGTTTTATTACATACGCAAGTTTTGTTTGCTTTAGTAAAATCGTATGTTTGTAGGTCTGAATACGACACGCTTGGAACCTCTATCAAGGCTGCGCTCGTTTATCTTGGAACCGCATTGGTTAAGGTTTGCATTAGGCGCTTAACTAAATTATGCCTTCAAATTGTGCTCGAATTTATTTTTTTTCTCTCTTTTTAATTGTGAATTTGGTCAATAGTTAGATGCTTGTTTTCATGGGTTCTCGTCAGTGACGATCATTCAATTATGCTAAAGGTAGGCCGTTTCTCCTTTATGTTGGCAGCTTGTTTGCCTCGCCACTTTCCTTAAGGTATCGGAGAATGACAGCTTCGATCTGTATCAGGTAGCCAAATGCTCTGGTTTTGATTGAAACGTTCTGGGTTTCTTGCCTTCTCCTGAATGAATCCACGGATAGGTTATCTGACTAATTAAGGTTACCTGAGTTATTACGAACATCTTCTCTTTGCAGGAACTGTTGAAAGCTCTAATTGGTTTTATAGATGTTGCTGGGCTCTACTTTGCCTTGACCCAGTTGACTCACAGGAACATATCTCAGAATCATAAATTTCAGGCTGTTGGACTCGGTGAGTGTTACTTGATTTACGGCCATATGTCTCTTATTCTCTATGCCTTAATTCTGCCCGCAAATCCTTTAGAATTTTGTCTCAATTTGTGGGGGCATTAAGTTTTAGAGTTCAAAAAAATAATGGCCAATGCCATTACCATCATCCATGGGTACCCCAAGTTAGTTAAAAGTGGAGAACCTGTAACTAAAGTAAACACATCATGGATAACTTCTAGGGATATGCTCCTTCAGAATTTCTAGAAGACATTTTGGAAGCTTTTGACATGAGAAATGCAAGAACCCTAACTGAACCACACTATTATTGGTGATCAGGCTTTTAGCAGAACCTATAAATTTTCTTTCTGCATAATTTTTGTTCTTTATGCTTGTGATATGCACTGTTAGATATCAAAATAAACTTGAATCAACTTATAAACTCCCTGTTAATGATCTCCCTTTCTGCTGACATTAATGTTGAATCTTCATTAGCTCTAAGGCGCCTGTCCCTGGACTGCAGGGTGGGCTTTTGCTGATTCTGTGTTACATAGACTAGCACCTCTTTGGGTGGGTGCCAGAGGTCTAGAATTCACTTGGGATTACATTCTGCAAGGTCTTGAAGCAAATGCAAACCTGGTATGTTTATTTCTTGACACCCATTGTTTTTATTTTTCTGTCAATGATTTTGGAGTGATTGTGGCATTCAAATTAGCAGTTTCGGCTAAGTTTTTTTTGATTGTGGGAAGATCAATTAGTTGATGTTAAAAGTTTCCTGCATTTCAGAGGGGTTTTTCCTTATCTATTGATTTCTGTTGCTTTGTTTTTGGATACAGGTGTTCAGCATATCTCTTGCTGCATTGGGATCCCTGATGTGGCTTCGTAAAAACAAACCCAAGACATTGATTCCAATAATATATGCATGTGCAGGGATTGTGGCAACTATGCCATCCATCACAAGGTCTGCCTGTTTTTAATTATCCTCACATCACCATCATGAGTTTTTGTTTTATAATAATCATTTTCATATAATAAGTCATTCATGAGTTTTCTAACCATAGTTGAGGCTTTTTTGCAATATCAAATTGATGTAAGTTTTACGTCTTATTCCATACTAGAGAAACAATATGATATAGAATTCTCGTGCTTTAAAATCTTCTTGAATTTATTAGAAGTCTAGTTTGCCTTTGCTTCAAATAGTTTTCCTCTACATGTGTGACTATATCTGTCAAAGACTAGTAATACAGCAAATGATTGGCAAACATATCCAAGGCATTTGTGCTTTCTTCTTTTGGGCTGTAACATAAACTGCACTTGGCCTAGTCATTTATTGATCTCCCTAGATATGGCTTTTGCAGCTACTTAAGAAGAGGTTTGGGATGGCATTTTCCAGAAGTGGTGGGCTTTGAATTATTTACCTCTCTGGTGATGGCTTTTATAAGTTGGCAACTCTTTGCTGCATGTCAGAGACCATCTTGAGAAAGGCAAATATCATTCCTTGCATATCATAGTTAGTCCACTATTAGGCTTTTATAGGAGCATTTGAAGAAATTCAATGGGTGGAGTTGGTGCCAAACATCCTCCTAGAGGTTGTTACATTGTTTTATTTTGGATGCCACAACTTTCCAAACCTTTTAGTTTGTTGTTGGAACTTATGGATGTGGATTTTTTTTTCGGTAAGGTGTTCAGTGTGGGTGGTGTTTTGTGTTTTCTATTGTTTTTTTACCCAAAAAAAAAAACCCCTAAAAACTTGTTCAACGCTTCTTGTTACTTTTTAATTTTCATTGAAAAATTAAAAGCATTTTTTATTTTTGATAAGTCAACAAGTTTGGGAAAATTTTGAGGTTTGTTCAAGTACAATGTTAAATTTTTGTTATTATTTTTTGTTTGTTGTTTTATTTGTGTTATCTACCATTTGTTTTTGGTAAATTGTTGTTTACTTTTGTTTTCTGATATTCACAATTTTTTTTCTTACAAAGATTTTGTTTTATGAATTACGTTTAATGTGATATTTGATAATAATAGATCGTTGAGATGAAATGTAATATAATTGGGTCTTAAATAGAAGTTAGAAAAATACAAGTTTATGATTTTTTATTCAAAATAGTAACTAGATAATCCTTTTCTCTAAAATCAAATATCTAGTTAGGAAATTGGGTAGTAACTGGTTGAAAGGACCCTAGCTTTCATTTAAGTTGGAACATACAGAAAATAAGATTCACTTTGGTGTGAGGTGGAAGAGCCAACTTGTAAACAACTCACTTTATATGCTTCAAAACCTTAAAGGAACTATAAAAATGTGGAAAGAGTTTCAATGTAGCATGTTGGACCATTGAGGATTGTCTATAGGTTTGTAACCTTAAGTAAATCTATAAGTTTGTAACTTCAAGTAAATCATACTTCCAACTTAAAAAAATCATTCACTCGTATGCTTATTGGTAACTTGATACATCCTTTGTTGGGTATGTTCCATGTGTTGTTTGAGTAATTGGAATACGAGCTACCTTTACAAAACTTATTGATCTATAGTTACCACTTTTAAATCTCCAAGTATGTAAGGAACATAAATAAGTGGGGTATAACCATAAAAAGTTTCAAATGGAGTAATTAGTGGTAGCATGTTAATGAAAATTATACCACCATTTAGCCATAGATAATCATTTACACCACTGTTGGGGAGCACACCTAAAATAGGTTCAAGGTATCTATTGACCATATGTAACTTAATTTCTTGTAATTTGAATAGTTCTTGCTAAAATGCACTTAAAAACACAAATTCTTTGTCATTAATTATGACTTTTGGTAGGCCTTAGAATTTAAAAATGTTCTTTAAGAATAATTGAGCCATTGAATTGGTTGTATAAAGGCGTGTTAAATGTCACGGGGCTATTACCCTCTCCCCAAAAGGCAACTTGTTAGGGTGTGCAACGCCTATGCTTATAAGGCTCAGGGATTTCTTTCTCTTTTTCAATGTGGGACTTTGTCACATTCTCCCCACCAAATTTATTGACATCCTCGTTGTGACTGGGGCTCCCCTGCCTACTCTTGTGCCTAGAGCGCTTGGTGGTAGATGTTAGATTCGGGTTGGGTCAACTTTGATACCACTTGTCATAGAGTTAGGCTTTACTCATACTAACACGTGTAACACTTGGTCAATCTTGTGAGAGAAGATAGCTATGTAAGCCATGGAGAGTTTGAGTAAATCAGCGGAATGCGTGTGAGGGGAAAGTAAGCGAATTAGAAATGTTAGAGAAAAAGGGATAGATAGTACAAGAGAACTTTACAAGTAAACTTGTATTAAAGGAAAGGATTTGTGTTGTACAATTGAGATGGGTGACCTATTTATATATCTCATGGAAAGCTCTTAGAATGGAATATTCTAGCTATTTACAAGGAGTATTCTAGATAAGCATTTAATACGGTCCTTTCTAGAATTCTTTAGGTAGTTGTAACGTATTTTGTAGGAAGTCTCTAGATGAAGACACTTCTGCGTACCTTTCGTAGGCAATAAAGGAGTTGGACAATGTTGGCAGCTCGTAGAGGTTTAGTCTTGGCTCGAATTCGCACCTTAAGGGTACGTGAATAGGTTGGATCAACGTATCCTTGTGATATCGTCAATCTTGCGAGAAAAGATGAGTTAAGTAAGCCTTGGAGAGTTTAAGTGAATTGGCCGAATGCGTGTGAGGACAAAGTAAGCGAATTAGAAGTGCTAAATAGAAAGGGATATAGAGCACAAAAGAACTTTGCAAGTTAACTTGTATTGAGAGAAAGGATTCGTGCTGTACAATTGAGATAGGTGACCTATTTATACATCTCAAAGGAAGCTCATAAAATAGAATATTCTAGTTATTTGTAAGGAGTATTTTAGATAAGCATTTATACGGTCCTTTTCAGAATTCTCTAAGCAGTTATAGCGCATTTTGCAGGAAGTTTCTAGATGAAGGCACTTCTGCATGCTTTTGGAACCTTCCATAGGTAGCAAAGCAGTTGGACAATGCTAGTAGCCTGTAGAGGTTTAGTCTTGACTTGAATTTGCACCTTAAGGATATGTGAATGAGCCAAATTAACATATCCTTATGACATCTTCCTCCACTTAATTTTGCAACATTTTTGTCGCATTTTTAGCTTTATATTACTGAATGTGATTGACAAATTGCCAAAGCTGGTCCTTATGTTCCCAACTAGCCTCTTAGTCTAGTAAATCTTTTCATTACACTAAATATTTGGTGTAGTTGAGAACTCTCTCTCTGGATCACTTTATTAGCAAAGATGTGTTCCATCTCTTTGTTAAATTTGATGATCATAACTATTGGCGCGCGGATCTTTAGTTTAAGAGGGAGTTGGACTTTCCCATAAGCTTAATGATAGGAAATGGTCTTTCGTAGTTTTGTACCAAGTCTTTGTGTACTTTGCATAGAAACTTGAATTGGTTGGGTAACAGCTTCACTATCACAATGTCTCTTGTTGCGTAGTCCTTTGGGCGTTGTTTGGAGTCAGTCCATTTTTTCATCCTCTTGGTCTCTTTGTCGAGGCAAGCCCTTGTTATGTTCGCTTCTTCATGTCATTCCTTTACAAACTTAAAGGCAGACAAGTTATTGCCAGTGTAAGGAGAGGTAATAATACTTGGTGTTAATGGTTGTTGTCCTATAACAATTTTAAATGGACTTTTGTTTATGGCCTCACTCTTTTAAAAGTTGTATGAGAATTGGGCAGCGTCGAGTAGCTTTGTCCAATTTTGTTAGTGAGCAATGATATAGTGCCTCAAGTATTATTCAAGCAAGACATTAACTCGCTTGGTCTACCCATTGCTTTGAGGATAGAAGTTTGTTGAGAAGTTCAGGTCGGTTCCCAGCAACTTGAATAGGTCGTGTTAGAATTTGCTCGTAAAATGAGAATCTCTGTCACTGATTATGCTCTTTGGTACACCCCATAATTTTACTATGTTCTTGAAGAATAGGCGAGCAGTTTCGTCTATCTTATAATCAGCAGGGGCTGGAATGAAGGTGTCATACTTGCTGAACCGATCAACTACTGCCATGATGCTTCAACATCCTTTGGACTTTGGTAGAATCAAAATAAAGTCTATTGAGACACTTTTCCAAGGCTTATCGAAAGTGGGTAGTGGTTCAAGAAGGCCAGCTGGTGGCTGTTGTTTTACCTTATTTTGTTGACAAACTAAGCAAATTTGCACATAGGCTTTGATGTCTATATGCATATGCGATTAGAAATAATGTTGTTGGATAAGAGTAAGGGTTCGTGTTATACTTGGGTAACTACCCTATAGGGAATCATGGCGTTTCTTGAAAATTTCCTTCCACAAGTTTCCCTACTTAACACAAAGACTTGATTCTCGATTGTTGTTAGGACTTTGTCGTCCACTTAAAATCAACGAGTCTTCCCTTCATTAGTCAATTTCAGTAGATTGTTGGTCAATTTGTCTTGTCATGTACTTTCCTTGATTCGTTCAAGGAGGTTGCTCGTAGGAGTACTAGTAGTAAGGGCCTTTAGTTTCGTCTTCCTCCTCAATGCATCAACAATAACATTGATTTAACTCAGCTTATATTGCAGTGTGTAATTAAATGTAACTAGAAAGTTTTGACAATGAGCTTGCTTGGGGCTATTTCTTCTGTATCTGGAAGTAGTTCGTAACAACATTATCGATTATGATTATAAACCTACTTTCAAGGAGATAATGTCTCCAAGTGTGCAAGCAGTGGATGACAATAGTCATCTCTTTGTTTTGGATGGTATGTTGTCTTTTTGTGTTGTTCAACTTATGACTTTCATAGGCAATGAGATGCTTATTTTGCATTAAAACTTTCAATGGCGAAGTCGGATGTATTGGTGTGAATTTCAAAAGGTTTTTCAAAGTTCGGTAGCACCACAATAGGTTCCTTGGAAATTGCTTGCTTTAATTTTTTGAAAAAAGTTTGGCATTCCTTCGTCTAATGCTAAGTGCGGTTCTTCTTCAGTAAATCGGTTAGTAGTGCAGTTACGACAGAGTATCCCTTGATGAACTTGATGAACCGATGATAATAATTGACAAGCCTAAGGAAGGATTGTAGTTCTGGGACCTTGGTTGGAGGTTTCTATTGTTAGATGACTCACACCTTTTGCTAGAAGACTTGCTTAGGTGTTCAATGTACTCTTCAAGTGTGTTGCTATACACTATGATGTCGTCCGAGTAGATTATTACGAATTTGTCAAGAAAAGATTGTAGTACCTTGTTCATGAGCATGCATAAGGTAGTTGGTGAATTGGTAAGGTCAAAGGGTATGACTAAGAATTCGAACACTTAGTAGTGTGTCACATAATACTTTAACTTAAATGATAAAATATTATAAAATATCTAAAAAATTTTCATATCCTTTCTAAATAATTTACTAAAATTTCAAATTATGCTAAAATACTATAAAACAAGTAAATAAATTGCAAAATGATAATTAGAATATAATTTGTACGATGATAAAAAATAGTTTTTATGGTGTGTTCTATATCAGACCCATCCACTTAAAAGAAACTCACCATTGAGTCAATAATGAGGAAATGATGCCTTTCATGTCATAAAAATAAATATTTAGAATAAATTAGTATTTTTAATATAAACTAATAATTTCTATTATGAATCATCGTATAAGTAATTAATACCAAATTATCATTTACTTGATACTCTACTCCAAGAAAATCAATATAACAAGATGAAAAATGAACAAAATCTTGGAACTTACGGTTATGAATTCACCTTTTGAGTTAATAGAATTCACAGAAGTTACTATAATTGCTTAGTACTCATTGAAATCTCCATTATCATAAAAGGAATCATTAAAATCAATTAAAACATATTCTAAAATTAAACTTATTTCCTTAATTTCAATAGGTAGAAAATAAATATTAAATCAGTTTTTATCTCTTTCTAAAATCTCGTCAAACATATTATCATTACAGAATTCCAACACTAATAAATTTTTTATATTTACCCATAATTAAATTTCTAACTTACCATATCTTAATAAAAAATATTGAGTATTATTAACTATCTCAAAGTTTAAAATAAGTAAGAGTCATTTTCTTCTCCTTATAAATATAATTATAATCAAAATAGATATTAATTTTTACTAACCATCTTATGAAATTTTTAATGAAGAAATTTTCATTAAAGAAAGAAATATCTTTAAAATCAAGAATGTGAATATGAACATACTAATTATAAGTGACATCCCTAGTAAAAAAATTGTTATTTCATGATCTTGTAAAATTACTCTCTTCCTTTCATGATTTTTGTCGTTAAAAACGTTACCTCAGACGTCATAAGATAAAAGATAAATGGAGATTTCAGATGATATCAAATAAGGCAAATCCAAACTTTGATACTATTTGAAGCCAAATGGAAGTACAAATATAAATGATAAAAGATAAAAGGTTAACATTCGATTGCACCTTAAAAAATAATTTCTAAAATCTACCAAAAAAATATAATAACTCTTAAAAAAAGAATATGATTTGTAAAATTCTATGATTTGTAAGACATCTTAACCTATAGGATTATATGAGTATTTATAACTAAAACTATTTATCTAATTGGGAAATACTTTAACTTAAATGAGAAAATATTCTAAAATACTTAAATCATTCTTATATCCTTCCTAAATAATTTACTAAGAATTCTATAAAATACTATAAAAGAAGTAAATAAATTACAAAATAATAATTACAATATAATTTATAAGACAATAAAAAATAGTTTTCATGATGTGTCTTTTGTCAATATCTTGAGATTATAGTCTTTAATTAACCTAATAATGTATAGATTTTTACTTATTAACCAAATATTATTTAAGAATTTTTTAATACTTTTTTACTTTAATTAATTATAATTTATTATATTAATCGTTATCCATAAATAATGATAATAAATAATCTATTGTAATTCCATCATAATACAATAATAGGATAAATTATTCAATTTGAGTTAGGTGAATATGTCTTATTTATTCAAAATGCTCCCTTCCATGTATTATAACAATTGCAATTCACCAAACAAAACCTATAAGGTATATATATGAAATATAATTTCATAATAATCCATAATAACATCTTATAAAGACTTATTAAATTTAAAATAATAATTTATACATAATTATAAAATAATAGAAAATACATAATGTATGTTAGAAATACATCAACAAGCTCAGAATGTCATTTCATCATATATTGTCATTCATCATTATAACCAAATCTCATTTTAAGAATATATTCTTGATATAATGACATTTGTAAACTTTATTATCATACTTATTACGAAATCAAGTAGTATTTTATAAATATTATTTATTTCTAAACATTTCTCTTAATAGCAAAATATTTTAATTTTCATAAGATTTGTACCCTACAAGCATTTGTTGTTCTTCAAAAAGAATATTATTGTGGAATTACTATATTTTTTTTTTTCAATTTGGTAATGGTGTCGACAATTCTAACTCCTGAAATAAAATTTTACAATTATAATGCATGAATTATAACTTTAAATCATGCAAAAAATTATACTTTTCATATCAAATGAAGTAATTATAAATAATGTCTATTATTTCATGATATTGCTCCTTCTTCTAATAGGAATAAATAATTAAAAGTAAACTTTTTGCTATCGATACATCTAATAAAGTATGAATCTAAATATCCAATCATATTTAAGTAATTAGATTTAGATTTTTCATACATAAGCATATAATTTTTTTGTTCTTATAGATGTTTAATCATTTTGTTGTACCTTTTTAGTGATCCATTAAAAGATTATTTTAGTACTTGCTTAACATTTTAATTGTAAAATTGATATCTAATCTAATATAGCTAGTAAATACATTAAACTATTAATAATAGGGTGATACAAAATTAATTTTATTTCCTTATGTTTTGTATTTTTTGGAACATAACATAAGATTAAATTTATCATATTTCTTTATAGGAATAATTTCACGTGAACAATTATTCATATTGAATTTTTTTATAATTTTCTTAATATAGCTCTTTTAAGGTGATCTTAATATTCTTTGTAATTTGTTATGAAATATTTATATTTTTCACTTTAAATGCCTCTCTTATATCTTTAATTGTAAAATTCTTTAAGATAAATTGTTTAATTTTATGCAATATACTTAGATTATTAGGAGCAAGCAAAATGATTTTAACATATAAGATTAGAAAAATAAACTTACTTTTATTAATCATTTAATAAATACAACAATTAATAGAGTTTTCCTTAAATTTGAAAAATATTTATGATATTATTAAACTTAGCATACCTTTTTTTTAAGCTTGTGACAATTAATTTATTTACTTCTTTAGTCTACACATAATTTGATTTTTATGAAAAAGCCCATTTGGTTTATTCATATAAACTTCTTCTTTAAGATCTCCATTAAGAAAGATAATTTTAACATCTATCTTGTATAACTTTAAATTATATTAAGCCATCAATGACATAATTATTCTTAATGAATAAATTTTAAAGACAAATAAAAAAATGTGTAATTAATGCACACTTTCAAGTATAACTTTTAACAATGAATTTAGCTATATATTATTTGATATTGTCACTTAAGTCATATTAAGTCTTAATGACCCATTTATAACCAATTTGTTTTTGTAATCTTATGGCAATTCATTGAAATTTGAAACATTGTTCTTTTTTTTTTTTTCCTATGAACTTCAACTTATCTTTCATAATATAAAATCCATTTATTAGATATGATACTTTTTATGACTAATGAAAATAAAATTAAATCTACATTAATTCCAAAATAAAAATCAAACTTATACTACTAAATCACATAATCATTTAGAATAGGTAATCTCTTTTCTCTTTACAATTTTCTTAATGTTATTTCTTATGATTTATTTACATTAGCCAATTGTTAATCAATTTTTTTAATAGAATTTTTTCATTCAAATATACTTCAATTTCTAAAAAACAAAATCTAATGTCATTATGGACAAAAGAATTGTTATTTGTACATGAACATTTACCCTTATTTCCTTTATATCTATATCTTGATATTTATTGCTTCTACTAACTTTCCTATTTTTAATAAATCTTAAAATATATATTTCTATAATTCTAATACTATGATTTGAACAATAAAATATAAACCTTTTAGTTCTCTAGGTAACCAATAAAAAAAAAACTACTAATCATTTAAGAGTTTAGTTTCTTTTCATATGGATTTTCACTTTTGCTAAGCAACCAAAGTGCAAATGCCTTAAATTAGATTTTCTTCTTATTTATAATTCAATAAAGTACTTTGAATTTTTTTCACTAGAAATCTTATTTAACAAATATTTTGAAGTTTTCATTGCATATATTTACAAAATTTGAGGGGAGGATATGCTCTTAATTATATTTATTAATATATGATTACATTTTTCTTAACATACATTTTGCTAAGGTATACTTAACATAATATATACTATACAAATATGTCATAATTTTTGAAAATTTTCACAAATAGACCTAAAAACTATTATGATTCATTATTTTTCTCATAATATTCACCTTCCATATCTAACTTTACAATTTTCACTTACCTATCCAATTGTCATTCACTTTCCTTTACATATACCCCAAAGGCATACATTAATAGAGTTTTTTTATGAAACAAGTAAACATTTTATAATGTAAAAAATAATCTATAAAAATGATAAAATGGCCTAAGGGTTGCAATGTCAAAAGGTCCACAAATTAGTAAGTATGATTTTAAGAAGCTAGGTGCTTATTATGACAATTATCTTATTATATTTGGTTTACTTACCCTTAATACAATTAACACATCTTTTAAGATCTATACAATCTAGATTCATAAGAATGTTATTATTCACTAATCTCACTATTCTTTAGATATATGATTTATTCATCTTGCTAAAAGTAAGTAGAATGTTCATTATCAGGTTACGTTTAATTTCAAATTATAATACACATAAATAAGGATTCTTTAAAACCTTAATTATATTTTAGCGACAAAAATCATCAACAAGAATACATAAACTAACAATGTTCCTATTTTTATATAAAATAAGACAATCAAATTATAACAAATCTTTTGCATTATACTAGATACATGGGTAATAGAATTAGAATTAAGTACTATAATAAAAATTAAATAAATTTGTTCCCAAAAATACTAAAGTATTCAATTTACTTTTCTTTTTCAAACCAAACTTTACATTTTAGATAATCTTGATGATATTATCCAATTTCTTTACAAAAGTGACAGTTATTGATCTTTTGTTCTTTCCTTTTAGCTTGAGGAGTATAAATAAAATTTTTCTATTCTTAAATTAATTGGCCTTTACTTTCTTTTCTTTCCTAGACCTCTTGCCATAGGAGATTAATAAAGTGACTCATTTGATTTCTTAATCTTGTTTCCTTTTAAACTAATATACTAGTTAATTGATTAACTTTATACTTTATACTTATTTTTTATAGTATTATAATTAATTTGAAATGACTAATATTAAAAAATTACGGAGTTTAAACTAAACTATATAAAAAAAAGAGTTATTTATCATTAATACTAAGGTCTTAAGTTTTACTACAATTTTAACCATCCTAATAATATACACTAACATAGTTTGTGATTTAGTAAACCTTATGGTAATGATCAAAAGAGGACTAATTAGTGACTTATCTAAATTGAATTTTCACAAACTATAAACATTATTTTATGCTTTTTATTTATTAAATATTTTATTAATATTATTAATAAAAAGTACTTTGTATAAATATAAAGCTTAATCAATTTCTTTGTTTTTATGTCTATAATGTAATTTCTCCTCTTCACTACTTGAATTTTATACAATGAATTTGTATAGGTTAAGATTTATAAAATTTAAGTAAAAATTCACTTGTTTGTATTAGTCTATGAAATTCAATTCATTGAACAAAACAATAGATGAGACATATAAGTGAATTAAACTAATTCTAAAACTGTAAATAATTATAATTAATCATAATTTAGATAAAATAATCAAAATATATCTTTTAAAGAATCTTACAATATAATATCATAATTACTACTATTTATAAATTTTAATAAGTAAAATTAAATAATTTTAATCAAATATATTTGATATCTTTAGATAAATAAATATATTTAATAAAAAATATTAATATACCCCAATTATATTATTAGTTATGGAATAATAATTTATTTTTAGGTAAACCTTGAAATTTCTATAATTAATAAAGTTAATTTACCTAATTATTTTTCATTCTTAGACAGGTCATTAAAATTATGGATAAATAAATTTATGTATGCTATTAAATATACTAATTTGGTCACTTTTATGACTAACAAACTATAAAGATAATACACACATGTTATTTAAATATTTTAGTTTAGTCATTTTAGTGACAATTAAAATATAATCATAATATATACATAAAACATTCCAGTTTGATTACATTAATAATTGGCAAACTATAACCTTAATAGATATTTAGAAAAATATAGCTTAATATTTATGAACAATAAAAATTAGTCTAACCTTAAATCAATTTCTTGGTGTGTCTATTTTAAAAATGCATCAAATAAGACGATCAATCTAATCAAGTTAGAGAATCTAAGTTAGACTATAAACTAAAAAATATTGTAGGACTTTCAATTAATAAATCAATTTAGTATAATGATTGTTCAACAAACACAATTTTTTAGTACCTTTAACAATTTTTTTGGATAATTCTTAGTGTTCATTACCTTTTTTCCAAAAGGAACTGTAATTATTTAAGGTCACCATATTTTTGAATAAGAAATTATATAATTCATTGTTATAGATGACACTTTAATGGCTATAGCCTTTTTTTTTTTGTATTCACAATATAAATACTATTTATTAACCATTGAATAAGGAATTGATAATTTCTTACTAGTAAAGAAATAAGAAATTGATTCTTCCAAACAATTGCCATTGTTTATCCTTAAGTAAGGAATTTATAATTTCTTAAATTACACCACCATTATTTTTTATAATCGATGCAATATGTTTTTCTATTAATAATATGTCATAGTTTACATGGAATTAGTAATTTTTACTACTGTCTAAGTGACATGTGACATAAGGAAGGAAAAAATATGTTTGGATATTACTTTTTTCTAATTAATCATAATTTAAAAATATATCTTACTTATCATATACGAAAAATAATCAATTTTTTAAACATAAATTCTAAGACTACTTGTTAAATTTCTTAATAAATTTATCATTATAAAAATCTTTCAAATCTTGAAACTAAATTTATTCATAGAAATAATATTGTAAATAACATATTTGAGTTTGCTTGAGTTTGTATGAGCTAAAATTATTAATGCATTTGAAGAGTTCATTTTAACTTGATAGTCAATTCTCTCTTGAATTTTATCATAATCAAACATTCTGAGATGAAATATTTTATGTGTTAAAGAGAGAGAACCTTGAAATTATAGTTTTTAATTAAAGCAATAATTTGTATAAATTTTTTTTATTAATTAAGTTACATTATAATTAGATAATTAATAAAAATATTGTAAAATATTGTAAAATAATTAGATAAAATATTGTAGACCATATATGTCATAAGCTTTATATAAGAATGGAAGATTAAAAAAAAATCACTAACCATTAATTAGATTGTAAAATGATGAAATAATTATTAATAATGCTATTAATGATATACGAACTTGGTACATTTTGCCATGTTTGCAAAATGTGAACTTATGTTATTTGATAAGGCAATTCAAGATACAACGTAGGTAAATGCTATGAATGAATAAATTAAAGCAATTAAGAAGAATAATACATGGGAACTTACTACTATTTCCTAAGGTAAGAAAGCTATTGATGTGAAGTAAGTCTTCAAAACTTTTTTAAAAAAAAAGTCAAATGAAAAAGTAAAGATGTATAAAGCAATATTGGTCATAAAAGGATTTGAACAATGACTTGGTCATGATTATCATTAGGTATTTTCTCTTATTACTTGAATAAAGATTATCAGACTTATAATTGATTTAGCTATTAGAATCATTAGCAAATTCATCAAATGAATGTGAAGTAAGCTTTTCTTAATGGTTCTCTTAAAAAGGAAGTGTTTATGAAGCAACCTTTATGTTTTATGAAAAATGAAAGTGAATAAAAGGTGTATAAGTTTAAGAGAACATTATATGGTCTTAAACAAGTGCCTGGAGAAAGAAACAAGTGTATTAATTCTTTTTTCTATGAAACTAACTTCTAGAAGTGTCCTACTGAGCATGCCTTATATGTGAAAGTCAATGATTTTAGTGATATCGTATTTGTGTGTTTTTATGTTGAAGACTTGCTCTTTACAGGTAATAATTTCAAAATGATTAAAGATTTTAAAAGCTTATGATGCATGGATTTGATATGATAGATTTGGAACACATGTCTTATTTTCTTAGCATTAAAATGATTCAAGGAGATGAAATTTTTATTTGTCAAAAGAAGTATGTTAATAAGCTATTAAAAACATTTCAAATATATGATTACAATTTTATGAGAACTTTCATAGAAGTTAGCACTAGACTATATAAGGAAGGTAATGAAACACTTATTAATTCTACACGTTTCAAGCAAATTATTAAAAATTTGAAATATCTCATATACATGAAGCCTAATATATGTTTTCGAGTTATTTTGATCAACAAATTTATGGAATCTTACTGATTTCATATGCAAGTTACTAAAAAAATTATGTGATATACAAAAGAGACTTACCATCATAGCCTACTTTATGTTTTATTTATAAATTATACTTTTGTAAGCTATTCTAACAATAATTGGGATGGATATGTAAATGTTCTTATAAGTACGTATGAATACTATTTCAACTTTGTAATAATTGCTTGTTTGTAGTCATTTAAGAAATAATCTATTGTTACACTTTTAACATGTAAAGAAAATCATACTACAATTTCAAGTACTTGTGAAGCTATTTAATTGCATAATTTATTGAATAAGATTTATATTCTAATTGTAGGTCTTACAAAAATATTTGTTGATAATATTTTTACAATTAATTTGACTAAGAATCCAATTGCATATGGAAAAAATAAATATATGACACCTACTTTCCTTCTTTAAAAGATCAAATTAATAAAAAAATAATAATAAGTTTGAAATATTGTTAGTCTAAAGATCACATTCTCATAAGATCATTAAAGTATGAAACATTTATTAAAGCCAAATAAATTTTCAAATTAAAAGTATTATCAAATTAAAATTAAAGGGATATTAATATTAATATAAATTAAAAGATAATTAAAATTATTCTATTTGAATAAATTTAAGTATTATAATTATATAATAATACACAATTCAAGTTATTATGTGTGTTTTAAATTATTGTATAATATTTTTACTAAATTAATAAAATACAAAATACTCATAAAATCGTCTAATTTAAATCAATGCCATTAAAGTTTAAAACATTGTCAATTATCATGCCAAAACCATACCGAGGCTTTCCTCAGCACGCCAAGACTTGCTCAAAGTCTCATTTCCTTCGGATTATGTGAAGCCTTTAGTCTTTGCACAAACTAGCTCGCCAAAATTCATAGAGGGCACCCAGAAAGGGTAACCTTTCAAACGAGGAAGTGAATGCGTTGCCACAATTATAATTAGCTTCTTCAATAAAACTTTCCACACTTCAGTATGCACGAAGCGGCCAAAGACATTATGACATATTTATTAATGCTAAGCATATCTTCATTAGCATGCCTATAGCACAATCTAATAGACCAGTAGTATGTTAACTAGAAGTAACTGAAAAACTGGAAGAGAGCCTCAATCACTTCTTCAAACAAGAGTTAATGTAATAAGCAGCGGTCAGGAAAATAAACATATCCCTGTGAGACAAAAGCAATAATCAAAGAGTACAGAATTTGTGTGCTATAAAGCTCTCCAAGATACACGTTTCATGAAGTTTAATTCTTAGATATTACATTAGGAAGGACGACGGTCGGTGGTCAACGGCCCAGGGGTAAGTCAGTAGCAGATGATATTCCACGTTGATTTTCAAGTGCCTTCTGTCCAACCCTGGATATGTGCACCTGCATTTCAGACTGGCCAACAAGTTCAAACATGCAGATATCTCCAATCTGGACATCATTATCACGAACAAATGCCATCCAACCTCCACAAAAGGTATGCACTGTTCGACCTTTTGAGTCTGGTACCGAATTCACAGTCCAGTGTTCCCCTTTTAGATTATAAAGGATAATCTCTGTTTTGCAGTTGGGAAGATATGCCGCAGAAAACTGATGAGGGATTTTCTGGATCATGATTATCAGCAAGTCAACTAGTGGACTTATAGCATACTTTTAAGGATCGATCAGATATTGCTCAATTTTTAAGAACTCACAGAAGTAGAGGTTAACAAACAGTAGAAAATCTTATGTGCACCAGCATGTAGCACATACTTACTGAAACTCAATGTCATTTATGATCCCAGACCCATATAAGCATATACAAACAAATCCTAAAAGGATACCTTATGAACCAAGTAAAGCATTCAAAGTAATTAAAAAAAATTAGAAAAGAAAAAACAATTAAAGAATCTTGCGGATATACTTAAGTGCATATGCGCCTGCAAGGACAGCAGAGCTTAAGTAGGTGATAGTGTGCAACAACATTAAGTAGCCCTTTCTTGTCAATTTGGCACTAAAAAGAATGGTGGAATTACAATCGACCAGATTTAACCCCAAAAAAGAAAAAAAGAGTGCAGAATCTAGTTCTTGCCAGAAAGCAAATACTCTTTACACTCTAAACCCAGGCACAAGGGTGTTCTTAGTGTATGAGACTCTCATACCGTGAGATATGGAAAAGAGTCAGACGTATGGAATCTTAACCCTACTTTTACAAAAGCTTTTTAGGCAAATCAAACATAACTTTCAAGTCACAATGGTGTAACCTTACTGTTGCTCCAAGGCTTGCCTCTTGTGAATCTAAGGATGAGGGAGGACACAAAAAGTATAAAGATTTTTCAAATATATATTATTAAAAGAAAGAAACAAGGGGAAAACTATTGAAAAATTGTAGTGTTACTTCTGCCAATATCAATCCCATGACATTGGTAATGCAACTTCAACTTTTACTTTCCACAAGTTCTAATGGGAGACATGTCTGGGTTATTGCAATCCCATATTTGTTTGACAAAACTTCACTAAGTAGCAAATAGGGCAACATAAAACATCTAATTAGCTTGATGCACAACCTTGAAAAAACACAGAACAAGTCACTCACCAGAGTATATGAACCACTGACATTGAACTTCCTCATTATTCTGACAAAATTAGGAAAACCAGATGAAAAAGACTTGGCTGCCTTTGCTTCATCCATTGCTACCATCATCCTCAGACCAGCTCCTGCTTCTGCATTCTTTTGACTCTTAGTCACTGCCCCTATTTTACAATCCACAGTTCTATTTATTTATAATAGGGAGATAACTAAATGAGTCAACAAGGCTTAACAATACAAAGTTTTTTTTTAACGATGATCAAACATTAATAAAAGCAAAGGTGCAAACTTGGAGATGAAATCTCATTTTCAATCTGCAAGAGATGTACGTGCTCAAAGCACAGATTCACAAAGGATAAACTATGAGGAAAAAATTTCATCAATTAGTTAATGAGGAGATTCTTATAAAATCAAAAGCAAGAAAATATTGTCTGAACCATTACCCTGCTTTTCATTGCCAGTCCCTGACCAAGAGCAGGGCACAGTATTGGCCAAACCCTTCATAGCATTGTCATGTTTTTTGGTTCCTTTCTTAGGAGCTTTTTTTGTACACGCATCTGCTTTCATGATGATTTTTGAAAGGACTTTTCTTCTTGATTTCTTTTGACAAACTTCAACCTTATGTGACATAGCAGCAGTCGCAATATTTAACAGAGCTGGTTTTGCAACTTGGTTTTCTGGACTGTCCTTTCCAACTCGAAGAATAAAAACACGCATTTCAAACTTGCGCACAAGTTCAAAAATACAGATGTCTCCCATCTTGATGTCATTATTACGGACAAAGGCCATCCATCCTCCACAAAAAGTATGACTTGTGTGCACTCTTGTTGTTGGAACAGAATTCACAGTCCAACATGCTCCTTTGACCGTGCGCAGAACAATTTCTGTTTTACAATCTGGAAGATGTGCCATAGAAAACTGGTACGGTATATTCTGTGAAACAGAGCAAAATCCAATTGAATATGGCATTCTAAAAGTCCAAAGCAACAGCTAAGCAGTTAACCTTACCAAAGTATATGAACCACTGATGTTAAACTTTTTCATGATCCTCACAAAATAAGGATGGCACGAAATGAAAGACTGTGCAACTCTTTTCTCTTTCTCACGTTCCGAGAAAGCTGAGATTGGACTTCTATCAGACAAATTTGTTTCATCTTTGTTTCCATTTCTTCCATGGACTGGAGCCTCTGATTCAAGATTTGACCTCATTAGATTTCATATTCCAAAACTGATTGATGTGGATGCAAACTAAGCAAGACTAAAGGATATTTTCAAGAATGCAAAAAGAGGATATTTTTCCATAAATAATAGGTATTGTGGAGGAAATTTGACTGGAGAGAACAACTTATTTTGCTCTCCTTCTACAAGATAGCCTAGCATGTATTCTCAGACTAAAATAAATATTGATGCATGTTTAGCAAATATAGAATTTAGCAGGAAAGATGACTTGGCTTCCACATCTAATTTTCATCCAGATGACTGATAACAGACAGAAACACCAACAAAATTCTTCAGAAATGTCTTGCACTGCTATTTCAACAGGCCAAAAAGAAAAAACAAAACAAAAAAGATTCTTGTCTGCAAAAGGATTAATACAAATAGTTATCTTCCTTACCTGGCTTCTCACTGCAAGATTTCAGTTCAGAAGGCGTGATAGGACACACTGACAGACTCCTACATTGACTGGCTTCCTGGTGGAAACCTGCATCTTGCCATCTTTTATTCATATTTTCATCATTGTGTTGGCATCCTCCATTATCATTTATAGACAGCCCAACTTTCTGTTTGGTGCCTAGACAGTCTGAAAGAAAGTCAAAACATCCCCCTTTAGCCTTTTTTGGCATAGAGTCAAAGTTGTTATCTGAAGTTTCCTCCTCCCTTTCTCTCTTATGTCCCATATTCGCACAAAACCTGCTAAGATCTTCACTACATTTGGAATGAAAGGCAGAATCTTTCTCACAGGCACTTGGATCAAATACTAGCACAGTAAAACGCAAGTTGCCATCATATCTGAAAACAAAAGGTCACCACATTCTATGAGATGGTCCTGCACAAATGTAGGCCATCCACGATCGAGGAAGAGATGATCATTCTGATGAATCAAGTCAACAGGCCAAACATTTCCACTGGGGCCCATCAAGGAAACGGACCCAGATGTCCTCCCTTCCAACTGTTGGATGAATTTTACAGGAATTTTCTGCAAGATTAATCTAGTTAACGGTTAGATTAGATTAGAATACCAATGGTCAGCACATGTCAGAAGAATGGTCTCCTGTGTTGACTATGATTAACTGGTTAACAAAGATAATAAATAATAGCAATAAGGAGGAACTCAGGAACACTTAAACGCAGCTCTTGCACGGAACATAAGCACCCATCAACACTTACCATTATAATAATCTAAAGTCTATGCATTTGGCGACCGACCGAGGCCCAAATGACGATCAGAGCCCCAAAATCACATGGTTTCATCTATATTATCTAACAGGATGCATCCTGAGAGAGAAAGAGAGAGAGAGAGAGTGTGTGTATGTGTGTTTGTGACTGAAAGTGAGAAAGAGACTGAGAGAGAAAGAGAAAGAGAGGCGAAGAACATTACGAGTCGCTGGGAGGAGAGATTAGTAGAGAACAACTCATAGAAGCAAGGACGCCTCGCATCTACAATCTCCGCTTGATTCCGTTTCTCCATTAAAAAGCTCTGCTTGCTCAACTTCCCCACAATAATAATAATAATCAATTTAAAAAAAGAGAACAGAATCTGTGTGATTCTTCCACTTAATAATTACATGGAGCCGAGCTATTCTGAAATCCCAGTAAACCAATAGAATCCGCAAGTACCAAACACCTCCCCACCCCCGGCAGGTTGATTGAAATGCAGAGAGAGAATGACGGACACAGACAGGGAGAGAGAGAGAGAGAGAGGATCGACAGCCGCGCGAATAGAGACGGGACAATACAATGATGCTAAATAAAATAATTTCCCATTTCCCACTAGGCCAAATTTCACTTCCCTGTTAATGTTATTCCTTCTTATTAAAAATGCTATCTTTTTTTTCTTTTTCTTTTTCTTTTCTTTTCTTTTCATTCGTATTGAAATTGCTATCCTTCTGGATAAATTTTATACAATTTCCATATATTCTAATGCAGAATTTCATCTTTCTTCATAACAAAGTTTCACGTAGAATGCCATTATTCTTCTCTGCAAAATCTTAAATGAGTTGATTTCAATTAAATTTGGGTTTAAATTTGGGAAAATTTCACATCCACAGGTAGAAGAAGCGCTGGCACAACCGCAAAGCGTCTCAAGAGCAGAACGACACATTGCAAAATCCAATGACGCTCCCTCCAATATTGCGTACCCTATTTCAAGGGAGTAATATTAAATATTGTAAAAAGTTTTAAATTTATTATTTTTGAAATGAATACATTTTTATTAATAAAATATAAAAAAATATTATCTTAATAAAAATAATATTTTATAACAAATTAAAATATTTTTTGTAATATTTAATATTATTTACTGCAAATAACCCTGTAGAACCAAAAAAGGGGCATGAAAAAGATAACACTGAAGTAAAATAACTTTCGCATCTGCAGCAGTGGGCTTCTAATCACAACTCTTTTTTTTTTTTTTTTGTGGCTAAATTAATATGTATCTCATCAAGAAAAAAAGCAGCAGGGCATTAATTAAAGAGCATTTGGAGAAGTTTTAAAGGGGGCCGGCGTTCTATATATCCTGGAACACGATGTCATCTAGGCAAAACGGCGGAGGGAATGGGTTTCTGATTTTGCTTTCAAATGTCACCAAATTCCAATGGCACGTATTGGGGGTGGCGGCTTTGGGCTTACAATGTCGTTTGTCCTCGAGCTCAATGAAATGGTGTCGTGTGTCCATGGGATTTGTTGTGGGGGTCTTCATATTAGCCTAGCCTGGTGATTGTGTGCTTGCCAATGGTATGTATGCATGTAGCATTAAAGTTTTGAACCATGGTGCTTCTTTATGTGAATGCAACGGCAGACGGATGGGTTGAGGCTAAACCTGCTGGTGAGTTGGCGAATGTCATCCCTGGCAAATTCAAAAAAGGAAAATTTATGACAATGTTGTTCGACCATTGACATGAACCATACAAGCAAGCATGTCCCGATTTATCAGTCAGGGGTTACACGAGGTTTGCACGTGATTGAGCTGTTATTTACCAGGCATCAGGAAAGAGACACATGCGCCTTTGATAGATGTTTGTTTCGGACAAATTATATCATGACTCAGTAAGTTTAAGAAATCGTTAGTTTTTTTTTTTTTTTTTAAAAAAGAAGGGCATGTTGGAATTTTGTCGAAATTAGTTAATTGCATTATTTAATTTGTAATGGACGTTCCATTTGAAGATATCAATCATTCTGTGTAACAAAGCTTGCATCAGACACCTGCGTTTTACCACACCAGAAACCCCAAAACCAGCTCTTATCCTCACTGGATTGCATGAGTCCCATGTGCAAGCTGCTGTTATTTGTGCCAAAAAACATGGCCTGCAATTGAGAATTTGAAGCAGAGGCCACGATTACAGGGGCGCTTGTTATTCATCCACGGTCCCATTCTTTGTCCTTGAAATGTGCAATCTCTGGTCTATTGATGCGGACATTGAATGTGAAATTGCATGGGTCCAGGCTGCGGCAAACTTAGATGAAGTTTTCTACAGATTGCCCGGAAATGAGTTGGCTTGAATCAATAGTATTCTGGGCATCCTTTCCTGCTGAGACACCAACCAATGCTTTGCTTTGCAGAACGCCTCAAACTTTAGTCTGCTTGAAGAGGAAATCAGATTATGTCCAAGAACCAATTCCAAGGGAAGGATTGGAGGGGATAATTATGGAAGAAGATTATTGTGCTGGAAGCGCGAAAAATGGGGTTCAATTCATAAGGAGGAAAAAAGAGTGAGATTTTGCCAACAATAACTCCATTTCCAAACCGAGATGGGAACTTATGGAAGATCCAATATCAGATAAACTAGACTCAAGAAGGGCTCTAAGCAGAAAATTACCATCTTGAATTGTCAAAGCAATTGTATGGTTACATGACGTATCCAAAAAAACCACGAGCAGCATTTTTCAACTTTAAGGATCTGGGTTTGGACATTAACAACCATGGAAATGAAAGCTACATTCAAGGAGAATTTTGATAGGTTAGTGGAAATCAAGAGCAGGGTTGATCCTGGTAATTTCTTTAGACATGGAACAACGTGCACCAACTCTGCCAGCCATGCCAGAAATTGATAGTACTGGTTGAATGACATATTATATTGCAGATGATACAAAGGAAACTAGGAAAGCAGTAAAAAAGATGAGCAAAAGGTAACCTGCTCAATCGTTGATATGTTTCCCAGGTATGAAATTTCTCCTTATTTAAAATACTTTATGTAATCACGTACAACACTGGTCATTTCACCCAAAAATTAGTTACATTTGAACAAGAAATTCACAGACCCTAACAAACCACCAAACAAGTTGTTTCATTCTTAAATCTTGCCATTACACAAAGATGATAAAATAAGAATCAAGAAGCAAACCTTTTATGTGACTGCATGATTTGTCCAAGAAATACTCAATAAATATGACAGAAAAAGATCAATGCAAATATATTCATGCATGCTCACGGTATTACACTAAATATCGATTAATCGTCTATCCTCACAACTTTTCACATGACCATTTAGGTAGCCAATGACACTGCAGCAAGCCTTACCGGGCTGTTAACTGATCCTTGGTTTAAAAATTGTCATTTAATTTCCTAGCAAGATTAGAACTATGCACCTAATATGCCTGAAAGATTACAAGTAGAATGACAAATAAAAGACTGCACACTTTGGAATTTTTTATGGCAAATCTTCAAACTACAACCACAAAGATCGTTATTTCATAATCTAACCCATGCAAGTAATTTGAACAAATCGAGTCACCACAACTACAGCACTTATTCAACACCCAAGGATTACTCAAAGAATCAAAGTTTGACAAGGAAGAGCAAGACCCTTTCAACGATTTTTAAGACTAGGAAATATGTGAGGAAGAGATACCTTTCTCATTCATACATTTAACCTTTAAAGTATCAGTGACAAGTGTAATTATTAAGTAAAATATGGCTAGCCTTAATTAAGAAAAACAAGCAAAATTACTATAGAAAGCAATCTACCTTCCTACTTTCAGCAGTGCCCTTTTACATAATTATAAAATGTGATTATAAGGTAGGTGGATTTACTTAACCTCACTAACCAACTAATTATAACCTTTAATTCTAACTTTTACTTAATTAGAACATTAGAACACAACTAGACACAAACTTAGAAACATGTTTTGAAGCTTTAACAATTAGATATTACTGTATGTAAATGAAATCAGTGAAGTAGCTTGAACAGCAAGGAAGCTATGGTTTCCAACACTCCTTGGATTCCTTGATGTTCATGCCCATCTTCACTCTTAAATTCTCAAATCTATTCTAGTTTAAAAGCTTGTCAAGATATCAATAACTTGATTTTTTTGAGTTGCAATAAGTCAGCATCACTTCTCCTTTTTGCTACACTTACCTAATGAAATGGAACTTAATTTTGCAATACTTAGTTTTACAATGAAAAGTAGGATTCTTTGATATAGCTATTATTGACTTCTTGTCAACATGAGTCTCTATAGTTTCATTATAGTCTTGCTTCAAATCATTTAGTAACTTTGATAAGCATATTGCATGATTCACTGCAATGGCAATAGTTATGTACTCTGTTTTTACAGTGGATTGTGTAATGATCTCTTGCTTCTTAAAACTCCAATTAAATGTGCCTAATCCAAGAATGAATAAGTATCTAGATATGCTCTTCGTGTTATCATTATTTGTTGCCCAATCATTGTTTAAGAAGCCAATTAATTTTCTTTTTGTTGACCTTGTAAACTTGATATCATGACTATAAATCTATTTAAGATATCTTAAGACTCTTTTACTAGCTTTGAAGTGCATTTTAATAAGAGCCTACATATATCTTGAAAAATATTCTTATGACATATCAAATCAGGTTTAGTTATTGTCCAGTACAAAAGACTTCCAATTAGGCTTCTGTATTTAATGCTGTCAACCCTTTCTAAACCATCCTCTTACATAACTTTTCCCTTGGATTTAATGGAGTTGAAACAAGCTTGCAATTGATCATACCATACTTCTAGAGTAACTTAGTAGCATATTTCATCTAATTAATGAAAATGCCATTAGAAACTTGCCAAATCTCCATTCCTAGGAAGTAAGTCATTTCACTTATATCAATCATCTCAAAAACCTCTTTTATTTGATCCTTAAAATGATTAACTAGTGGCTTATTGCTGCCAACCAATGACTAAAATGTCATCTATATGGATTAACACAATTAACCGATCATTTCTTTTTAACTTAGTATACAAGGTAACTTCACTTTTTGACTTTTGAAAAAACCTGAAGCAAGTAAGCAAGTGTCAATCTTACTATGCTAAGCTCAAAAAGTCTGCTTAAGTCCGTAAATTGCCTTCTTTAGAACATAGACTTTGTATTTAACTTCATCAACTTCAAATCCTTTTAGTTGCTTTACATAAATTAATTCATGCAAATTTCCATTCAATAAGGAAAACTTGACATCTAGCTATAAAATTTCTAGCCTTTTGCAATAGAAAAGGCTAGTAACAACCTAATTGTATCATGTCTTGCCATAAAAGTAAATGTCTTTGTATAGTCAATACCAAACTGTTGAGCATAGCCTTTAACTACTAATCTTGCTTTATACTTATAGATTGAACCATTTACATTTAATTTAATCATGTAAATCCATTTGATTCCAATCATATTTCTATTGATTGGTCTATCCACAAACTCCCAAGTTTACTTTTTGCGAATCATTTGCATTTCTTCTTTCATTATAGCTTTCCAAGCATCTTGTTGTAAGGCTTGTGAAAAGCCTTTTATTTTTGACATAGCCGCATTTCCCCTTACATAAATATCTACCAAAGACTTAACTTCTTTTACCAATTCATGATTAAAGTCAGTTACCTATATTGTAGTTATAAGAGTATTTGTTTATACTTGTAAAGGAATGAAGTTGGGTCTAAATATGAATTCCTTAATTAAAGCTTGTTCAGAGTTCCAATTCTAGTTTGCATTTTCATTAAATTTGATACTTTGCTCATAATTACTTTTTTGGCTACTGGATCATAAACCCTATAGGCTTTAAACTAACTATTATATCGTAAGAAGACAACAACCTAAGATTTATCATTAAGCTTATCCCTGTTTGAACTAAATATTAGGATATAAACATACACAGCTAAAGAACTTGAGATGCTATAAATTTTGTCCTTTTAAGGCTTTAGTAAAAAGCTTGTTCTAAAGTTAGTTGGCAATGTTTATAATTTCTGCCTAAAAGCATTTAAGCATACTTTTTTAAACAACAGGCACCTTATTATCATTTACATCAAGGTCTTATTTTTCCTTTTATTAACTTTTTTTATAGAGTGTATGGCACAATAAGTTGATGATGAATCCCAAATTTTAGGCAAATTTTGTTGAATTTTTTTACAATGAATTTAGACTCTTTATCCAATCTAAGTGTGACAATGCTACAACCAACCTATTTCTTAACCTAGACTTTGAATTTGAAAAAGATCTTTAAGACTTTAGACTTAAGTCTCAAAAAATAAATTCAGGAAAACCTGGTTGCATCACCAATAAAGATGATGAAATATCTATTACCATTAAGTTAAAGAACATTCATAGGATTGTAAAGATTTGTATGAATTAAATGTAGTCTATTAATAACTCTCCAAGTTTATGATTAAGGAAAGGGAAGTTGAGATTAATTTCCTTTCAAGCAAACTTTATAGATGGGAGCCTAAGCCGCGATTACAAGCAAATTTAGGACTAAATCATGCATTTGTCTTATCGAAGGAAATTTAAAATGTCCAAGTCATTTATGCCACAACATGCTTTCATCAAGAGTAGTAAAATGAGCACCACTTCTATCATCATTGAGATTTACAATAAAACTTTTGTTTTGCATAGCAATAACCAAAAAATCATGACCTATAGGATTAATAATCTTACATTTTCCATCCTTAAATATCAATGCATAAGGTTTTTCTATTAATTAACCAACACTTAACCAATTTTGGTTTTATGGAACATAAAAAATATCAAAAAGTGCTTTATACCTAATGAGGCATTTAAAAGCATAGTCTTTTTTCCTGTGACTTTCAAATGCTTCCTATTACTAATACTTACTTTGAATTAAAAAATTTGATCCAATTCTCTAAATTTGGTTTCATCATGGGTCATATGATAAGTGTTACCACTATTTATCAACCATATTCTAGAGATTCCTTTAGCAGCTTTATATGTTGCCATAAATAATAACCCTTCCTTTTACTTCCTTCAACAAGCTAAGCTTGTTGTATAATTCTAACCTACATCACTTGCTTGCTTTTGTAAACTTTAGCCATATACCCAATTCTTTTATAGTTGTCATATTAAATGTCTAGTTTATAGAAGCAAAATTTCTCTTAGTGGGTAGTCATTTTATAATGTTTATAAAAACCATACTTCTTCCTTTTTCTTACCTTTTTTCCACCACTTTCTTCTCTTTATCTTTTTTTTTTCCTCATATGCTTTTGATCCACTTGTCTAACCTCTATCTTTGCCTCTACCACCAATGTAGCCTAATGAGTCTCCTCTTACTTAATTTACCCTTTGAACTTCAGTGCTTATAATGCATTAATAAGTTCAACAAAGGTAAAACTACTATGTTCTTTTAAACCTTCTAAAGAGGATTTCATATTTTTCTAATAGGCACACTAAAACCTTTTTAACCATCCTTTAATTACTTAATTCTTCTCCTAATAACTTGATTTGATTCACAAGTTTCATAAGCTTATCAATAAATTGCTTTACAATTTTTGTTTCCTTCATTTTCGAGGCTTCAAACTCTCTTTTAAAGTTTAGAATTTGAATGTATCTAGTCTTATCACTACCATAATACTACTCCTTAAGCTTATTCCAGGCTTTTTTAGTTGTTTCATAAGCTATTCTTCTAATGAAGATAAGATCTAATACTGTAGAGTGGATGTCAATTAAGGCTTTGAAGACTGACTGTCTCCTTATTGTGATGCCTCATCAGTGCAAGAGTTAGATTCTAAGGAAGTTAAGAAAGTTGATGCTCTCCCTCCACTATTTTCCAATGCTCAAGTACCTTCAAATAAGTCTTCATTTGACTGCCTATATGAGATAATTTTCTTTTGAGAAAATAAGAGGTGATGTTGTAAGGAAGCCACTAGTTGTCATTTTGATTAGGATTGCAAGATTTTTGTATGCTTTTGATCCTAACAACAAAGTATCTTGAATCTCTCTTATTTTAGGTCCCTTTTGTAATCTTATATGCTCTAATACTAGATGAAAGAATCAAAGTTTGATAAGGAAGAAAAAAACTTATTTCAATGATTTTTAGGACAAAAAAAAATGTGAGGAAGAGATACCTTTCTCATTCATAGATTCAACTCTTTAAATATCAATTATAAGTATAATTAAGTAAGATATGCTAACCTTACTTAATTAAAAAAAATGAAATTAGTTCAAAAAGCAATCTACCTTCCTGCATTCAGCAATGTCCTTTTATATAATTACAAAAAGTAATTATAAGGTGGGTGGATTTACCTAATCCCACTATCTGACCATAACCTTTAATTCTAACTTTTACTTAATTGGAACATTAGAACACAACTAGACACTAACTTAAAACATGTTTTAAAACTTTAACAATTGGACATTATCGTCTGCAAGAAAGATTAACGAGGTAGTTTGAATAACAAGGAAGCTATGGTTTGTTCCTAAAGCATAAAAAACTAAAATATTAAGGGGTAAGGAGGCATTCTATCCCATTTTAAAGACTGTCTTTTTTCTGTGTTGAATAGCGCTGGAAAACTATTATATTAAAGCAAGCTAATTGTTGACGAGGTCAGTCAATCTAACGGGTGATCCAAAAAGTGCTTCCCAGAAGCTGAAGCTGCCAAGCTACACAACTACAGCCAAGACACCGTTTGCCTATGAAACACCTCTAGGCCAAGCTTATTTAATAACAACTAACCACAAACCAAAGCCGAAAACAAGGCACTTTACAATACCAACTCGACAATTGCCCCTAAGATTTTAACTTGTGATTATGCAAAATACATCAGATTGATATGAGAATCCTGGAAAATGAAAAACAAGGGGAAGACGCAATTAGAAGGCCTCGAAGGAAATAGAAGTAGGCGATCGGTGATAATTATTGTTCGAATGAACAATATAGTGGACAACGTGACCCTTGGATACATCTTTCGAACAATACAAACCTCCAGTTTAAAAAAAGAATAGCTTTGTATCGGATCGTAATTCTTCGTAAAGGCGACAATGTCGACGAATCAAACCTCCGTTTCTTTCGAAAAGAGCAATATTTTTATTTATCGCAGCCTTGATGGAATTCGCAGTGAGCATCGAGCAGCAGTCGCTAACGGATGTGAAGCTACAGACAGTGGTGTGGCCCCCAGTCATTCCACTCTAATTCTTGCGCTCTAAACGAATCTCTTACTGCTAAAGTTTGAGAGGCTACGGGATTTTGAGAATTTAAGAGCCCTGGAAGATAAAGGAAACAACAGTGACTATTGTTTGTTCTTTTTTTTTTTTTTCCCTTTGACCTGCACTCCTAATTATCAGTTTATAATTTGACTTGCACAACCATTAGCCTCGTAATTTCAATGCGAGTTTGCAGTACTCCCCTGTTTTTAAGAGTAAAATTAGCGAGCACCCAAACCAATAAAAAACAAATATATGTACCAGTTATGAGAGGACAAAGTCACCGTATAGAATGCCTCCGTTCGTTCATTTTTCCGACAGTTGCAGACAAAGAGTCATACCAATTTTTCATACTGTAAATGCAACTACTTCATGCAACCAGAATTCCCACCTAACCGCTTTAATGCGGTTTTCATTTCAGCATATGACTTCGCCAAATCAACCCACCACTCCTAGCAGTACAAAACTAAAGGGTTGAAGCACAAACTTTAGAGTGGGGAGAAGTTAGTTGGTGAGTGAAGCTAAAACTTGAGAGTGGGGAGTTCGGACAGTTCTTTGTGCCAATGAGCCATCATCGTCAACGCTTGATCTATAGGCCATCTCGCCTGCCTACACCTAAAGACGTTGTGTGACAAAACTCTGAGATTTTATTGACCGCAAGGGCATACTTATACTTTCTTTTGAATCCAAGATTGGAACTGCTGCAATATTTTCCTTTTCTAAGCGGATCGTTTCTTTATAACCCACCAAGTGATAATGTGGACATCTTTATTTGTTTTTACATTTTAGCACTATTTCAACCCAATGTTCAGGCACTTTAGCACCCATTTTTTGTCCTCGATTCTAGGAAAATAACATATAATTTGCACGACCCTTTGATATAGTCAACATAATTCAAAGATGGAGCAAGATCGGTTTATATTTTTATCAAAGGGAATCAGATCATAAAATGTAATGCGAGGAAACAAGCAGTAGACCTTGAGCCATTTTATACCGTTTCTATATGTTGATGCTGAAAGTCTAACACAGGGCTGTTTCTCGAGAAAGAAGATCTGTTGCAGGCCTTTGGTTCCAATCCTTCGCTTCAGAAAATTTCAACTTAATATCACAAAAATCCTTGAACAGGTGCTGACAGCGCAAGCTCATGTGCAGCTTGAAAAAAGTCCGCAGCTTGCTGTAGTGAGCCTTCTATTTTTGAGATCAAACCAAGATTCATCCATGCCTCATGACTTGTAGGATCTAATCGCAAGGCATTCAGTAGGAAGCTTCTTGCAATTGGAAAAGATTGAGCACCAAGTTTTATCAATACCGCTGCCATTGAGATGATACTAGGAACATGATCTGGGACTATTGACAAGGAGACTGAAAATGAAACAAGGGCTTCTTTGTACAGTGATTGAGCTTCAAACAGCATTCCTGCAAAAAACATTATAAACTAGTGCTTCAAAATTATAGTTTATTTAAGTTGCACCTTTTTGAACATTCAGTCTCTTGGAGCACTCCTAGAGTGAGCTATGCTTAATCTAATGTTCTGAGGCCTAGTTACAGACAGAAAGTATACCTATTGTATGCCAACTTCTAGGAGATTGAGATTCCATCAATATAGCTTTGTCCACACAAATTTTGGCATCGGGCCATAACTGCAGTTTTGTGTAAATGGCAGCCAAATCTTGCCATGCTGCTATTTCCAAGTTCCTTTCTACCAATGCCTGTGACAGAAGCAGAAAATTAGCATAATTTACCTATAATGCAATGTTGACTAAGCTTCATTTGGAGCACATTTCTGAATACTCCAAAAAATGGTTGGGGCCCTATGCACGGGATATGAACCATAAGGTCCTCTACTCGATCTGAAGGTAGGTCAAATACATCATATACCACAGAATCAAATACCATCTGGCACTTGTCTAGAAATTGTTAGCCATAGACATAGTTTGGGCAATCCTATTTCTCTCATTATGAACATCTTTGGATTAGGATGCATGTAATGCAGACACACCTCAGACACAAAGACATTTGCTTGATCAGAATTCTTAGCTTGGAGATCCCTTTGTGCTTGAATTAAAGACAGCAGTACTCTGTATGTTTCTATTGCTTGCTTGGGCTGCTCCTTAGCAATCTGAAGCATGGCCTTCAATCTAAGAAGTTCAAACTGATCCGTTCCCCTAGCCTCGTCCAAAGCAAACCCAACAACATTTTCAGCATCCTTGTATTGCTGTTGTGCAGAAGTCACAAGGGCTAATAGCTTCCAACCTTTCACAGAGTTTCCAGCTACCATTTCAGCATATATCATTGCATTGTCAAAGGCTGCATCAATATTTCTTTGCAGTGTGTTTTCCAGCCCAAGACTATACATCACTTCTGGATCCTCATCCCTATTTAGAGCAGCATTGTTCAGGGACTTCAAAGACTCTTTCTGCAAAAGAATTCTTTGAGAATCAGATAGCGACATTCTAGCTGCATTCCCATAGCAAACACCAAGGAATTTGAGGGCTTGACTTCTGAAATGTCGATCCTCATGACCAGCCAAATCAATAACTTTATGTGCAAGATCAATTCCTTCTCTAGCATGCTTTGGATCTTGGGAGCACAACCTTGCTCCCAACAGAAAGGAAGGGACATGGGGTCTGCACTTTGATTCTGAGCTACCAGAAACTTTCCTTAACAGGTTCAAAGCTGTTTCATTCTGACCAGCAGCACTATAACAAAGAGCAAGAAGGTACCACCTCTCAGTTCTAGAATAGACAAGTGGAAGGGCCAGCTCCACATGCTCTGCCAGTAACTCAAATTGCCCAGTAATTGAGAGAGCATAAGAAAGAAGATCCATTATTTCTTCATCCCATTTAATTTTTCCATGGGCCACATCATCCATTATGACTAACAGCAAAAGTATTGCTTCTTCTATGTTGTTTATGGGGGTCGCTGGACTACCAACTTGTAATTGAGGGGGAAGCTTTGCCTCAACAGCACCGTAAAGTAACATGGAAGCTAGGTCTTTTTGCACTCCAGCTAAACTTTGTGGATCCAAATTCCATGGCCTGAATAGAGCTCGGCGGTGTGCCATTATAGCTTCGTCAAGCAGGCCTGCTTTGATCCAAAGAATTGGCAATAACACTAGTGCTTTGTGAAACATCTCCTCGAGTTTGCAGTCTTCACCAATGCCTTCAGGCATACCATTAGGTAGTGCCGATTCAACTACGTCCAAGATGATTCTGCACTCCTTTGCAGCCTCTAACTCGTGGAATATGCATCAAAACCAGATATTGTAAAGAAAAAACAGAAAATAAGAGAGGCATGTTACTGAGAAAGAGGGAAGGAAACACTAAGAAAGTAGTTAGCAGATTGGAAAATTTCTGGAGAACCTTGATGCCTACAATGCACTTATCACACAAAATTAATACTAGTCGTGAAGAACAGGGAAAACAATTCTACCTCTATAATGCCCAAGTTCCTCCAATGATTTAGCTTTGAGCAAGATTGCTTCAGTAAGCAAGCTCACTGAATGCATGGACATTACACTTGAAGGCACCATTTCAATTTTGGGATGCGGCTTTCTAAACATCATTCTATCAGCAATTGTCTTGATCATTTTTGGTGTTAAACCTCTAATGTCAATACCCTGGAACACCTGAAGAGCAGCATCAAAGTTGCCTTGCTGGTATTCCAGCCTCCCCAACAATGCCCTGGCTTCCTGTGGCTCACGCAGACAGGCAATCAAAAAATGTCACAAGAAAAAAACCAAACAAATCAACAAATAAGCTTCAAAAAGAGTTAAACACACCCACCTCATAATTTAATGAGAGAGCTTCTTTAAGGGTGGATTCAGCTTCATCCACTTGAATCTCCTCAAGTTTAGCCTCCCAGCCCTCAGTGGCCCTCGACGAATAGCCATTTGCTGAGAAATCCCTCGTGGCCAGGGACTCCGGGGACTGCATTGACTCTTCAAGTTTGAACTGCGTCCCGGTACAAGCGCACAACATCACTTCCAAAAATGCCAACAGCCCCAAAAATAAAAATAAAAAAAACCGGAATTTCGTCCCAGGAGCAAGCAAGGCCAAATGAGTCAGTGCTCAGTTAATTCCTTCATCTGGATACAATACATACAAAAATGGCCATTGTCGTCAAAGCCAATCCATGATTAGACCGTATTTTGCATAAAAACGTTCACATTCAAAGCAACCAAGTTACGAATACATAACTGCCAGCTATATTAAACTCATGAAGCTGTTCTATACCATTTTAAAGGCTAAAAACTATCTCTCTCTCTCTCTCTCTCTCTCTCTCGCTGACAGAACAACTCAGTAAGAGAAGATAAAAATGTCACTGAATAACACAGATTACCAGTCGTTAGATCAGCATATATACGAGAATGGAAACTCGAAGAAAACAAGAAAAAACACCATCAAACAACAACAAAAGAATATAAACCCAGAAAACCAGAGCATGAAAGAGAAACCCACAAGGGATTTAAATGAAAAGGAGAAGAGAAACCCGCAATGGGAGAGCTTTGAAAGAACGAGACAATGTGTAACAAAGGAAATGAAATAAACAAAGTACTCACAGAAGCTCGAGAAAAGAAACCACCCCCACCTCACCCCCACCCGGCCCAAAATTTTAAAAAAAAAAAAAAAAGGGAAGAGAAAAGTGCAGAGACTTTTTTAATCTGCAATACAGTCTTTTTATCTGGAAGGAGGCCATGAAAGCTACCTGTCTAAACAAGCTTCTCTCTCTCTCTCTCTCGCTCTCTCTGCTCTTTCTTTCTTTCTTTCTTGTGATCATATTTGCAAATCCCAAAATAAAAATGAAATTTTGTGAGTAATTAGCTGTACATATCTGTTACCTACATAGCTTTTTATTTTACTTTATTTTCCATGCTAACAACCAACAGCTGTTACTGAGATTGGGCAGGTTGATTTTTGCATGTGTATGTATGTGTGTGCGCGATGGACCAAAAGGGGGGAGCCTTCTATATGAAGAAAGCAAGCATATATATTATATATTATATGGGGAAGCATAGCAAAGCAAAGGTGAGTTGTTGTAACATAGAGATTCGCTTGAGCTTCTTCTTCTTCCTTTTTTGTTTTTTTAAATATTATATTTTAATTTAAGTGCTGGTTTGAATCTCTTTTCCTCCTTGTTATTTGTGTGTTTTTGTTTTTCTGTGATGTGACGGTGTGTGGGGCAACCGTGCGTATGTCCACCGTGGATGTACTAGGAAAGGCGATTAATATGTGCAAAGTGGGTTATGCCCTGATGGGCCTGGCCCATTGTTCGCTGTCCCTTCTCGTTCCGTACTTCGTTTGGGCTTTTATGTAACGTCTAAAACATCGGTCAACGAACTCGGCTCAGTTCACGAGCCGAAGCACCATGAGTTGTTTGTCATCTCAAGTCAGGACCTTTGGAAAGATAACAATTTTTTATTTTAAAAAATAAAAAATTGTTATTTGGGGTCTTCTTTTTCTGAGTTTTCTTTAATTCAGTCAGTGATTTTTTTTCTTAATTGAAAAAAAAAAATCATTAACTGAATTAAAGAAAACTTGTATAATGAGGTCATGGCTTTGAATTATATTTTTTACCCAAAGAACTTATGCAGAGTGTTAATAAAAAAATAATTTGGATATCAAAAAGAGAGTAATTTTTTATTTTCAATTAAGAAACTCATTTGGGTGATGAAGTACACACTAAAAATGCTTCTTTTCTTTCTATAAACTTTACACTTTTTCTTTTTTGAAGTCAACACTTAAAACTTCTAACATAAAGATTTAAATTTTAATTGTTGAAGTGTTTTTTTCAGATTTTGGGATCTCAACCTTTTCCCAACCCTACTGAAAGCCCAAAATCATCGACTTGGATTTGTTTATTTTTGTGCCACCTGATGCTTAAACCATCCGCAAAGTTTCGCTCTCTTACCCGCGTCCAAAGGTTCAGTCACCTAATCCTTTGTTATATAGGATCCCAACCAATACGTCCCAAAGTAGAATCTGAACTTGTTGCTTGAGTGGCAACAGACAATGGCACACTACTTCTTGTCTACTGGCATAGATTCGAACTTCCGCAGCACTTCATCATCTCCTCTCCATGTTACTCAGAGCATCCCTGCTAAGACCACCAAAAACGTCCCAGAGATTATTATTAATAGGCAATAGCTATGTTTCTATTCCGCAGCAACCAATCAATTAATCATCTTCCCCCGTCTCCCTTGAAGTTCAGAGACCAACCCATGATTCTGAAGACTAACGGCTTGCAATCTCCGTCGAGCTTGCCTGAGATGGATCCGGGAATGTGGAGCCTGTTACCTCAAGAGCTACTCAAGCATGAGCAATATGTACATTAGATTTTGCCAAATTGACCTCCCTCCCAGCAGTCCTTGCTCTGTTGTCCTACCAACGACAACACCAAACAAAAGTAACAGACATTTTTCTCTTCTATTTAATAGTTCTGAACGCAATATGCAATATCTTGATTAACTCTATAATTGAGAATAAGAGTTGAAAATTGCCCCATATTCGAGCAGAGTTGACCTTGGATTGTGCTCTACCATTGTCTTGCAACTTCTAAACACCGTAACATTATCAACTTGGTATTGTACTTAGCCTTTATCTGGAGTAACGCACTAATGACAATAAAAAGCTAACTAAAACAAAAACAAATTAAGTCTCATTTTACACTTAGAACTTTATGAATTTTTTCAATGTACTCCCATAATTTTATCCTTTAAGCCTGGATATGAACAGAAAACTTCAACGAATTCACCAAGTTTGAGGACCCAACAGTGGCATCAATAAAAGAAACTCAACATTTGACAAAAAATAAAATAACTAAATGAAACTCAACATGCCATAAGTCAAACAAAAACCTTAATAAGAGTGGCCAAATCAATCAATAACAAGAACAGAACTTCAACAATCCACTGCTAATTGAGCAGCAAGCAACACAAAATTACTATCCAAAGTGAGAAAAATTCCATTTATCAGGATGCTGTTGGAGTATGAGCATCAAAACAATCAAATTTAAGAGGTGTCATTCTTATCATTCAAGAAATCTAACCGGTCAAGGTTTCAGAGATAGTGCCAGCCCAAACTTGGGGGTCTTCTGCAAGGCTTTGGTGTCAAAAGCACCAGAAACTACCAGGAACGATTTGGGTTGCAGTTCATGCTGTAGAAGAGCTCCAAGACTACCATGGTTGTTGAGCTTTGCCTTCAACAATGTCTGAGAATTGACCACATAAGAACAACCAACAGTTAATGTGTTCTCATTGGTGGAGAACTGTCGATTGATCTCCCCCACCACAGAACCCCCATTCAGGTGGGTCAAATGATGCAAATAGGACACCCTTATTGAGTCTCCTTTGTCAGCCCTAGGAAAAGAAGAAGGAAAAGAAAAAAGCAATTCCCCATGATTGCCTGTTTCAATCATGAAAACAGTACTGAACAAGAATATCTCAAAAAGCAGTGTGACTTTTTTTTTTTTCAGTATATCTCCAGTCTTAAAAGTAAATATTGCATTGTCAATGAAGTCACTGATTAAGGGAACTTACAAGATCACTGAAGCATTGGAATCTGGCTTAGTCAAGCTCACACCAGCATTATATTTGGCCAGTTCACCAGAAGTGGTAACATAGGTTGACTCTGCACCAAAGGCAATGCTAGGAGTACCAATAGCTACTGAAAAATCAAGAGCAGGATGCTTCTTCAGACCCACAGAAGTAGTGAAGCTAGCATGTTCATGGAAATACTGCACCTCCAACTGTAATAAAAACAATAAATACTGTCAAAATTATAATGCTTTTTGTAAGTAGATCAATGTCCAACATAAGATACAAAATTAAAAATTCAAAACCTTGCCAGAGTTGTAGTCAGGCAGTTTCAACAATGCAATGGCTTTTGTGCATGGAGGAATATCTGTAATACTGAGTGTTGTTATGATCTGCTCAACCACTAATACTGTTAGGAAAAAGCTCATGTGCAGTTTATAATAAAGAAAGAAAGAGGTGTGAATAAATACATTTGATTCTGTATCAAGTTTGACATCAAATACAGCATTCTTGTGCTTGTACTGTGCTGCCACATCACCAGAGGACAGTCCTCCCTTTGTGACCAAATTTGAGGTCACAGCCTGAAACAATGAGATCATATTAATGCCCTCAAACTCACATACAAATGTAAGCATATATAGACAAAACTTCAAAATCTCAAGGAATGTATCATTAAACTAAGTGGTTTTAACTGCATGTTGAACATCACCTTTGTGATCTCTTGTAAAAAAAAGACATGCAGGGCCATTAACACAAGGATAGTCAGATAACATGATTTTTGGTAAGAGAGGTCTTCATCCAAACTTAGGATAAAACTCTTGGATTCCCGAATTTGGAGTATCCTACTTTCATGCAATTCACAGAGTTCAACAAGCAATCGATATTTCACGATCAAGGGTGTAGTACTATTTGTAGTAGTACTAAACAAAAGTGAACTTTTACTTTAACTCATTGTTTGCAGAGAACTTTGTGTAATACAATTTTCATAACTTGTCAAAAGCTAACCAAAACGACACCATGCATCTCTTACAACCACATGTAGAAGATCTCATAGTCCTATATATATGTCATCAACTAGAGAATCTATCAGGACATTATCCTTTACCATAATGCAAGCACCGACTAAATCCATTCACAGAGTTTCCCACACAAATAGTGGACATACAATAATGAGTTCACACAAATGTCATTGACAGGTGACAATAGCAAGAATGATAGTATAAGAGCATATCACAGGTTTGAGAAAAATCATTTGTATGCTAACCAATCATTCCTAAAGCTGCCCACCCCCTCAGCAAATGACAGATGTTTGCATGCAACAATATGATTATTAGCCAATAGCCATTGCTTCTGACCAAACATGTCAGCAACCATAACAATAATCCAAGCTTTACAAGTCCCAAATCAAACAAACAAGAATGCCCAATAAGTCATAATAGTTCCAGATACAGCACATACTTGCAAGGTGGTTAAATTTTTACACAACCCAAACAATATTCTATAATCAACTATACAACGAATCAAACAATGATTCTATATTTCTTGTTTTCATTTCACCTAAACAGGGATAAGCCTCATTTTAGTTATACACCTTTGTGTGTTTTTTAATGTAGCCTTTTATTCTTTGTTACTTTGATTCTACATTTCTTGTTTTCATTTCACCTAAGTCAACTTTCGGACAGACTAGTTAGAAATTTTCTCTAATCCAAATAAAATACACAAAAAGGGAAAAATAAAAAGGAAATATGTGAATTGCTTTATTTATTTGGTCTTAAACCTTTGTATGTCTTTTTAATATAGCCATATACCTTTTTACTTGTCAAAATAGTCATATACCTTTAAATTCCTTTTCATCTTGGATAATTCGAGTTAGACTCTATTTAACCTAATGGAAGACCAAATAAAGTTACAAACACAAAGAAATGAAAAGAAAATAAAACAGAACAAATAAAAAAAAAGAGAGAGAGAGAGAGAGAGAGAGAGAGAGAGAGAGAGAACCCCAGAGCCATACATTCATAAAGGATTCGTTCAGTCATAGCTTGCCCAGCAACAACAAAGAACAACTTATTTGTGCAGTAAAAAATTAAGGAATTTCTCAAGATCATTCAAGAATTCCTTTCTCCCCACCACAAATCCGTGATGCTTCAATGGAATGCAGCTACTAGACATTACAATCTACCATTTAGCAACATTTTGCACTCCCCCACGTTCCTAAATCCTCTTGATGCTGCTGTTAACTACGTTGAAAAAGGCCAATCTCTCGCACCAATCTCTGGGTTGGCAATATTTTTGTGTTAAACTTCTTCTTTTTTTTCGGTCTTCCATTAGGTTAGGCCAATTGGCGATTTAACGTACCAAAAGGTATATGACTATTTTACGTAGACAAATGAAAAGGAAGAATAGCAAAATGTACAAAGCGATTTGCGTTTCCTTGTTCTACCTATTTTGTTTGTTCAACTACGGTCCTTAAAGCTGTGACGTACGTTTGTCCTATGGTCTCAACTGAAATGAAAACAAAAAGAAATGGAACTAGAGAGACGGAGGATAAAATTACAAGACTAAATTGAACGATGCTTATGCTTTTTCCGAGAAAAGAAAAGAAAGAAGAAAAGAGCAGTAGAAAAGGAAGCAGGAAACCAACCACTCCAGACTCGGTGGAAGTGGAGATTGTAATCTTCTGGTCGGAGAAGAAGTCCTTTGAAAGCAAATCTGTGAGTCAAAGCACTGTTTATATGTATATATATACATAGATAGATAGAGATTGGGGGGGGGGGGGGGGGGGCCCGCCAAGAGATCTACCTCTGGCCTTCTTGCCGAAGTCGGAGAAGAGTCCAGGTCCCTTGCTCATGGTTGCGGAAAACCAGGGCTCGATGTCTCCGAAAGATTGGAAACAAGACTTCTGAACAAAAGTGCGAGGTTCTCATTTATTTGTCTTTATTAGATAAGAAATAATAGAGAAAATAAATAAATTTGCCTTTCTCTCCTTTTTTTTTTTTTCCCTCCCTTATTTCCATTCACGAAAAATTCTCTAGATTTGGTTAACGACATCCAATTTTGGGAAGCATTTGCATTCTCCTAAATCTTAGCAATGATGTTTCTCTGGCGTAAAATAGGCAAAAAAAAAGAAAATTTGAGTTGTTAGAAATTTTTTTTTTCATTTTTACAAATCCCATTCTTTTTTTTAAGATTAAAATTCAATTTTTTGAAAAAAATAAAAATAAAAAATTTTAATTAGATGAAGAATTATTATTTTTTTTTTTTAAATCCAAAAGTAGGTTGTTAAGCTTGTGAAGACAAAAATAAATAAACTAACTATCGACAACGAATAGAGCATGGGACTGCCTACCATACTGACGGAGGCGAGGAAAACTCACGGAGCGCGCGTCTGGGAGGCATACCCCATCGTGGAGGACCTCTATTGCAATTCTGGAGTTCACTTCCAACCACAATTTCTTTTTTTTTTTTTAAATTTTAGTCACTCTCAATTGCCAAACCAGCCATAGACCACAAAATACCCTCAATTACACTCCGTTTCAACGCCAGAGCAGGGGCTCTTGCATTGGACTGCAAATCTTCTTAACCAAGATGCTTCTGTCGTCGCCTAGCAAATTCCTTGCACACGCATAACCCGAATTAAACCCATTCATTGAGACTCTCAGTGTCCAATTTATAACCCAAATCCCAATTGGGGGCTGCGATCCTGTTAAAATGTCAACCCTTGAATGCTTCTAACTACTAATCTAACATACCCAACAAGACTTAGCACATTGTTCTCGCGTTGCCCAGCGCTTCTACACTCAGAACATTGGCCGTAAAATGGTGAGAGCCCCTGGTGAAACAAAGGAAAAATAATATATATTGAACTCAAATATTGCATTTGATTGTGAAAAGAGGGGAATAAATTATGGTAGTTATTGTTTTGTTTAATTAGTAAAATTAAAATACTGATGTAATAAATTCGAAATGCTGATGGGTACCTATTTTTTGAATTCAAAATACTTAAATAATAATAATAATAATAATAATAACGAAAAGAACCATTTAAAATTCAACAAGGACAAACTTACTTCACTAATCCAACACTAATCTCCTACACACCTAAATAGCCCACAAGCCGCCTAGCTGCCGTTGAAACACGAGAGCCTGAGTAAAAGAAAATTTTTTTGCTTCACCCAAAAACGGCTGCATGCCTCGGTGGAACAGACCACAACATCCAAAAGGGGTTTTATGTTTACTCAGGGGGTTTCTAAAAATTTCAATGACTTTCGGGCGTGCTTGGATTCCCCTCTGAATATGAAAAGTGACCATATTGAATCGAAGGATTTTATGTTTATTCAGAGGATTTTAAAAATTAAAATGTCTCAGATGCGCCTGGATTGCACTCTTATGAAAAGTAACCAAATTGAAGCAAGACAAAAATAATGGCAAACAAAAAAAAAAAAAAATGGATGCAATAACAATAAATTAACAAAAATAATATCAAATTTTAAATATATATATATATAACAAAAAATATTTTAAATATATATAATCGTACGATAAAAATTATAAAATATTAATATAGCAAGTCAATCATATTAAATTTAGACTTAAACTTTTCTAATATTTATAAGACTTTGTTTTTTAATCTCTTCCTTTACTATAATTAAGATAAATTTGTACTCTTATTTATGATATAAAAGATAATTTTTTTAAAATACTTTAATTTTCTTATTGTCTATATTAATCCGATTTGATTTTGTTCGATTCAATTTTTTTAAGAGTGTTTAAGAATTTCATTAAATTTAAACAGATTTACAAGAAAGTAAATAAAAGTAAAGGAAATTTTTTTAACTGTTGCTCCTTTTAAATTTTTATTTATTATTATTATTATTATTATTATTATTATTATGTTGGTGATAAACCAGTTGTTATAATGTTGGAATCGCCGGTTAACCAGCAATTTAGCAATGTAGAGACCTTGAACTTTAATCCGACCAAACTCTTTTAGTCTATTTTTATTTTGGACCAGTTTCAGTTTGATTCCAGTCTAAATAAATTATAACCGCTGGGAAAGGCTTCTGGTTAGAGGAGAAAGGCAAGAACTAGGGGCAGAAGACTCAAAGCTAGGGCGGCGTCTGCAGTTACAGGGACAAGCTTACAGTAATATTACAAGAAATATACATAGTAACGTACGTTGGGGTGCTAACTCTAAAAAGCGTCTTCGGCCCCTAATTTTTTTTTTTTTTTTAAAATCTTGCAAAGCCCAGACCTTCCGCTGAATCCTTAAAATTACAGAGGATAAAGCAATTTAAGATATTCTTATACTTCAAACGTCAGACAAGTGACCCTAAATTCTTTTCAAGATTTCGGTAACACATATGAGTGAATAACCCACATTTCAAAGCGATCCACATCATTCCACCATAGGAACAACACATGCTTGCATCTTTTGTCTTTTATTTTGGTTACTTTAATTTTGTCTGCCTTAAGATGCTACATGTCATAACATCAAATTTTATCACTGTTATTGAATTAACCGAAGCACCTGCAGGATTGAGTAGACATAAAGACTAATCAAAAAGTAGAGATGTCGTCAACTTCTAATTGACCTTTTTGAAACTAGCCCATGGACAAAGCGAAAATCAATGGCAACATATGACATTCGAGAATGAAGAAACAGGATGAATATTTAAATAACCAAGGGCATGCATGTTCCATGATAGAAAAATAGAGTATTTTCGTAGATCGATTTTCCACGGAACAAGAAAAATGGAAAATCATGTTCAAATGATTTTTTTTAATGTAAAATATATATATCTTTTTCATTTTCTATGCTAATACCTACCGTAAGAATATCCAAATGATGCTATCTAATTTTTTTTTTTTTAAAAAACTAGTAGCCCGGGTTCCCAACTCCTTCCTAGCTAATGAATTTCGTTAAGACAATTACCTAGAGAAGAAAACGGTGAAAATGGAACTAAAAATTAGAAATCGAGAATATGAATATTTTTCGACAATCGAACACTACAGGCACCAAGAAATTCCAATGAAACAGCAAAATAAAAACTAGGAGCACGTAGGTTCATGGAAAAATTAGAATCGCGAAGCAAAACAGTAACCAAGACAAATGTCATGTTCTGTCTTAAAACTATTCTTAAACTAGCTCGGTTGAATGCTTAGTCTAATTGCTACCTAAAAACTTGATAAGAATATTTTGAATGCATATTTGTATATTAAATTTTTAAAATTATTTTTTACAAATATCTAAACTATTCTAAAATAGTATTGATCTAAAAGATCCATAGAAATCTAAAACAAACAATTATATTTACACGTCGAAGAGGTAGAATCATTATAAATATCTCACTTTTTTAATTTCTAAGACATACAATTGAATTGAAAGTTATCTCATTTGTAAAGCTCTCTCTTGTATCTTCAGTTTTCTAGTCTCTCTTGACTCTAAGTCGATTCACTCAAATTTTCTAAGGCTTACTTAGTTCATTTTTTCTCACACACTGTCTAAGTGTCATGCGGGTTAGCACGATTTAAAACTAACTTCGTGACAAGTGGTATCAGAGCAACGATTAAATCCTAGATACAACCTGATTCTTACTTGAGTTGTGAGTATAACAAGTGAGGAAAGAATTGTTGATGCTCCCATTAAGGAGTAACAGATCGAGCTTCAAGCTCGTGGGCGAGACCAAATGTGGGAAGTCCAAGGCCTTAACAAAAAAGCCTATTGAGTTTCTTGTTGCTATCTTAGAAAAGAGCATCACGGATATGAGCTCCTTAATGGGAGAATTGAGCAATCAAATTGACAATTTGATCCATGAAAATGCTGAAATCACCAAGGTTATCAAGTTCATGATCGGAGAATTCAGCTATGCCTTTAAGGGATAACTGAGTTCCTTTAGTTAAGAACTATTTGACCTATGGAAATTCGACGAAGGAGAAATTCACGACTTCTGTAGAGAGATGGGTTCACTTCATTGAAGCAGTCCACCTTTGATAAGTACTGCTAGTACGAGTAGCACTATCGTTGTGCACAATCTAAAAGTTCCCAAACCTGCCATGTACAATGACATTCATAATGCCACCAATGTGAAAAAATTTCTTTTTGGCCTTGAACAATACTTTGAGGCCATAGAAGTTATTGAGGACATTGCTAGGATAAATAATGCCTCAATCTTCTTTAGAGATACTGCTCAACTATGGTGGAGAATGAAGCATTTTGAGCCAGAGAAAGGCCTGTCTGTAATTAATACATTGGAGTAATTCAAGATTAAATTGCACAAGCACTTTGTCCCTCACAATACAGATAACGAAGTTAGAGGGAAGCTACGACGCTTCAAGCAAACAAGTAGTGTTTCTGACTACATTAAAGAATTCACTACCCTTATACTTGAAGTTGATGATCTATCCGACAAGGACATCCTCTTCCACTTTCAAGATGACTTGAAGGATTAGTTAAGAGTAAAACTAGATAGGCGTAACGTGCAAACTTTGGATGATGTCATTGCTGTTGCTAAAACGCTGATCGAATACTTTGCTCATTTCAAAAGTAAAAAGCTTAACTCTAACAAAAGTGTGAAAGAGAAGGGCAGACAAAAAAGAGAAGCAAGCCATAATAAGAGAGGATATAAAAAATTCTCAAGTGGTAAGCCCAAGAATACTTAGGGAAATTGTTATGCTAGCAGACCTCCAAAGTCTTGCTTCATTTTTATCGGACCACATTGGGTTAGAAATTGTCCTAATTACAAAGCAATGAAAGCTATTGTAGCGAAACTCAACAATGAGAGGTCTAAAGAGGAACCTTAAACTGATTTAGGAGCTATCCAACATTTGGGTACTCTCCCAAAGCTTTTCTCTCCAACTACCCCTAAAGAGAAAGGTTTATTATATGTCAATTCATCCATTGAAAGTAAAGTTGTGTGTGCTATGCTAGATATAAAAGCTACACAACTTCATGAATATACAAGAGGCCAAACATCTAAGCTTCAAACTTGCAAAGGGAGTTGGCACTATTAAAGCAGTCAACTTTAAGGCAAAGCCAATTCATGAGATAGTGGGAGTAGCCATCAAAATTGGCAATTGGCACGATAAGTTAGATTTTACCATTATTCATATAGATGATTTCAGAATGATTTTAGGTTTTGCTTTTTTTTTGCAAAACTTTAGCTTTTTTCGTTCTTGTATTAAATTCCTTTGTCATTCTTGACAACCATAAGATTTAAGTAATTCTTTTGAAAAGTATAGAGAAATTTAGAACATTAATAATTTTTGCTTTACAATTCAAATAAGGTCTTAAGGTGAATCAAAGTTATGTTGCCACAATGAGGGAATTAAAGGATAAGGAAGACATAGTGAAACCTACTCCTTCGCTATTGCAATCCATTCAAGCTATCCTTGAAAAGTTCAAGGATATGATGCCTTCGAAGTTGCCCAAGAAACTTCTTCCTAAGTGAGAAATGGATTATCACATTAAGTTAAAACCTAGTGCCAAACTCCTTACTATGGCTCTTTATCATATGACACCTCCTAAACTTATAGAACTGAGAAAGCAACTTTAATATTTGCTTGACTTAGGCTACATCCAGTCTTCAAAAGCCTCTTATGGTGCTTTACTTTATTCCAAAAGAAAAAGGATGGATCACTGCGAATGTGCATCGACTACTGAGCCTTGAATAAGGTAACCATAAAGAATAAGTACTTAATTCCTTTGATAGCTGACTTCTTTGATCAATTGGGAAAGATAAGGTACTTCACAAAGTTAAACCTAAGGTCAGGGTACTATCAAGTTCGCATAGCACTTGGTGATGAACCGAAGACTACATGCATGAGGCATTATGGAACTTTTAAGTTCTTAATTATACCCTTTGGTCTCACTAACTCCCTTATTACCTTTTGCACATTAATGAACAAGGTATTCATCCTTTACTTGACAAATTTGTGGTGGTTTATTTGGATTACATAGTGATCTATAGCAATACTCTTAAAGAGTACAAAGATCACCTTAAACAAATCTTTCAAGTTCTTCATAAAAATGAATTGTATGTCAAGAAAGAAAAGTATTCTTTTGCAAAGTAAGAGGTGGATTTCCTTAGTCACAAGATCAAGGATAGAAAACGTATAATGGATCGAGCAAAGGTCCATAACATTTAAGAGTAAGAGCCCCCAATGAAGGTCTCCAAATTGTGATCATTCTTAAAACTAGTTAACTACTATAGCAATTTATCAAAGGATATTTTACTATAACTGTACTATTGACGGATCTACTAAATAAGAACATCACATGACATTGATCAAAAGAATGTCAATTTTCCATGGAGAGATTGAAACATTCAATCTTTAAAGAACTCATTATGACATGCCCCAATTATCAAAAGGCTTTCAAAGTTCACACGGACGCATCTAACTTTTCCATTAGGGGAGTCTTAATGCAAGATAGGTATTCCATTGCCTATGAAAGCTGCAAACTAAATAATACGAAGAGGTGGTACACCGTTCAAAATAAGGATATGAGTGTCGTTATCCATTGCCTATGCACATGGAGACATTACTTATTTGAAAGTTAGTTCGTGATCACGATTGATAATGTTGTAATAAGTTATTTCCAATCATATAAAAAAACTTAGCCTTAAGCAAGCTTATTGGTAGGATTTTTTGGCCGAATTCGACAATAAGCTTCAATAAAAGCCAGATAAGGCTAATGTTGCTATCGATGTGTTAAGTTAAAAGGTGAAACTAGTAAAACTATCTATTAGCACACCAAAGATTGACTTCCTTAAATGAATCAAGGAAGGTATATCACAAGACAATTTAGCCAAAAATATGTTGAGGATGGTTAGTAAAGGGAAAACTCGATAATTTTGGCTAAATGATGAAATTCTCATGACCGTTGGCAATCAAGTCTTCATGCCTAAGTGAGGAAATCTATGAAGAGACATTTTCAAGGAGTACCATGATTTTCTATAAGCTGGTCATCCAAGTATAACATGAACCCTTGCCTTTGTTCAACAAAGTTATTACTGGTTATAAATGCAAGATGATGTCAAGGCCTATGTGTGGACTTGTCTCGTTTGTCAATAAGACAAGGTGGAACAATAATGCCCAGCTGGTCTACTTGAGCCTCTACCAATTGCTAAAAGACCTTAGGAAAGTGTCTCAATGGACTTCATCGTGGCCTTACCTAAGTTCGATGGGTTTGGAAGTATCATGGTGATTGTTGATCGATTTAGGAAGTACGCCACCTTCATTCCAACCTTTGTTGACTGCAAAGTCAATAAAACAACTCGCTTATTTTTCAAGAATGTGGTGAAATTATGAAGAGTACCTAAAAACATAATAAGCGATAAAGATCCCTACTTCACAACAATTTCTAGCATGAGTTATTCAAGTTGTTGAGGACTGATCTGAACTGTGAACTTCTCAACCAGCTTCTACCGCCAAAGTGATGGCCGAACTGAGCACATCAATACTTTGTTGGAACAATACCTGAGGCACTATATTAGTACTAATTAGCGAGATTAGGCAAAGCTACTTAATGTTGCCCAATTCTCTTACAACCTTTAAAGGAGCGAAGAAGTAGGCAAAAAGTCCCTTCGAAATTGTCATGGGATAATAGCCTTTTAACTTTAAGTATTGTTGCCTCTTCTTACATGAGAAACAACCCTATTGCCTATAAGTTTGCAAAAGAATGACACAAGGAGACAAATATTACAAGAGCCTGCCATGACAAAACTGTCAAACGAATGAAAAAGTGGACTAATGTCAAGCGACGCTTAAAGGAATATATGGAGGGACATTTGGTGATGGTAAAGTTGCTGCCTAACCAATTCAACTCCCTGCACAAAGTGCATAAAGGCTTGGTCAGAAAATACAAAGGACTATTTCCCATAATTAAGCGAATAAGGAAGGCTGCTTACTAAGTCCAACTTTTTCCAAGACTTAAAATTCACAATATCTTTTAAAGACCTTTCATAAAGACACAGAAGATCCAAGTTGTGGGGAATTGAAGCGTGCATCAATTGCTGTCATCATCAAGTTCAATAAGGAAGTAAAATGCATTCTTGTCGATAGGGTAATATGATACATTAAGTACTTAGTTAAATGAAAACATTTATCAGACCATGAGGTTAGTTGGGAATAAGAAATTTACTTTAGCAATTTGCTGACCATATTCAACGTTACAAGGATAAAGGTGTGACGAGGACATCATGAGATTAAGTGGAAGATGATATCATGACCTATCCTAAAAGTATTGTCAAACTAGGTCCGTTGAATGCTTAGTCCAATTGCTGCCAAAAAACTTGACAAGAACATTTTAGATGCATACTTATGCATATTTATGTATTAAGTATTTAGAATTCTCTCTTATAAATATTTAAACTATTTTATAATAGTTTTGATATAGATAATTTCATATAACAAATAATTCTAAATACATATTGAGAAGGGAAAACTATTATAAATATTTTATTTCTTTTATTTGTAAGATATATTATTGAATTAAAAAATTTTTTCTTTACAAAATTTTATCTTGTGCCTTCTATTTTTTAATTTTTTTTATTTTTTTTAAATTCTAAGCCGATTCACTCGAATTAAGATTTACTTAATTCTTTTTATTTTACAAAATCTCTAAATATTACACTAGTTAGTATGACATGAGACTAACATCGTAACTAAAGTTATCTTTGGATAAGGGGACAAGTATGATTCCGCTACTTTTGAAAGGCTTTAATACCTTTGTGATTGGGGGAGCACATGCTTGAGCTCGTCTAACGAGGTAAAGAGAAAAAGGGTGTGTCCCGAGTGGGAATTGTGAAAGGGACGCGAGTGAGTACCTTTAATACCTTTTGCTTTTTTTTTTTTTGGGAGCTTTTGGAAGGGTGGGGGGTCTGTGTAAAACAAGTGGCGATAATAAGCTACAGTTTTCAAAATTCCTAGGGAACGCAAAACAAGAATTTTCAGCCAAGTTGTCAGAATTTTGTCTTTAAAGCAAAGCCTGGTAAATCCCAGTCAGCGGAACAGAAGAAAATAGTTATACAAAGTGAACGTAAATGGTGCAATGTCAGAAACGCTGGTGTACCGTAAATGAAGATCGAGATACCACTGGATTGCCGCCTTCAATAATTTAGATCAGAGAGCTTGCGGGGAAGCCTGCGACCCGACAACTAGAATCAACGCTACAGGCCGGAGGAAAAGGACCGAGCTTTTGAGTTGAAAAGCTCCATTCATCGAATGGCGGACTTCCATTTCCATGCGCGCGTACAAAGAGACCATTCGCACGTGCTCATATCATGCCCGACTAGGTTTTGGTAAGACGACTCAGAAAGTGCGCGAGTCAGCCCATCTCCCGATGCGCGGGTGTTTATCTCGGCCTCTCTTCTCATTATCTCCATTGTCGCCCGCCCGCTGCCTCTCTGAACCCGCTTCCAAGCTTGATCCGACGCCTTATTAATTCGGATCCTGTAACCCGAAATCTTAATTCGCAGTGGCAGACGGGGGACACTAATCAAGTTATGGCGATGGAAAACGAGAATCAAGAGAACAGTTACACGTATACGGGGCGGAGCTTAGGTGATTTGAGTGTCGATGACAATTTGTCTACTTTTGGCGAGTGTAACAGCGACAGATCAGGGGAGTTTACTTCGTCGTCGCCTGAAAGGCGGCAGTTGTTGACTGCCTGCCCCCCGACGGATAATTCCGATGATTTGATTCACAAGCTCGTGTCGGATCTTAACTCCTGTTCGATTGACGAGGCAAAGCAAGCCGCCATGGAAATCAGACTCCTCGCCAAGAACAAGCCGGAGAACCGCCTAACAATCGCCAAAGCCGGTGCGATTAAGCCTCTGATTTCGCTAATATCGTCGCGTGATCGTCAGCTTCAAGAGTATGGCGTCACTGCGATTTTGAATCTATCGCTGTGCAACGAGAACAAAGGACTGATAGCTTCATCGGGAGGGATTAAGCCGCTGGTTTGGGTATTGAAAACGGGGACGGCGACGGCGACTGCGAAGGAGAACGCAGCAAGTGCTCTTTTCCGCCTCTCGCAAGTGGAGGAGAACAAGTTGGCAATCGGGAGGGCAGGAGCGATTCCACTTCTCGTAAACCTACTAGGAACCGGAGGATTCCGGGCGAAGAAGGACGCATCGACGGCTCTGTATTCGCTATCTTCGGCCAAGGAGAACAAGATCAGGGCCGTCCAAGCAGGGATCATGAAGCCACTGGTGGAACTAATGGCTGATTTCGGGTCAGACATGGTGGACAAGTCAGTTTTCATTCTGAGCTTATTGATTTCGATTCCGGAGGCAAGGCAGGCGCTGGTGGAGGAATCCGGGATTCCGGTACTGGTGGAGATAATCGAGGACGGTTCGCGGAAGCAGAAGGAGGTTGCGGTTGCAATACTCTCGGTAATTTGCGAGGATAATTTGGTATATCGAGCCATGGTGGCCCGAGAAGGGGCGATTCCTCCCCTGGTCGCCTTGTCGCAGTCCGGTGGAGATCGCGCCAAGCAAAAGGTCAGCGAGATTTTCATATTTTCCGGTGGCGGCTGACGTAGCAGTGCTCTTTAATTTTTATTTTTGAAAATCAAAAGGTTTTCTTTTTTGGAGGGGGGGTCCAAAACGAGAACGCTGGTTGGCCACCTTAGTCTCGCCTCTTTAACTTCCTTTTTTCAAAAAAACAAAAAATCTAAAAGTAAAAATAAAATACGTGACATGAAATTTAAGTGGACACCGACAATTTATAATTTATTTTCTCTTTTTATCGAATGGTTTGGTTTTAAATTTTCCTGGTAACACAGGATGGGCAAGTTACAGATGAAATTTGAGGCTTCATTAAAAATTTATACACTATTAAATCCACCTTACTCCGGGGCGTTTTCTGTCCAGCTAAGCTTTTAGGTATGATGGGTTTTTTTTTTTACTCTTTTTACTGGTATCTGATGATGAGTTCGCGCTGTGTGTTTCAAAGATTCTGGCTGGCAAAAGAAGCCTTTTTTGGTCTGTTGCGTTGTGCTTTCCGTTTCAATTAATGTGTCCGGAGACTGAGTTGACGTATCGTTTTTGGCCAGGCAGAGACGCTGATAGAGCTTCTCCGGCAACCAAGATCCGGCAATTCCGCTGCCGGAACATCAGATCTGTCAGTATGAGCTGGTGGCGGCCCCAGCCGCATGCCCATGTGTAAATCATTAAAAGCCATTAGTTTCTAATCTTTTTTTCAAAAAAAATAATAATAAAAAAAAGAGAAGGTAGGGAACGAAACAGACAAAACGAACCCCAAAAAAATAAAAAACTGTAAATACTTATGTACGGAGATTTTAGGATTTGTGTCGGAGTTTGGTATTTGCAGACTTTTAATGATTTTGTTCGCATATTTCTCACTATATTTGCCTTAAAAATGTGATTCGGATTTTTTTATTATTTTCTTTTTTTCGATCAGAAAAATCTTATTCAATCAATATGCAAGTGGACCGCTCATCATTGGTAGCTTTTAATTAAACTATCCATGTCCGTATTTCCAATTAAATGATGTCACTTGGTCAATTAGAAGGTGGGGGGGGGGGGGGAGCAGTTTGACATTTCATTAAAGCATCCGGTTCAGTGTCCCCTCCTGGATATTGGGTGGAGCTTAATTTTCGTATGGGTCCCAGTTACATGATCAGGACCAGGGAGACAATGCATGGATCTGGTATCCAAAAGATCTATTTTTTTTTCATAAAAATTCGATAAAAGGTGCTACAACTGACGTTCAATGTGCGATTACATTTTATTATATATTTGCATATTTTACATTGAATGATAATTATTATATATTTTTACACTATTTTATTACACATTATACCTAATTTTTTTGAGAGGCTTTTTCTAGTCCGTGTTGACCTTTCAACTGTGACGGACATGGAGAATAGAAAAGGACAAAGTAAATTGACTGAGTCAATGATATATGTGCTGCGGCACCCCCGCATGAACTTGTGCATGGAACAAATATTATGGGATCCGAAATAATACCTAGTAAGTCCATTTTCTACTCTATACCATAATTGTTACATTTGGTGCAGGCCGGCCGATTGGACCATTAAATTATATCCAAGATTTGGTTAAACTATTGACCCAATCAAGTCAAAAATTGAACGGGTGGACTAAGCAATTTAGACCAAGAATTTTTTTTATTTATTTTAAAATTTGTTACAAAATATTTTATCCTTGAATATACTTGAATTCAAAGTGAAAATATTTAAAATATCAAATTAAATCTTTAATTTAATAAAACATATTTTATTTGTGATATCTCAAAAACTATATTATATTTGGTATTAAAATAACCAATTTATTATAAAATATTGAATAAATAAGTTTAACTTTATCATATAATTATTAAATTGAGTTGTGATGGCCTAAACCTTAGGTCCTAAGTTGGGTTAAAGATGATCAAGGTCTAGGTATAACTTGCGAGACAAGAGGAGACTACAAGGTATTTGTTAGGTCTAACTCATTGTTCAAAAGGTGCGATTACATAAGAACTAATAGAGTTAGGAAATAATTAATGCATTCCTCAAAAGTGACTTTTGTAATAGGAATTTTCTTTCTTGCTTCTTACGTATTACTTATTATAGCATATAGTGATCAAATGAGTCTTTGATAGACACTTCTTTAAAGTCTTCTAAAGAGAAAGAGAGGGTGAATAAGTATGAAATATGTATTTTTTACAAATTGATTCAAATTTAACTTTTGTGACTTGTTAGAACTAATAATTCAACTTTTATTTTTCTTCTTTATGTAAGCGCGATCGTATGACTAAAAAATTAATGTGCAAGCACCCAAGAACACTTGACAATTTTTACATGGTTTACTCACAATATTTGAGCTATGTCTACAGTGTGATAAGATCCCTCCTAAATTACACAATCTACCTTTACTATCAAGGGATATAATAATATTATGGAATGATCACTTTTTCACCATTTGTGGAAGGACTTCTCCTTAACTACTTACAATAATTTTTCGATCATTATAAGGGTATCCCACCTTATTTTTTTAATAAATCTATCAAGAGTTTATGGAAAAACCTTTCTTAGAGAACAATTGCTCAATGTGTACAGTTTGTTAAATCAAAATATGAATCTTTTCCTTCATTTGCTGTCGGTGTTTTCTCACCCGCTATTGGTGCTATCTATGAACTATTGCTATTGTTTGCTTGCGCTACTGCTGCTGTTGATATGCTTTGCTAATGCTGTTCATATGCGCTGCCACTGTTGTCCACACGTGCTGTTAATACCATTTGTACACCTGCCGCGTCTGTCCACGTACACTGTTAATGTTGTCTATACACATTATCGTTGTTGTTTATATGCTTTATGCCTGCTGTCCACACTCTCTATACGTTTATTGTCTACACTTTTTACGTGTTTGTTGTCTATGCTCGTTGTGCCTGCTATCCGTGAGCTGTACACTCGTTGTTCGTGTTCTCTATGCCTGTTGTTCATACACACTGTAGCTATTGTCCATGCTTGTTTTGGTTAGTTGCCTTGCCTTCTTTCTTCCTTTCCTTGATTGGTTGCCTTGCCTTTTTTCCTTGGTGGCTACTGCTCTCATCTTGGCCGGTTGTTTTGCCTTTTTTCCTCCTCTCCTTGACTAGTTGCCTTGCCTTTTTTCCTTGGCGGCTATTACTCTCACCTTGGCTGGCTGCCTCACCTTCTTTTTTTAGTGGTTGCTACTCTCTCCTTGGCCAGTTGCCCCTTACTTGGTGGTTGCCTCCTCTTTACCATTCACCTCCCTTTTTCCTTAGGTTTGCCGCTCACATTTCGCTTTGTTGTTCACTCAATTTTTGTAGCTCCTTAATTATCTTTTTGTAAGACACCTTAGGGTATTTATGGAGCCTTAGGATTAGGGCCACACGATTATCAACAGTTATTGTTAATTCCCACATGTTGCCCTACAATCAACGGCCGGATTTGATTCCTAAAATTTAGGGTCAACAGTCAATGATCAATGGTTAATCTTGACCTCTAAAATTTAGGGTCACCATTATCATGGACTCTTTAATGCTAGGGTTGATTTGTTATCACTGGTCTCTCCCAATAACCTCATTACATCTCAACCATATTCATAACATCAAATTAACATATATAATCATGTGAGATAATGTTGACAATAAATCCAACACTAATTATCAAAGATAAGCTCAACAATCTCCCTATTTGGATTGTTGGCAACACATTAAATCCAACCATGTACAACATCCTCTACACAAAGTCATTTGGCTCCCCCTGAAACTTATATTATTTGCTACTCTCCTTGTCTACTTCTCCCTCTTTATCCATCAAGCTAATCCCTTTTTTTATCAATATAACCTTTCATTAGATTTATGCAAAATATCTTCCCCTTTAACAACAAATCCAAAGAATAATAGTAAAAAGAAGAGGAGAGGGATTGACAAATACCTTAGCTTTGAGGGGTTGGCTAAACACATAAGATCACCTTTAAAGTTTGGAATATCTCTCTTGATAGAGGTTTGATGAATATATCAATAACTTGCTTTGAGGTAGGCACATACTTTAGATTTACTTCATTTTTTCTGCCTTTTCTTTAATGAAGTGGTACTTGATTTCAATGTATTTAGTTTTAGAGTGTTGGACAAGATTCTTTGACAAATTGATGGCACTTTGGTTGTCACAGCCAATCAGCAATGGTAGCTATATATCCACCTTTATATCTTCAAGCTATTGTTTCATCTATAACAGTTAAGTACAAACCAAAGTCGCACCCATATATTCAGCCTCTACAATACTTAAAGTCACTGAATTTTACTTTTTGCTATGCCATAAAACACATCTACTACCCAAATAAAATGCACCAGCAGACGTTGACCTTTTGTCATCATAATTTCTAGCCCAATCCATATCTATATATCCATACAGATTAAGCTGTTTGCTCCTATCATAAAGTAGCCCATAATCAGTTTTGCCCTTCACATACTTAAGAATTCTCTTAGCCACCATGAGATAGGACTCCTTGGGGTCACTTTGAAATCTAGCACAAAAGGTTACAACAAAACCAATATCAGGCTTTAATGCTGTCAAATACAATAAGCTTCCAATCAACTTCCTATATTCCTTTTGATCAACCATGTTACCTTTTTACCTTACTTAACTTTGTTCTAACCGTGATGAGAGTGCTTACTTCTTTAGAATTCTCTATCCCAAACCTTTTCAATAGCTCATAAGCATACTTTTCTTGGGAAAGAGAAAATCTAGCCTTACTTTGCAATACCTGTATTCTTAAAAAGAATTTCATTTCACTAAGTATGGACATCTCAAACTTCTGCTTTATTTTCTTGATAAAGGCAATGTATAGGGCCTCCTTTTTTGTAGTAAAGATTATGCATCAATGTAGACCATAACAATTAACTGGCTCTTGTTGTTTTCTTTGATATATAGGTTGCTATCTACATTCCCTTTCTAAACTTCATATTCTTAAAGCATGTATCCAGCTTTGAATACCATGCTCTTAGAGCTTGCTTTAAGCCATATAAAACATTGTTTAATTTGTACACACTTGAGCCATTATGATCAAGTATAAAACCATCAGGCTGTTCGATAAATAACTCTTCTTCAAGCTTTCGATTCAGGAATGTAGACTTCACATCCATCTGATAGACTTTGTAGTTCCTCTGAGCAACAATAGTCATGAATATTTTAATTGCTTCAAGTTTGGCCATCAAAGCAAAGGTCTCTTCAAAGTGAACACCTTTTACTTATGAGTAGCCTTTGTAGAAAAGTCTTGCTTTGTTTCTTACCACCTTAGCTTTTTCATTGAGTTTATTTCTAAACACCCACTTGGTTCTAATAATGTTTTTTCCTTTAGGTCTAGGGACTAAACACTAAGTGTTATTCTTTTTAATTTGGTCAAGCTTTTCATTCATAGCACTCACCTATTCCTTGTGCTTTAATGCTTCTTTCACAAACTTGGGTTCAACCTTAGAAATCAATGAGGTTTGTTCACTGCCCCTTAGTCTTCTTCTGGTCTGCGCAGAGTCCTCTTTCCTTCCAATAATGTTTTGGCCTTAACTTTACCTTTGACTCTTTTATGAGTTTGGAAACGCCTTGATTCTTCTTCTTCATCACTTGTAACTTGAGAATCAATGTCTTTCTCATGCTAGACAGCCTCAGATTCATCACTATCGAGCTCTCTTTAGTTGTTATACATGGCATCGTTAGTTTCCACATGCTGTAATTGTATTGCAACACTATCTTCAATCATTTTAACATCAAAGTTGTCCACTATTTTCAGCAACCTTTTGTTGTAGCATCTGAAGTCTCTTTCATTTGGTGCATAGCTCAAGAATATACTTTCATCAACCTTTTTATCAAATTTTTTGAGATGTTTACCTTTGATTTTAATAAGGTAAGGGCTCCCAAACACTTCAAAGTGTTTTACAATTGGCTTCTTACCATACCACAGTTTATAGGGTGTCTTCTCTATATGTGGTCTTATTAGGCATTTATTTTAAACCTGAATTGCAATGGTGATAGCCCTTCTCCAGAAGCCATGTGATGTACTATGCTCAACCAACATAGTTCTTGCCATCTTCACTAGGCCTCTATTCTTCCTTTTGACCACTTTATTTTATTGGAGTGTGTAGCGACTAGCATATTTATGCTTTACTTCATACTTCTTAAGTAATCCTTAAATTCACCGCATGTGTATTTTGTCCCATTGTCTGTCTTGAGCCTTTTAATTTTTCCCCCCGACTAGTTTTCAACTAGCCTTTTGTAGTTCTTAAAATTATGGAAACCTCTGATTTATGTTTCGAGAACATAATGCAAGCTATTCTTATAAAATCATCAATGAAGGAGATGAAGTACTTATCACCTTTGGTTGATCTTTGTCTTATCGGTCCACAAATGTCCTAGTGGATGAGCTTCAATGGCTTCTTCATTTAGATCTTCACATTTTTGTGTAGAGCATTCACCATCTTCCCCTTTTGACACATGTTACAAATTACATCTCTTTCTTTTCTCAACTTAAGTACATCTTTTACAACTTCATTTCTGAACAACTTTTCAGCCCCTTTTGTCCAAGATATCCCAATCTTCTATGCCACAATAAGTTCTCATTTTAGTACTCATGTAGCATGTGTTTATCCTTCTAGAAACTTGGTATAAGTTTCTATGTGTTTTTTATTGTTTTTTTACCTTTAGTAAGGACAACACCATCTTTTAGTCTCTTTACTGTGCAACCACTCTTATTAAAAGTAAATTCATGTCCGTCATCATAAAGCTACCTAAAATTGATTAAATTGTGTTTTAGCCGCCCTTCAACATAAAGCACTTTCTTCATTTTCAGCTTTTTTACATTAAGTTCAGTAGCACCAATACCTTGAACTTTAAGGCACCATTATTGCCAAATTTGACTGACCTTCCATCATATTTGGCTACTCCTTTCAACATCCTGGAGTCTTTTGTCTTGTGTGAAGAGCAGCCACTATCCAGGATCCATGTCTTTTCTTTCTTGGAAGCTTTTAAGGCTACTTCCATAACCATAGACATTTCTCTTCCTCTTTTTCTTTTTAAGTTGAATTGTGGAGCTTATATAGGTGTTCTTTGTTGCATTAATTGACCAGATAACAATGGTTGGTGTGTTCTCCTTTGCATTCTTTGACTAAGTAGTAATGTCAAGTAGTCCTTAGTAGTATGTCTAACTCTTTCATATCTTCCACAAATCTCTCCTAACATATCAAACCTATTTCTCAGTGGAATATGACTTTTTTCTACCTGAGACCACCTCATTTCTTGATCAAGTCTCCCCCTAGACTCTTACCTCACATTTCTTTTCATTCTCAGCCTATTACTTTAACACATATTCACCTTGTGCCCATACTTACCATAGCACCAACAAAATGTTTTAAACCTAGATTTATTTCTTTTACCAAATTTATGTCTCCTTTCTTTAGCAATTGGTGTGGCAGCCTTCTCTACATCTTTAACAATTTATCTTCTTTGAATAGGATTCTCCATTATGTCTTTCCTAACCCATTTTAAATTGGGTTAGTCTCTCTTTTCCATCATGTCATTGTGCTTGCTTTCAGACACAAACACAATCTTCTTCTTTTCTTATACCTTCTCACTCAGCTTCTTAATGTAGCCAAGCCATTTTTTTCTTATAGATGAGGTCTTTGATTGCTTAGACACTCATATAACTTTCTAGTAACATTCTCTTTGATGTTACTTATTGATAATGACTTGCTTTTCAGTTTTATGGCTTGTATAAAGCTTTCTTCATGCTTTTTTAGCACAAACTTGGCCTTGTGAAGCTTGGCTTGTAAAATCAACACCTCTTGCTCTTGTGTAATCACCTTAGCATTAAGGTCTTCGTGTATCTTTCCATGCTTTACCTCAAACACTCTCACCTCCTTAATTTTCTTTAAGTACTCTTTCTTTTTTGCTTTAAACTCCTTTACTTTCACTTAGAGACTAGATTCATCAGCAGAAGAATTTTCACACAGCATTTTGAGATGAATTACCTTATTTTTTAGCTTGCAGTTTTTGTGCAAAACAAGCTCTCAACTCATTCTTAACTTGCTATAACCACTCATCCTTTTCCTCTTCTATTGATTCCTCCACACTTGAAAATTCTTAGTTATCATCTACTTGAGTGACTAGCATATCCTTTGTAGCCTTATCATCGGAATCATCATCAATTTCTTCTTTAAATTCTTCTTTTTATTGCTTGCTTAGGAAATTTCTTCTTTTGGATCTGAAGAACTTCTTTTTCCCCTTGACACTTGAATTTCTAGCTTTGGAGTAGTTGGATTGCTTTGCCTTCCTCCTTAGGGTTGACTCATCATCATCCTTACTATTAGCTTCTCTTCTCTTTAGATAGTTCATAGCAAAGTGTCTAATTGCTCCACACTTGAAACACTTCAAGGGTAATTTTCCCTTGTACTTGCATTTTCCTTTCCTTAGGTTCCTAGTGATGTATGCCATGACTTCATCTAACTTAGTATTATCATCTTCTTCTTCAGAGCTGCTGTCAGACTTCTCTTCTTGGTCTTTAATCTTTAATTTCTTCATTACCTTGAAAGCCAGTTTCTTCTCTAAGGATTCATATTATATATGATATAATTGATGAACATGTTAATATTTCTAAGTTAATTAATTCTATTGAAAATTGTATTACTAATGTCTTTTATATGAAGGATGAATTTCCAAGTGAAGAAAGTAAGGATGATGTGACATATAGAGGAGAAAGTTACAAAGAATTACTCTTTAGACTAGGAAAATTTTTAACTTTGGATATTTTATCTTCTTCAAAAGTTAAGTCATTAATTAATAAACATTTTATTATTGGATTAAAACCTTTTTCTCATATAAAGTATGCTTATTTAGGTAACTCATCTACTGTATCTATTATTATTTCTTCTTTTTTTGATAAATATTCAAGAGGATGAGCACTTAAGAAAAATAGAAGAGTTATTGGATATAACATAGCAAATATTAAGAGAATTAGTCTTTAATATACATGCACAAAATTTTGATGGAGAAAGGATTTAAGCTTAAGGTTTTAACTATAATGACATCTTAATCCTAATATATAAGATGTAGTTGAAAAGGAGATAATCAAATAGTTAAATGAAGGCATTATTTTTCCTATTGTAAATAATACTCAGGTTAGCCCTATTCAATTAATACTATTGAGCTCATCTTTAATGTTTAATGTTGATTTTGTTATCAATAATATCTTACATATTTGTCCTTATTAATTTAATGTTATGAGTACCGTTGAAATATGTTTGTTGCATTTATAAAGTGTTGGCAATACCAACCAATGAGCAGTATGTTAAGGCAGAAACCAAGGAAATTGCTTAGGATCTGACAATGCAGGTTGTGGCCTACCCACAGGTGCAACTTGTATTCACTAAGGAGATTCTTGAAAGCATTGTGAACAAGGAAAGAGAGCTTAAGATGCAAAGCGATCATTGGTAAAAACTATTAATGGAAAGTTAACCCTAAATTCAATGAGTCAATATTGACCGTTAATCCTAAATTTTAGAATTCAATGTTGATCATTGACCTTAAATTTTAGGAGTCAATGCTGACAATTAACTTTAAATTTTAGGAATCAATGCTAACTATTAATTGTAAAGCAACCTTTGAGAATCAATGTTGATCGTTAATTGTAGGGCAACCTTTAGAAATCAATACTAATTATTAATTATAGGGCAATTCTTAGGAGTCAATGTTTACCCTTAATAACAAGGCAACCCCAAACTCAAGGCTTATAAACATATCCATACAACTACAAAGAAGTATGTGTTTTTGTAGAAAATTAGAAAGAAAATGGCAAAAAAGAGTGTGAAGTTCCTAATTTCACCTTAGGATCTACTAGTTTGTGATATTGAGAGGGAGGTGAATCAACATCACACCCCTTAAAAACACACTCTGATAATTTAAGCCAAAGTATTCTACTTATTTAATACTCTAGCTATTGTCAGTACGCAGGTATGTGAACAACATCAAACTTTTCTCAAAAGCGAACACTTTCACAAATTCGCCTAAGGTAGATCTATTGTTACTTACTAATCACAATAGTCCCTAAAGTCACCTTTCAGACACCTTGCCCATTTGACATGTCGAATGTTCTTGATTAGTTTTTTTTAGGTTATAGGTTTGATGATATTTTAGTTGCGTTCACAACTCAATTCAAAACACAGAATGTAAATCAAAGTAAGGACACAAGAGATTTACGTGGTTATGTCAATATGACGTACGTTTACAGTGATAGGGACTCTTCATGAGACAATCCACTATACCTGAAAATATCAGTGTGGTACTCCCGATGTTCACAATGTAGTTACAATGGATGCCTTAATCTTCTGTTCCTTTCTCTATTGCAAATATAAAGCAAGTACAATACAAAGTGTATCATTTACTGTGTCTACCCTTCTTCTAGCTTGTCTTGCCTCTGTTGAATTGAATAGGCTGCTTTACTGCCGCTTAGAAGTCCACCACAACACTCTCTAACTCTCTTGAAGAAATCTAGAAATATGTTGAGTTCTTTCCAATGATTCATCGAATTCCTTCTTCAGGTTATTTCACACAACTCCTGCTTTCACTGTCTCACGACTTCATGGCTTGCACTCATGCTTTTGGTTTGTTGTTTCACGTGTCATGGCCTGCCCTAGGCTTCTGAATAGTCACACCGTTGCATGTTTTGGTCTAATGCCATTGCACATTCTGGTCTCACGCTGACGCACATTCTGGTCTCACGCTAATGCACGTTTTGGTCTCAGGCTGACGCACATTTTGGTCTCACACTGATGCACATTCTGGTCTCACATCATCATACATTCTGATCTCACACCAACGCACGTTCTGGTTTCACGTTTCAGATTTGCACCCACTTCACTGTTCTCTAGCCTCACGGATACTAGATCTGCTCTTCTGGTGATCTGTTTTTCCACATTTGCTCTCTCAGTGGTCTGCTTTTACACATTTGCCCTCCCGGTGGTCTGTCTCTCTCTTACGGTGGTGGCTCTCTCTCTTTTATGGTGGTGGCTCTTTATTTACGGGGGTGGCTTTTTATTTTTTGTGGTGACTCTTCATTTATGATGGTAGCTCTTCATTTTTGGTGGTGGCTCTTCATTTTCTCTCTCATCGTCTAGCCATATAACCTTATCTCATCATCTAGCCATGTCATCCGTTTCTCTCTTATTGCCCAACCGTGTACCCTTGTTCTGCCATCCACTTTTATTTGGCCGTCTCTCATTTTCTCTCTTTTCCAACAGGCTGTGTCATCTGCTTCTCTCCCTTTTCTACCGGTTGTCTATTTTTCTTCGTCTACCATATTTGTCTTCCAATTTAGGGCTTATTATATTGTGATTTACTTTCTTGCCCCTCCATGTAGCTTCAAATTACTCTTTTGAACTTCTATGTAGCTTTACTTTCTTGTCTCTCCATATAGCTTCAAATTACTTACACACTTAAATCTAGTTGACAACAATTACAATCCATACAAGGTTGTAGGAACATCAATCTCCCCCTTTGTAATTATTGGTAACACTCATAACAAAAGCTATTATGTAGCAATTACAACTCCCCCTAAATATGCACTCCCACTTTCTTAATAGCTCCCCTTGTACTGTTGCTTCTCTCCTCCTTTGTCAACCAATTACAAAGTAGAGATGAAAGATTCACCTGAACTTCAAGTTTGAGGAGGCATTTGCACAGACAAACTCAAAGCAACACCGTTTTGCTTTCTACTTAACCATGCAACACACTTTGAACCCAAGTAGAAACTATAGCTGCTGGTTGATTTTCTATCATTTGTACTTCCTACCCAGTTTGCATCAATGTATGATTTTAGTTTTACGAAATCTATGGCAGGATATCACAAACCCATTTCCAGTGTCTTTTTAAGGTATCTTAGGATTCTTTTCGCCACTAACACATGAGATTCCTTACATCTCCCAACATGAGATCAACTTGGAATCTGCTAGCAACACACACAGCTTACATAAGATTAGGCCTTGATGCTGTAAGGTTGAAGTTCCTGACTTTTCCCTATGATCTACTAGTTTGTGATACTGAGAGGGGGGTGAATCAGTATCACCATAATTTGCAATTCGCAGGTAAGTGAATAATTTCAACATTTTCTTAAAAGCAAATTCTTTCTCAGACTTGACTAAGGTAGATCTATTGCTACCTACTAATCACAATAGTCCCTAAAGTCACCTTTCAGACACCTTGCCTAATAGACAATTCGAATGTTCTTGTTTAGATCTTTGTTAGGTTATGGGTTGGCTGATACTTTAGCTGCGTTCACAACTCAATTTAAAACACAGAATGTAAAGCAAATTAAGGACACACGAGATTTACGTGGTTTTGTCAATGTGACGTACATCCATGGTGGTAGGGACTGTCTCTTACCGAGACTATCTACTATACTTAAGAATTCTAGTTATAATGGATGTCTTAATCCTTTGCCCCTTTTACTATTGCAATTACTAAGCAAGTATAATACAAAGAATGTTACTTACTATATCTACCCTTCTTCTAACTTGTCTTGCCTTTGTTGAATTGAAAGGCTGCTCCACTGTTGCTTAGAAGTTCACTGCAATGCTCTCTAACTTTTCTTGAAGAAATCTGAAAATATGTTGAGTTCTTTCCGATGCTTCACCGAATTCTTCTCTAGGTTGTCTCACACAACTCCTACTTTCATTGTCTCATGGTCTCACCTGTCTCCTATTTTACATCTCATGGCTTGCTTCACATTTTTGGTTTGGTGTTACACGTCTCACGTACATTTCTGGTTTGCACCCTTTGCTGGTCACACACACTTCTGGTTTGGCATTTCACATCTCATGTACGTTTTTGGTTTACACACCTTGCTAGTTACACGCCTTACTATCGTTTCTGGTTTGCACTTGTCTGTTTCACACCTCTGAGCAGCTTGGTTTGCTCTCCCGGTGGTCTCTTCTTTCAAGGTTTCTCCTCTTTTCCCTTACGTTTTGTTGCACTCCTTCATCATGGTTTTGCTGCACTCTGCACTCCTCCATCATGATTTTGCTGCACTCATTTGTCAAGGTTTTGCTGCACTCCTCCATCACAGTTTTCCTCCTCCGGTGGTGGTTTTCTCTCTCTTATGGTGGTGGGTGCCTCCTTTTCTGGTTTGTATCTATTTAGCTCTCCCGGTGACTGCTTTCTCACATTTTTTTTCTAGTTTGTGCTTTTAGCTCTCCTGTGTTGTCTCCATGCTGTCCAGCTGGTGGTTTCTCACTTGTTGTAGGGTTTTGTCTCACCAAGGTCTCTCTTGTCGATGGTGTGCTTTGGCCGTGTGTTGTGTTTTGCTGTTTTCTTTATTTGAACGTCCACCCTTTTGTTGTTGGTTGTGTTGTGCCGTGTAGGGTTGTTTGGTTAAATCCCCTTTTCCGTTTAGTTTATGTTGGACGGTTGTCTCTTTGCTTGGACAGTTCCTCCTTTGTGTTTGGTTGGTTGTCTCCTTACTTGGATGTCTATTCTCTTTGGATGGTTTCCCTCTCTTCTTGCCGTGTACCCTCTCTTGCCATTTCTCCTTCCTTTTGCAAGTGGTGTGTTGCCATTTCGGGTTTGGCCGGTTGTTCCTCCAATGTTTTGTGTTTTACTGAATCTCTCTTATGTTGGATGGTTTCTCTCTAGGTTTTGGCCAACTCCCTTGGTTGAATGGTTGCTCATTTTTTTTCTGAGTATTTAATTATGTTGGCCTTTATATACTTTTATATGAAATCCTAATAGGTCTTACTTGCAACAAATTTACTATCTTGCCCTTCTATGAGGCTTTTACGTTCTTACCTCTCCATGTAGCTTTTACCTTCTTACCTTTCCATGTGGCTATACTTTCTTGCACACTTAAACCCAGTTGACAACAATTACAACCCATACAAGGCTGTGGGAACAACAATCTCCCTCTTTGTAATTGTTGGCAACACTTATAACAAAAGTCACTATATAGAAGTTTTAACTCCCCCTAAATATGCACTCCTATTTCTTAACAGCTCCCCTTGCATTATTGCTTCTCTCTCCCTTTGCCAACCAATTACAAATATGAAAAATTTGCAAAGTAGAGATAGAGGATTCACCTAAACTTCAAGCTTGAGGAGGCATTTACATAGGTAGACTCAATCTGTGCTTTTTAAACAGCTTTATGGACAGAGGTTTAGTTAGAATATCTGAAATTTGATCTTTAGTGCCAACATACTCTAACTGAATTATACCTTGTTCTACTTGATCTTTGATCAAGTGATAGTGGATGTCAATATGCTTGCTCCTCGAATGTTGAACCGGATTCTTATTGAGATCAATAGCACTTTGATTATCACAAAGTACACTCGTTGGTAACTTCACTTCAACACTTAAGTCTGCCAATTGTCTTAGCATCCATATCACCTGTGTACATGCTGCACAAGCAGCCATATACTCAGCCTCAGCTGTGCTCAAAGTAACATTGTTTTGCTTTCTACTTAACCATGCAACACATTTTGAACTCAAGTAGAAACTGCAGCCACTAGTTGATCTTCTATCATCTATATTTCCTGACCAGTCTGCATAAGTGTATGCTTGTAGTTTAATAGAATCCATGGCTAGATACCATAAACCCATTTCCAGTATTCCTTTGAGGTACCTTAGGATTCATTTCATTGCCAACACATGAGACTCCTTAAGATCAGCTTGGAATCTGTTGGCAACGCACATAGCTTGCATGAGATCAGGCCTTGATTTTATAAGGTATAGAAGGCTCCCTATCATCTTTTTATACCTTGTAGGGATTGTACTCCTTCCTTCTTGATCTTTTGTTAATTTACAGCCCGCTATCATAGGGGTACTAACAGGTTTGCTATCCTTCATGCCAAACCTTTTTAGCATCTCTTTGGCATATTTCGTCTGAGAAATAAAGATACCTTCTTCACAATACTTTATTTGTAATCCAAGAAAGTATGTCATTTCTCCGATCAATGACATCTCAAATTCCCCACTCATCTTCTATGCAAATCTTGACATAACTTAGAGTGATCCCCTCCAAAGATGATGTCATATACATATATTATGGTTATCAGCTGGCCTTTCTATGAGTTGAACACATACAGGTTATTATCAATCGTTCCTCTTCTGAAGTTTAACCTTCTCAAGTACGCATCTAGCCTACTATACCATGCTCTTGGATCTTGCTTAAGACCATACAAGACTTTCTTTAGCTTGCACACTTGTGTCTTACCCTCCCTGATTTGTACTCCATCAGGTTGTTCAATATACACTTCTTCTTTCAGGAGCCCATTCAAAAACGCGGATTTCACATTCATTTGATAGACTTTATACCTATTGTGTGCTGTCAAAGTTAAGAACATTTTGATAGTTTCTAACCTTCCTACCAGTGCAAAAGTTTCATCAATATCTACCCCTTCTATTTGAGTGTAGCCTTTGCAAACCATCCTGGTCTTGTTCCTCACCACCTTGCCATCTTTATTGTGTTTATTCCTAAATAATCATTTTGTTCCTATGACATTCTTATTAGTGGGTCTTGGAACTAGCTCCCATGTATCATTCTTCTCAATTTGATCCAACTCCTCCTTGATAGCATTGACCTAGACTTTGTCTTAAATGGCCTTATCAACAAATTTAGGTTCAACTTGTGAGAGTAAAGTAGTAGCTCCCACAATTCTTCTTCTTGTTGTAACTCCTATTGTTGGGTCACCTATGATTTAATCTCCTTGATGAGCACTAGTCCATGTTTTCTTTGTCCTTCTTCCTTGCACCATCTTAGTTGCAAAAGGATCTCTTTCTTCATCTTTAGACTCACTCTTCTTTGAGTCTGAACTAACTTCTTGTTCCTTTTCTTTATGTTGGTTTGATTCTTCATCTACATTAAAGTCATTTTCTTCATTGTCCTCAGCTTCTCCATTTTGCATTGTTTTCCAGTTCCCATTTGTTCTCACATCACTGAAAGTGATCACTTTTCCCAGCTTATGCAGGAAATTCTATAACCTTTTGTCTTTGCTGAGTATCTCATAAAGATGCCTTCATCAGACTTAGCGTTGAATTTTTCCAAGTTTTGCTCCTTGTTCTTCACAAAACATCGGTTGCTAAAGACTTTGAGATACTTGGCTGTTGTCTTCTTCCCACTCCATAGCTCATATAGAGTCTTATCAGTATTAGGCCTTAGTAATACTCTGTTTAGTAGATGCACGGTGCTAAATGTTGCTTTTGTCCAAAATCTTGAGTGAAATTTGGATTTTAGCAGTAGAGTTCTTGTCATTTTGACCACAACTTTATTTTTCCTCTCTACTACCCAGTTCTGTTGAGGTGTTCTTGCTGCTGCCAATTGGTAATGAATTTCATACTTCTCAAGATAATCTTCAAAAGCTTTATTTGTAAATTCAGTGCCTTGATTTGACCTTAATACTTTGATCTTCCTTCCACTTTCATTTTCAGCCAATCTTCTGTATCTCTTAAAGCAATTTAAAACTTTTGACTTGTGTTTGAGGTGTATGATGTAGGTCCTTCTTGAATAATCATCAATAAACAAGATGAAGTACCTCTCACCATTTAACCTTTCTATCCTCATCGGTCCATACAAATCAATATGCACAATGTCAAGCACTGCTTCAGAATTTAACTCTTTGGTCTTATACTACTTTCTGGCATGTTTTCCTTTAGAGCATGCTGAGCAAACATACTCTCTCTCTCTCTCTCTTAAGTTTGGGAATGTCTCTGATTGCATGAGTAATGGACATTTTCCTCATCTTCTTTTGTGATAAGTGTCCTAGCCTTTTATGCTAGAGTTGATTTTCTTCTTCCTTTGTAAGTAGATAGCTGTTTGTCTTGTCCTCATCAATCATGTACTAATTTCCAACTGTTCTCTTCCTGGCTACAACAGTATTGCCTTCTTTACTCTTTACTCGGCAACTTGTTTTTATGAATATCACTTTGTGGTCGTCATTACATAGTTGGCTGACAGATGCTAGATTATATTTGAGTCCTTCAATGTGCAAAACATCTTTCAACTTTCCTTTTCCAATATTTACTGACCCCTGACCATTGATATTGAGTGAATCATCATTGCTAAACTTAACTCTCTTCTCTTGACTTGTTTAGCTTTGATAATTTACTTTTATCTCCTGTCATGTGTGAAATGCATCCACTGTCAAGGATCCACTGCTTATCCTTATAGTCAACCTTTAGTGCAATTTTAACTATATTAGCCACCTCCCTTTTAGCTTTATATTTCTTTTTTTGAACTGGTTAGAAGATAGCTTTCTCCTTTTTCTCAGCTTTGACTACACCGCTTGTTTTTACTGTGCCATTGAGTGCCGTTTCTTGTTTAGGGAGAAGTGTCATGCATTTCTTGGCATTATGGCCATCCTACTTGCACCTTTTACACTATTCCAAGTCTGCCAATGTAGCAAACTTGTTCTTTGAAGTTACTGATTTGGGCTTCCACCAACAATCCTCTTCAGTATGTCCTTGCCTTTTACAGTATGTGCAAGAACTCACCACAGGTGTTCTCTTCTGAGTTTTGTATTGTCTCCCCCTGTATATAGTGTCATATCTTCTTAAGTTGGAGACATATATTGGCCTTCTCCACCAATAGTTACTCGCCTCATGACCCCAAACTCCACAATAAAGATAGTGACCTTGAAATTGTCTCTTCTTGGGTCTAATCACAACTTGTTTTCTTTTGTTCATTACTTGCTGCATAGGCAATGTAGCTGGCTTCTTTGCTTGTGTGACTTTCATTTCAGTCACCTTCTTCTCCTTCTTTTGTTTAGCTGTAGCCCTTTATTGGTTGACCTTTTTTTCTTCATTTTTGTTTGCCACCCTAGGTTGCTTCTTCAAATCCTCTTTATTCTCAACTATGTTCTCCTGAGTAACAATCTTCTCTTTCAACTTCTGTGGCACATTCTTATTATCCTTAAGCAATGTAGCCTCAGATTACTGCACTTTCTCTTCATTCTCTTCTTTTCTCTTACAAAACTTGTTTCTCCTATCATTTTAATCTTCTGCACGTTCTTTTCACTCCTTTTGAGTTGTTGCTAAAGTCTCAACAAATCTTTCTCCATTCCTTTAATTTTTGAAGTCCTTGAGCCAAGCTCTATTGTAAGGTTTTCACATATTTTGATTAGCTCTTCAAATCTTATCTTCAAGTCAATATGTTCAGCCTTTATTTCATCTTTTTAACTTTTTGCTTCCTCAGATTTTGCTTTAACTTGTTTTATGTGAGCCTCCAACCTTCTTATGGTTTTGCCCCTTTTGATTATCTCCATTGAAGCTACTTCCAACTCAACTTTAATATCTAGTTCTTCTTCATCAACCTTCTCTTCCTCTTCAGAGGTTGAACCACCACCTTGAGCTGATGCCATAAAGGCATGCTTATCTAATGAGTCTTCATCTTCCTCATCATCAGTTTTTTTTGTATGACTCATATAACCCTTGAATGCACCTCTTTTCTTCTTCTGTGGGTTGGCAGTTTTCTTGCTAGACTTCTTTGATTTGAATGATGATTTTCTCCATTTTGAATTCTGCTCATCATCACCATCCTCATCTTCATCATCAAGTTTTACTTTACACTGAGAAGCAAAGTGTCCAGTCTACCCATAACAATAACATCTCAAAGACAACTGTCCTTTTCCTTTCTTAGACCCCTTTTTGAACTTCCTTGTAAAGTATGCCAATGCTTCACCTTCACTTTCTTCCTTTTCCTCATCATTATCCTTATTGGATGATTCTTCCTTTTCTCTTATCTTTGAGTGTTTCATAGCTTTGAAAGCTACCTCCTTTGATACCTTTGGTGTTGAGGAGCTCTTAGTTAACTTTATTCTCATCTCATATGCAATGAGATTGCACTGGAGATCATGTAAAGACATAGAATTGAGATCTCTACTCTCCTCTATGGTTGCCACCTTTGAGGCAAATCTTTCAGGTAGAATTCTCATAATTTTCTTCATAATAGATGAGTCCTTCTTGTTCTTCCTATGACTTCTAAGGTCGTATACAGCACCAATAACCTTGGTGAAGAACTCTTAAACTGTCTCATTCTTTTGCATTATGAGGGATTCATATCTCTCCTTGAAAACTTGAAGCTTGGCCTCCTTCATTTTACCATCACGTTTATAGACCTTTTTCAATCTGTCCCATATCACCTTAGCAGATTTACAGTCCATAACTTTAACATATTCAGCATCTGTCAATGTTGAAATGATGACGTTTGAGACCTTCCCATTTATCTCAAACTACCGTAATTCCTCTGTGGTTGGATCTTTACCTTCTTCTGGGGCCACAAAACCCTCCTGTACGAATTTCACCACATTCATGCCCATGGTTGCAAGTACCACCTGCATTCTCGCTCTCCACATATGGTAGTTGGTTCTGTTGAAGATTGGAACCTTCTTGCTGTAAGTAATGCTGGTGCTGGTACCAGCATCTATTTCTCAGTATGTTGAACAAGTTAAAACTTCTGAAATCCTTCAAACTAGTCCACCAAGCTGTTAAGTTTCAAACTGGTGAACCTGTGCTCTGATACCAATTGAAGTTCCTAACTTCATCCTAAGATCTACTAATCTGTGATACTAAAAGGGGGGGTGAATCAATATCACACCTTTTAAAAACACACTCTAATAATTTAAGCCAAAGTATTCTACATATTTAATACTCTAGCTCTTGTCAATATGCAGGTATGTGAACAACTTCAAACTCTTTTCAAAAGCAAACTCTTTCTCAGATTCGACTAAGGTAGATCTATTGTTACCTACGAATCATAATAGTCCTAAAAGTCACCTTTCAGACACCTTGCCTATTAGATAGATCGAATATTCTTGATTAGGTCTTCTTTAGGTTAGGGTTTAATGATACTTTATCTGCGTTTACATCTCAATTCAAAATATAGAATGTAAATCAAAGTAAGGACACAAGATATTTATGTGGTTCCGTCAATGTGACATACGTCCATAGTGGTAGGGATTCTTCCTTTACCGAGACAATCCACTATACTTAAGAATATGAGTGTGGTACTCCCGATGTTCATAATGTAGTTACAAAAGATGTCTTAATCCTCTGTTCCTTTTACTATTGCAAATACAAAGCAAGTACAATACAAAGAGTGTCACTTACTGTGTTTGCCCTTCTTCTAACTTGTCTTGCCACTATTGAATTGAATAGGCTACTTCACTGCCTCTTAGAAGTCCACCACAATACTCTCTAACCTCTATCAAAGAAATCTAGAAATATGTTGAGTACTTTCCAATGCTTCACTGAATTCTTTCTCTAGGTTGTTTCACATAACTCCTACTTTCACCGTTTCACGACTTCACAGCTTGCACTCATGCTTCTAGTCTGTCGTTTCATGTCTCATGGCTTGCCCCACTCTTCTAAATAGTCACATTGTTACACGTTCTGGTCTCACGCCGACACACGTTTTGGTCTCACGTTTCAGATCTACACCCACTTTGCTGTTCTCTAGCCTTACGAATGCTAGATATGCTCTTTCAATGATCTGTTTTTCCACGTTTGCACTCCCGGTGGTCTGGTTTTCCACGTTTGCTCTCCCGGTGGTCTGTCTCTCTCTTACGGTGGTGACTCTTCGTTTATGGTGGTGGCTTTTCATTTTCTCTCTCATCGTCCAGCAGTATTGTCCATTTCTCTCTCACCGTCCAGCCGTGTACCCCTGTTCTGCTGTCCACTCTTATTTGGCCATCTCTTGTTTTCTCTCCTTTTCAACCGGTCGTGTTGTCTGCTTCTCTTCCATTTCTGCCGATTGTCTATTTTTCTTTGTCCACCACATTTGTCTTCCAATTTAGGGCTTACTGTATTTTGATTTACTTTCTTACCCCTCTATATGGCTTTACTTTTTTTTATCCCTTTATGTAGCTTCAAATTACTTTTTTGCCCTTTTATGTGGTTTTACTTTATTGTCCCTCTATATAGCTTCAAATTACTTGTACACTTAAATTTAGTTGACAATAATTACAACCCGTACAAAGCTATGGGAATAACAGAGTGCTGCAAAAATGGAAGAGAGCTTGGCAATAAAGAATGCTGTAAACCATAAAAGAGCTGCAAAAATAGGAACTTAAAAAAATTAAGTTGTAGAAAAGAAAGTGTAGTAGCATCCAAGAGGAAAGATAGCAATAGCATCCAATAGGAGAGAGAGCAGTGGCATCTAGGAAGAGAGAACAACAGTAGCTTCAAAGGAAGAAGAAAAGTGCAGCGGCAAAAGAAAATAGCAGTAGCACTAGAGGAAGAAGGATAATGTAACAATAACTAGGAAAAGGTTATAGAGCAGTAAGGAAAGGGCAGCAGTAGTAGAAATATCAAGGTGGAGGCAATAGCAGCATTAAGAAGGAGAAAGCCTTTAGTAGTAGAAGAGAGGGAAAATGCACGACAGAAGGTAACAACTTATAATAGCAAAAGTAGGAAGAAAGATTGTAGCAGTTTATAGCAGCAGAAGTAGGGAAAAATTGCAGTAATAGAAGCAGAAGGAGGTAGTAGCTACAAAAAGAAAGAGGGACCAATAATGAAGAAGAAGAAGATTTTTTTTCTATAATAGCAGCTTGTGTAAATTAAGTGAGCTTTCTTAGGGAAGTTTTTGTAATAAACTTTGTAGGTACTTCTTGAAAAAGCATGAGAGACCCTTAAAGTGATCAAGAGATCAACTCTTCGAGTGATCAGGAGATCAATCCTTCGAGATCAGGAGATCAACTCTTTAAGTGATTAAGAGATCATTGTAAGTGGTTAAAGAGTGATCCTTCTACAACATAAGTTGTATCCTTTGATAACAAGAGTGGATTGTGTGATCTAGGAGTGATCCTATCACACTGTAAACGTAACTCACGTATTATGGGATCTTGGGTTCTTGTGGTTGCTTTATATTCATATGACTATTTTTACATAAATAAGTAAGATAAAAATTAGATCATTAACCTTAACAAGTCACAGAGGTTTAATCTAAATAAATTTGTAAAACATAAGCATCTCATACTAATTCACCCCCTTCCCCTCTTAGTGTGAGGTCCTCATCAAATGGTATTAGAGCAAAGTTTCTTTTATTGATCCATTCTTCTTTAATATGAAAGTTTTGTTGTTATTGTGAATCTTTACATATACTGTTGGTTAATATTATAGAGAGCATGAATAACATTAATAGCAAAGGCATTCCTACTTTTGATAGACTTAGTTATAAAAGAATATAATCCTCTCATATTTGATGTCACTTGATCTGGATGTGTTTGAATCTGTTGTTAGTGGCATCACCCCTGTTGTTGTAGGTGTTGCTATGACACATATTGATAAGAAGAATTTGGAGTGTAATAGAAAGGCAAGAAATACATTATATGTCATCTTATCAAACAAAGAATTCACCAAAATGATAGGGTGCAACATAGTCAAACAAATTTGGGACAAATTGAAGAATATTTATGAGGGAGATAAGGTTTTGAAGAAAGTCAAGTTACAAATCTAGATGAGCAAATTTGAAAACATAAAGATACTAAATGATGATTCTGTGGATGCCATTTTTACAAGAGTAAATGAAATTGTATGCTCTATTAGAAGCTATGGAGAGGAGATCAACGATGCTACTTTGATAAAGAAGATACTCAAACTTTTACCAAAAGCTTTCAATGTCAAAGTTTCCTCTATAGAAGATAGAGATTTAGATAGGCTACCCCTAGATAATTTACATAGCATATTGGTGGCTTATGAAATGAGAATAGCCCCAATAAAGAAAAAAAAAAAGAAGTTTAATGCAGAGAAGGGGTTGGCTTTCAAGGTAATGAAGAAATTAAAGATTAAAGAATAATAAGAAGAATGTGATAACAATTCTGAAGAAGAAGATAGTGATACTAAACTTGATAAAGTCATGACATGAATCACCAAAAATATGAAGAAAGGAAAAGGGAAGTAAAAGGGAAAATTACTCTTGAAATGCTTTAGTTGTAGAGCAATTTGGCACTTTATTGTGGACTACTCAAAGAGAAAAAAAGTAAATGATAATGATGATGATAAGCTGGCCTTAAAGAGGAGAATAAAGAAATCTAGCTATTATAAAGCTGAAAATTCAAGTGCTAAAGGGAAAAGACAACTCTTTAGATCTAAAAGAACAATTTTTTTAGCAAGTTGAATGAAGAAGATTCTAAAGAAGAAGTTGATGATGATGTTACAGAAAATAAGTTAGTTGCATAGGTAGATGTTAAACAAGAATCCTCAAGTGATGAGGAATCAACCAAAGAGGAAGAGAAAGAGTTGATGCAGCAACTTGAAAATGAATTGAGAGCTTGTTTGCACAAAAACAACAAGCTACAAAAGGAGGCAAAGTATCTCAAAAAATTGAATAAAAATTCTGTTGTTAATAAATTTGATCTCCAAGTGAAAGAAAAGGAGTTTGAAGAGAAAGAGATGGAGTACTTGAAAAAAATTGAGGAGTTAAATGTACTTAAAGCAAAGCAAGGCAAGATACACAAAGATCTTGGTGTTAAGGTGATTGCACAAAAGCATGAAGTGCTAATTTTGCAAGCCAAGCTCCACAAGGCTAAGTTTGAATTAAAGAAGTATAAAGAAAGCTTTATGCAAGTTGTGGAAGTGAGAGGAGAGACCTCTTCAGCAAATGCTATCAGGGAGGGTGCTACCAAGAAATTGGATGAGCGTCTAAGCAAACAAAGACCTTATTCTATAGGGAAGAAAGGACTTGGCTATATTAAAAAACCAAATGATAGGGTAGGAAAAAAGAGAAAAATTGTGTTTATGTCTAAAATCAAACACAGTGACATTATAGAGAAAAGAACCCAACCCAAACTAAAATAGGTTAGGAAAAGATGTAATGAAAACTCCTATCCAAAGAAGATAGGTTGCTAAAGACAGAAAGAAGGTTGCCACAATAGTTGATAAAGATAAGAGACATAAACTTATTGAAAGAAGAAAATTTAAATTTCAAAGATTTTGCTTAAGTTATGGTAAGTATGGGTGTAAGGCTAGTGTGTGTTGGAATAATGGACTATAATAAAGAGGAATGTGAGGGAAAAGTCTAGTGGGAGACTCTGTTAAGAAAGGAGACAATTTCAAGTGAAAATAAGTCATATTCCACTAAGAAATAAATTTGATATATTGAATGAAATTTGTGGAAGATGCAAAAAGGCTGAACATATTACTGAGGAGTGCTTGATATTGCTACCTGATCAATGAGTGTAAAGGAGAACACCTACATATGCCCCTATATTTGGCTAAAGAAGAAAAAGATGATGAAGGGAAATGGCAATGATTGTAAAATTTGCCTTAAAAACTTCAAAGAAAGAAAAGTTATGGATCTTAGATAGTAGCTACTCTTCACACATGATAGGGGATTCTAGGCTGTTGAAGGAAGTAGTAAAATATGATACTGGGTCAGTTATATTCATCAATAATGGTGTCTTAAAGATTAAAGGTGTTAGTGCTACTGAAATTGGCATAAAAATGCTGAAATAAGAGGAAGTTCTTTATGTCAAAGGTCTAAAATATAATTTAATTAGTGTTAGCCAACTTTATAATGATGGATACGAAGTTACTTTTAGCAAAAATAGTTGTATGGTAAAATGATTAAGTGATGATGTTGTTCTTACTAAGGGTAAAATAACAAATGGAAACTTATACCAAGTTTCTAGAAACAAAAATACATGCTACATGAACACTAAAGATGAGAATTTGTTGTGGCATAAGAGAATGAGACATCTTGGATAAAAAGGACTAAAAAGTTGTCCAAGTGTGAAGTTATGAAAAATGTACCCAAGCTAAAAGGAGAAAGAAATGCTATTTGCAGGACATATAAAAAAAAGGTAGATGGTGAGTGCTATCCATAAAAATATAGAAATTAAAAAAAAAAGCCATTGGAGCTTATTCATGTGGACGTTTATGGGCCTATGAGACAAAAATCATCAAAGGGTAATGAGTATTTCATTTCTTTTATTAATAGTTTTACAAGAATAACTTGTATTATGTTCTTAAAACATAAATCAAATGCTCTTAATCATTTCAAGAGTTAAAGGAGGCTGACTAAAAATTAGTTGTAAGGAAAAATTAAAGACTTAGGACAGATAATAGGACAAAGTACACTTATAGTGAATTTGAAAATTATTTAGAAAAGCATAAAGTGAAACATGAATATACTAGTCCCTACACACCCCAACAAAATGAAGTGGCTGAAAGGAAGAATAGAAGCTTAGTGGATATAGCAAAGACTACATTGGCTGACCATGATACTTCATATAACTACTAAAAAGAGGTTATTATTACTATAACTCAAATTCGAAATAGATGCTTAATGAGACCATACAAAGAGAAACCAAGTGTAAAACATTTTAAAATTTTTTGAAGCCCATGCCTTATTAAAATCAAAGCCAAAAATCTCAAAAACTTTGATGAGAAGGCTAATGAAGGCATATTCTTGGGCTATATACCAAATGGAAGAGGATTTAAATGTTACAACAAAAGGTTCCAAAAAATTATGGGCAACTTTAATGTTAAATTGATTGAAAATGGTTCCATAATACAATCACAACATAAGGAAGTTGAAGATGTCGTGTGTGATAATGAAAAGGAATTTGAAAGTGATAAATTAAAGGTTGCTCAGCATAAGAAAGATATTGATTCTCAAATTACAAGTGATGAAAAAGAAGAATTAAGGTATTTATAAACTCATAGATGAGTTAAAGCTAAATCTAGGCTAAAAACATATTGGTAGTAAAGAGGATTTTATGCATACTAAGAGAAGACTAAAAGGTGGTGAACAAACCTCATTGATCTTCGAGGTTAAACCCAAGTTAGTGGAAGAAGCATTAAAGCATAAGGAATAGGTGTGTATTGTGAATGAAAAGCTTAATCAAATTGAAAAGAACAATAATTGGTATTTAGTTCTTAAATCTAAAGGGAAAAAAATCATTGGAACCAAGAGGGTGTTCAAAAATAAACTCAATGAAAATGGTGAGGTTGGAAGAAATAAGGCAAGACTTGTTTGTAAAGGTTACTTACAAGTAGAAGGTGTTAATTTTGAAGAGACTTTTACTCCTATAGCTAGACTTGAAGCAAATTAGAATATTCATGGCCATTATTACTCAAAGAAATTGCAAAGTTTATCATATGGTTATTAAGTCTGCATTTTTGAATGAAGAGTTTGAAGAAAAGATGCTTATTGAATAGCCTAATAGTTTTATACTTGATCATCATGGTTTAAGTGCGGGCAAATTGAACAAAGATTTATAGGCTTAAAGCAAGCTCCAAAAGCATGGTATTCCAAGCTAGATACATGCCTTAAAGATATGAAGTTTAAAAAAGGGAATATGGACAACAACTTGCACATAAAGGAAGATAAATATGGCCAATTAATTGTTGTAGTTTATGTTAATGATATAATTTTTATCGCTAAAAAGGAGGCCCTTTGCATGAATTTTATTGATTAGATAAAAAATAAGTTTGAGATGTCTATGCTAGATGAAATGAAATTCTTCTTAGGGTTATAGGTTTTGCAAAGGGTGGAATTTTCCTCTCCCAAGAAAAATATGGCTGTAAGCTATTAAAAAGATTTGGGATGGAGAAATTTAAGGAAGTAAGCACTCTCATCGATATTGGAACAAAGTTAAGAAAAGATAAAAAAGACAAAATGTTTGATCAAGAGGAATATAGAAAGTTGATTGGAAATTTATTGTATTTGGCAGTATGAAGGACTAATCTTGTTTTAGTTGTAACCAAGGAATCCCACCTCGTGGTTGCTAAGAGAATTCTAAGATAGGTGAAAGGCACAACAAATTATGAGTTGCTTTATGATAGAAGTGGAAACTTAATTTATATATGGTATACAAATGCTAATTTAGTTGGAAATTGTGATGACAAAAGGTCAACATCAAATGATGCATTTTATTTTAACAGTAGATGTGTTTCATGGCATAGTAAGAAGCAAATTCAATGACTCTAAGCATTATAAAGGTTGAGCATGTGGCTGCTACTCAGGCTTTTACTTAAATGTTATGGATGAAATAACAACTTAAAAATCTAAAGGTAAATGTGTAGCTACCATTGCTGATTAATTGTAATAACTAAAGTGTCATCAATTTATCAAAGAATCCTATCCAACACTCTATATCTAAACATATTAAAATTAAGTACCACTTCATTAAAGAAAAAGAAGAGAAAAATGAAGTAAAACTAGAGTATGTGCCTACTATAGAGGAAGTTGTAGATATATTCACCAAACCTCTGTCAAGAGAGATATTCTAAAAGTTAAGGCTAACCTTATATGTTCAACCACCCCCTAGATGCTGAGATATACCTTTAACCTCCTTCCTTTTCTCTCTTCTATTATTCTTTGGATTTGTTGCCAAAATTAGAGATATTTTGTATAAATCCGAAGAAAATATATTCTATTCAAAAGAAGGAGTAGCTTGATAAATCCAAAGGAATAAAAATCAAATAAAGGGGGCGAAGCAGAAAAAAGGGGGAGTTAAAAGTTATTTCCAATTAGTATTAAGCCCATATGCAAAAGAGAGATGCATGTTTTAAAGGGAGTCATGAATGTCAAAAGCTATTACTTATGCTTAATGCCTGATTTTTGGATTTAGTGTCTTGTCAACAAATCGAAAAGGGGAGATTGTTGAGCTTATCTTTGATGACTAATGTTAAATTTTTTGTCAATAGCATCTCACATATTTGTCCTTATTGATTTAATGTTGTAAATTTCGTTAAGATGTGTTTGTTGCATTTACAAAGTGTTGGCAGCACTAGCCAATAAGTAGCATGTTAAGGCAAAAGCCAAGGAAATTGCTCAAGATTTGGCAATACAAGTTGTGGCCTACTTATAGGTGCAATTTTTATTCATCAAGAAGATTCCTGAAAGCATTGTGAACAAGGAAAAGAAGCTTAAGATGCAAAGATATTATTGGTAAAAATTGTTAATGGCAAGTTAACTGTAAATTCAATGAGTCCATGTTGACTATTGACCATAAATTTTAGGAGTCAATGCTAATTGTTAACCCTTGATTGTTAACCTAAACTTTATGAGTTAATACTAATCATTAGCCCTAAATTTTAGGAATCGATATTGATTATTGATTATAAACCAACCCTTGAGAATCCATATTTATCATTAATTGTAAGGCAATTCTTGGGAATCATTGTTGACCATTGATAATAAAGTAACCCTAAACTCAAGGCTTATAAATATATTTATGCAGTTGCTAAGAGGTGTGTGCTCTGTAGCAAATTAAAGAGAGAATAGTAAGAGAAAGTGTTATAAAAACACAAAAGAGATCTTAATAAGAGAGAGTGCTGCTAAAACATAATAGAGAGCTCAACAATAAAAAGTGCTACAAACCATAAAATAGCTGTAAAAATGTGTTATATAAAAGAGAAAAAAGAGTTGCAAAAACTTGTTCTGTAAAAGAGAAAAAAGAGTTGCAAAAATGTGTTCTATAGAAGTAAAAAGAGAGCTATAAAAACATAAGCTATAGAAAAGAAAATGTAACAATATCTAGGAGGAAAGACAGCAACAACATTCAGGAGGAAAAAATAGCAACAACATCCAAAAGGAAAGACAACAGCTGCATCCAGGAGAAAAGAGTGCAATGGCATCCAAGAAGAGAGATGGTAATAGCATCCATAAGGAAAGAATAACAATAGCTCCATAGGGAAAAGGAAAGTGCAATGGTAAAAGAAAACAGCAACTACAACAGCAACCAGGAAAAGGTAGTAACAGTAACAAAGAGATGGCAGTAATAGCAACAACAACAGCAAAGAGAAAGTAGTAGTAGCAACAAGGAGAAAGCAATAGCAACAATAAGGAAAAGGCAGCAGTTGCAGCAATAAAAAGGTAACAACCACAGTAAGGAGAAAGCAATAATAGTAGCAAAGAGGAGGCAATAGCAGCAGCAAAGAGAAAGCCTCCAACAATAAAAGAGAAAGAGAGAGTGCACGGTAGAAAGAAGTAGCTTGTAGTAGTAGAAGCAGGAGGAATGATTCTATAGCTTGCAATATTAGAAGCAAGAAAAAATTGCAATAGCAGAAGTAGGAGGCAATAGCTACAAAAAGAAAGAGAGACTAGTAAAGCTTAAGGAGAGAACTAACAGTTAGGAAAGAAAAGATTTGTTTTCTATAACAGTAACTTATGCACATTGAGTGATCTTTTTTAAGAAAGTTTTTGTAATAAACTCTTTATATACTTCTTGACAAAGGGTAGGAAACCCTTGAAGTGATCTGAAGATCAATCCTTTGATTGATTAGGAGATTAACTCTTCAAGTGATTGGGAGATCAATCCTCAAGTGATTAGGAGATCAATCCTTTCAATGATTGAAAGATCAACTCTCCAAGTGATCGAGAGATCATTATAAGTGGTTAAAGAGTGATCCTTCTACAAGTAGTTAAGGAGTGATCCTTCCATAACATGAGCTGTATCCTATGATAAAAAAGTGGATTTTGTGATTTAAAAGTGTAGGAAAATGTGATTAGTGGCTTATGTTGTGCATAGTTAGCTATTTTTAGAATATATCTTTAGGAATAAACTAATTTAGGTAGGTTTTTTAAGGTCCCATAAGTTATGGGATTTGATGTATTTTTACCTTTTATTACTTTCCTTTTTTACTAGGTCTAGCATCTATAAAGCTATTGTCTAATGTATTATTCAGAAGAAGAAGGATTATTACTCTTTCAATCTCCAACATTTACTCTTTCAATGTCCAACATGGTATCAGAGCCTTTGTTCTTCTTAGTCTTCTTCCTTCTATTTTCTTTTCTTTTCTTTGACATCAAAACAGATTGCTAGCCTTTATTGCTGGTGATCCCTACTTCACGTGGAAGGCCTTAATTGCCTAGAATTGTTATTTTTTTTTCATAAAAGATGTCTGAGGTTGCAGGGACAGGATAAGGCCTTAATTGCCTAGAATTGTTATTTTTTTCATAAAAGATGTCTGAGGTTGCAGGGACAGGATCACTTATCAACAACCTTGAAACACCCTCAGGTACCTGTTCTTTGGCATATTCAGGTGAGTTTCCATTCTCCATTGGGTTAAATGTTTCGGGTACAACCTTTGCCAACTCCTGGGTCATGGACTCAGGAGCTACTGACCATATGACTCACTTACCAAATATTTTTTCCACGTATTCCCCGTGTCCAAGCAGTAGGAAAATAACCACAGCAGACGGTTCGGTGACCACTGTAGCCGGTGTAGGGAATGTTAAAATAGGTCCATCACTGGTCCTAAAAAATGTCCTCCATGTCCCTAAACTGTCCACAAATTTGATTTCTATACAAAAACTTACTCAAGATTTATACTACAATGTGGTTTTTCATCACGACTATTGTGAATTTCAGGACAAGGATTCGGGGAAGATGATTGGACATGCTAAAGAACGGTATGGTCTCTACTACCTTGAAACACCAAGTCAGTTAAACATTACTAAGGGCAGATTATCCCATTCTTTTATGTCAGAAAATCTTTCATCCAATAAAGAGAAAGTTTGGCTCCATCATCGCCGACTTGGACATCCATCTTTTAGAATTATTGAAATTCTGTTTCCTTCTTTGTTTAAAAATCTAAATGTTGAAACCTTTTTGGTTGAGGTATGTGAACTTGCTAAACATAAGCGTATACCAATTCCAGTCAGTAACAAAAAGAGTTCTGTTCCTTTCTATCTTGTTCATAGTGATATTTGGGGTCCTACGTCTATTCCTAATATTTCTGGAGCAAGATGGTTTATTTCATTTATTGATGATTGTATTCGTGTTGCCTGGATTTTTCTACTCAAGCATAAATCAGATGTTATTATTGTTCTCCCAAATTTTTTCTCCATGGTCAAAAATCAATTTGGAATCAATATCAAAAGGTTTAGGTCAGATAATGCTAGGGAATATTTCAATCAAACCCTAACTCCATATTTTCAAAAGGAAGGTATAGTACATGAATCATCTTGTGTCAATACCCCACAACAAAATGGAGTAGCGGAAAGGAAAAATGGTCACCTTCTTGAAAAAACTCGAGCCTTTATGTTCCAAAACAATGTGCCTAAAAAATTTTTGGGGGAAGCAGTTCTCACTGCTGCCCATCTCATAAATCGTTTGCCATCTAGAGTTTTGGGATTCAAAAGTCCTATGGAAATACTCTCCACATTCTACCCTGACCTACAAACTACAAATAACCTTGTTCCTAGAATATTTGGGTGTGTATCATTTGTTCATGTTCACTGTCCAACTAAAGGGAAATTAGATCCAATGGCAATAAAATGTGTCTTTGTGGGGTATTCCTCAACACAAAAGGGGTATAAGTGCTACCATCCTCCATCAAGGAAGTTCTATGTCTCAATAGATGTCACTTTCAATGAACATGAGTCTTACTTCACCCATCCTTATTTTCAGGGGGAGAATTTAATAATAGAAAATAAGGATGAGGATGTTTTACTTGATCTATCACCACTGTCCATGTGTAAACCATCCAGTTCATCTTGTCCCATTATACCAAACCGTGTGCCTGAAAATCTTCCTAAACACATAGTTGAAAATGAACCAAACCATATGTCTGAAAATCCTCAAGAAAAACCAGATTCTGCACCTGAGAATGTAAGTTTTGGCAAGGGCAAGGTGTTCACAAGGAAGAAGATGATCGTTCCTGAATTTATGCAGGTCCAAGAGTCCAACCCAAGTCCTGAGAATGAGGTAACAATATCTAATCCTACATTGCAAAATGAAACTGAATTTCATATGAGTAAGGATGACCAGGATCTTCCCATTGCTATTAGGAAAGCAACAAGGGAGTGCACAAAACAACCTAATCCTACATTGCAAAATGAAACTGAATTTCATATGAGTAGGAATGACCAGGATCTTCCCATTGCTATTAGGAAAGCAACAAGAGAGTGCACAAAACAACCTTTATATCCTCTTGCACACTTTATGTCTTTTAAAAAATTTTCACCATCTCATCGATCCTTCCTTGTTAGCTTAAACACCATTACCATTCCTACCACCTTATCCGAGGCGTTGTCCAACGAGAAATGGAAACAAGCTATGAATGTGGAAATGGAGGCACTTGAGAAAAATAAAACCTGGGAGTTGGTAAAGTTACCAGTGGGAAAGAAGCCTGTAGGGTGTAAATGGGTGTATACAATAAAGTATAGAGCAGATGGATCAATAGAAAGATACAAAGCAAGGTTAGTAGCCAAAGGATATACTCAAAGCTATGGAATTGATTATCTGGAAACTTTTGCACCAGTTGCAAAAATGAATACTGTTAGAGTTTTATTGTCGTTGGCAGCTAACTATGGTTGGGAAATTACAGCAGTTCGATGTAAAAAATGCATTCTTGCATGGAGAACTAGAGGAAGAAATTTATATGGAGGTCCCACCAGGTTATAGGAAGAACTTGGATTCTCAAACTGTGTGTAAATTAAAGAAAGCCTTATATGGTCTAAAACAATCACCACGAGCATGGTTCGGACGATTTGCTAGAGTTATGATAGCTATGGGATACAAACAAAGCCGAGGGGATCATACATTGTTCATTAAACACTCAAGGTCAGGGGGAGTCACAGCTCTCTTGGTTTTATGTTGATGACATAATAGTGACAGGAGATGATGACAAAGAAAAACAAATCTTGAGTCATTGTTTGGGCAAGGAATTTGAGATCAAGGTGTTAGGAAGGCTCAAATATTTTCTTGGGATTGAGGTTGCTCACTCTAAGCAAGGCATTTTTATCTCCCAACAAAAGTATGTCACGGATCTCCTAAAGGAAACAGGCATGACAGCATGCAAACCAGCAAGTACTCCAATAGATCAGAATGTCAAACTTGGAAAAGCAGAGGAGGATGTTGTTGCGGTAGACAAGGCAACATATCAACGCCTTGTAGGAAGACTTATTTATTTGTCTCACACACGACCAGATATAACATATGCAGTTAGTGTGATTAGCCAATTCATGCATAACCCAAAGGAAGTTCATCTACAAGCAGCTTACCGAGTATTACAGTACCTTAAGGGAGTACCAGGAAAAGGTATTTTATTCAAAAGGAACGGAGGTTTAGTACTTGAGACATACACAGATGCTGATTATGCTGGGTCAATTGTTGACAAAAAGTCAACCACTGGATATTGCACCTTTCTTGGTGGAAACCTTGTGACATGGAGGAGTAAAAAACAGAATGTAGTGGCCAGGTCTAGTGCAGAAGCAGAATTTCGAGCAATGGCTCAAGGTGTGTGTGAAGTACTTTGGTTAAAAATCATTCTAGAAGACTTGAGGATTAAATGGGATGGCTCAATAAGACTCTATTGTGACAACAAGTCTGCAATCAGCATAGCTCACAACCCAGTACAACATGATCGAACAAAGCACATTGAAGTCGACAGACACTTTATCAAAGAACACATGGAGAGCGGGTTGATTTGTACCCCTTACATGCCTACACACAGCCAGCTTGCGGATGTACTCACCAAAGGGTTAACCAGTTCGGTGTTTCAAAATATAATATCCAAGCTGGGAATGGAAAATGCCTATTCACCAGCTTGAGGGGAAGTGTAGGAAAACGTGATTAGTGGCTTATGTTGTGCATAGTTAGCTATTTTTAGAATATATCTTTAGGAATAAACTAATTTAGGTAGGTTTTTTAAGGTCCCATAAGTTATGGGATTTGATGTATTTTTACCTTTTATTACTTTCCTTTTTTACTAGGTCTAGCATCTATAAAGCTGTTGTCTAATGTATTATTCAGAAGAAGAAGGATTATTACTCTTTCAATCTCCAACATTTACTCTTTCAATGTCCAACAAAAAGTAATCCTATCACATGGATTGTGTGAACCATGTAAAAATTCTGTGTGTTCTTGGGTGCTTGTGGTTGTTTGATATTTATATAATCACTCTTACATAAAGAAATAACATAAAAATTGAATCATCAACTTTAATAGGTTACAGAGGTTTAATCTAGATATATTTGTAAAAGTAAGCATCTCATACTAATTTACCCTTTCTCCCTCTCAGTGTAAGACTTAAAAAAATCCTTATCAAGTACTTATGAGAGGTGATATAATAGTGGAAAAAAACAAGTATGATAAATTGATTCCCACTAAGACAATAATAAAAAGGAAATTGGGTATAAACTATAAGAAATTTAATGGAGTTATAAGAACATACCACTTCCTTCTTCCCTTTATGGACCAACTGATAGAAAGACATGCGAAATATAGGGATTATTATTTTTTAAATGATCATTCAAGTTATTATTAAATTTCTATTACACCTGAAAATCAAGAGAAAATAATATTTATCTGTCTTTATGGTACTTTTATATTTAGAAGGATACCTTTGGGTTATGTAATACCCTTATTACTTTTCAAATATAGATAATATCCTTATTTACTATTATTCTTTTAAAGGGTCCTTAATAATTAAGATGTGATAATGAAGCTATAAAAAAGCACTTATTAAGAGGTAATTTGTCATAGTTTCAATTTAGGCCTTTTTATAATTTTTTAGATGTCTTTATTTTTTTTATTAATGATTTGCCTTTAGTTTGGCTTATTTTAAATGTCTTATGGTTATCATGAAGAGTTTTTGATACATACACTTTTACTTTATAAGGATGAAAAAGTAACCATAGCAAAAAAGGGAAGTATCATTTTTTTTTATCTTCTTTGCTTATTTTTCACATTAAGGATATTATTCAATTTAAGCTTGGGAGAAATTTGAAAAAAGGGCTTTAATTCAATGGTGAAAGATTTAGATGTCGTTTTTGAAAACTGAGAAGTGATAAAGTTCTTATTAAAAGTGAGAACAACTTTTATCCTAGCACAATTTGATTTTGGAAATTTTTGTATTTGATTCAATTTGTGACTCAAGAAGAGATACTACTCCTTTTAGAGTCCATTCTTCTAAAAGGGTAATATCCTTCCATTGAATTACTTTTGAAATAATAGAATGAGATTTTGTAACATCAATTTGGAGTAAGAGGGTTTCTTCGTTTTTGAATTGGAATCTATGTTTTGATGTAAATGCAAAAATCATGACTTTGTAATAAATTTTGAAACTTAAAGTTATTAGAATTAATCCTTTTAGTATTTTGTAATTATGAGTTTTTATTTGTAAAATCAAACTTCGCGAAATATTTTTATCATGCAAAGAAATTGTAAGATTTGAATAAAATGCAAAAGAGATAGGTGTACTACTAACAATGTTAAATAGTGAAATTTAGAAATTTGTTAATCATGCATTTTTAAGAATAGCAAGTATGAATGCATTTAAGTCTTCTTTTGTAAGAGGCTTAATTCCTACTTGAACAAGTTTTATATGAATGTAGCTGTAATATTTTGCTTTATGTTGTAAAAATTTTGAAGAAAGAAGTTGGATAGTTTCAAAAGGTTTTGAAATTTAAATGTCTTTTCTTTTGTTTTGATTATAAAATCAGTTTTAAAAGTTTATAAATTTTTTCTTTTTGTATACTAGGAATTTCCCAATCATTAATCCCTTTTGTAAAACCTTATAAAGTTATTTCTTCATTATGTATCCTAAAAAATTCAAATTAGGAGAAGAAACAAGAGTTAGTCTTACACATAATGGGATTTATACATAAAGTTCAAATGATACTGGTTCTCAAAGTCTAAGAGGTTGTTTATAGATATAGAGTTTCCTTAACACACAAATAGGATAATATCCAAACAATTCAAGGCAAAATGTCTCAAAAATAGTGTAAGTGAACAATAAATATGAACAACAGCTATGTAAGAATTAAAAAAATAAAGGAAAGAAAATGAGTCTAATACCACTATAAGACAACTATTAACAAACAATAAAAGCAATAAGACTAGCAGTAAGGAGAAAAAAAAATAAGAAAATAAGAAGAAAAAAAGTAACAAGTCATTGAAAGAAATTATCAAAACATAAGAGTATAATATAAGGCATTATTATATTAAAAGTTAGTCAAGCACTATGGCTTTAAGAAGTGTTTTGCAACAAAGATTGAGATAAAGGTCCTATCTCTTTTTATAAATCAAGGATTTTAGAGGTTTTACTTTGTAATACTCTATTCACTGTTAAGGATAAGGAAAGGGTCTTGAGTATTAAAGAGGTCTGTAATTTGTAGCTATTTTGAAACAAATATAACTTTTTCCTCTTCTAGGTGAGCTATCTATTTTTGGAATTAGATTTCCTTTTATTAGATTTTTGGAGGTTTTTTGTGAAGGTTAGTAAATGGTGAAGTCACAATCACTATTTGTTGGTTTTCAATACAAGTTCGAGAATAAGCTTTTCAATTCATGAATGAATGATATCTTTAGATCTTTTTTTTGTTTACATAATTGGAAATAATAGTTGTATGGCGAAGAAAAATTGACACCACAGCATTGCCATTTCAAATGATCTTGTTTGCATCCCTATAAACAATGGAATATATGGTTTCTTGAATTTAGAAAAAAGTAGGAATGTGTGGACAAACTATCTTTTGCTTATAAAAGGTAGTTTCCTATGCAGTTTTCTTGAAATGAGAAGTGTATAATGTACGAATACATCTTAACAGACACGGATATCAAATATGCCACTTGCCTGAAAGGCAGTAGACAATTGTTGCATCAACCAAAAATAGTAAAAAAGAAGCTATTGAACGATAAACACGCCAATGAACAATTAATTATGATATTTCACATTATTTTGGTACATAACATTTGTATTTCATAGATCCAAATGGAAATACAAAAGTGATGTCGTTTAAGGTGAAGACTATGTGTTATGTTTTTCCACCTTCAGTTTACATTTTCTAATTTATTATTGTTGTTTGCTTTACTCCTTCAACTTCATTCTCTTGTACAACTGCAACAATAACAAAATTCTTAAGAATATTATAGTCATCAAAACATGGTTAGCAGCAAATTTAAAATTGAATATGTTACTACTTGTGATCAATCTATGTGACAAACATTTAAGCAAACTCAAATACTAATCTTACATTTAGCCTCGTGATTTCATGCTGGAGATATGCCATCATAGTCAACTGTATCCACAAAAGCATAGTTATAGAAAAAGTATAAACAGACCAAAATTTGCAAGTTTCCCTCTTTATAAAAGAAAAATGCTAGACATATTATATTTGAAACTCATTTATATTTTATTGATAAAAAATATTTTCAAACAAGTAAATTCTAAATCGCTATTGCGATTCCCACTTTAAAGAGAGAATGCACCAAGGGAAAGGCAGACGTGGGACTATTTACCTAAGATACATGATTATGAATTCCTCTATGCCACTAGACTTATTACAGATGGTTCTCATGTTTTTATCTTCCTATGGTTCACCAATCATTTAGTTTTGTTACTGTCCATATATATGCTATTCATTTTTTTTTATTTAATAATCTGATAGAGGGATGAGTCAATCTTAGTCTATAACTTTTTGATTCTCCAAAAGAAAAATGAAGTGTAAAAGGTTAGTTATATTGCAAAGAGGTGGTTCCGTAATGCTTGCGCTTGTCTCCTCTCACTTTATTATTTGTTTTTACTCTGTTTGATTCGCTATATATACCTTTAAGGAACTTTGGACAAATGTTAAGGTAATTAAATGCTTCTACTTTAATTAATTTGTCATTTAGTAACACTAATGTAACTGAAGCATTTACACACATTTACATAGTGATTTTGAAATACAGATTATTAAAAGTTATTACGTGCTTAAGCATAAAAATAAAAGTGAACGCCAATAATAACTAATTTTAAATATGTGAACTTATGAAAGACTTGGGTTGATATCAACAAGATAGAGTAAAGGTTTAAAGTGTATTAATCCTTATAATTTAAAGGAAAAGGAAGAATGAAATATATATGTGTGTTTAATCATGACATATATATAATATCATTGAAACATATATGGATAATTATACTGAACCTTTTAATATAATTTACATATGTAAGACAATTTATACTTTAAGGACTCTGTTTATAAAGCTTTTGCACTAAAATTTATCCCTTTTTTCGTTTTCACTTGAATCTCATCTCTTTATTTTTTCTTTTAGCTTGTCTCTTATCTTCCCCATCTTTCTAGAATAAAGAGTGTGGGAGTGGAATACTTGATCCCAAAGTGACTAAAAAATGTTTGGTATCGTAGTAAATAGTAACATTAATAAACATGTAAAAACTTTGTCGTATTATAATGGATGGTAGTTTAACATAGTCTTATGCAATACATCTTTTCTTTCTTAGACTTTCAACATCTAAACATATTTTAACATACTTAATGAACAAATTAAAAAAATTGATATTTTAAATTATAAAATTAATTTATGAATTTTGAAAAATCGTTTATGTAATAAATATTTCTTGTAGATATTATGTAGTTAGTAATAAAAATAACATACTTGAATAATATGTTTTATTTTAATATTATATTAGAAATTCTAATATATTATTTATTAAAATTTTTGTAACATGTAATATACTCTTTCAAATATATTCATAAAAATATTAATATTTGATTGTGTAACAAAACCTTTATTTTTTTTAGACAACTTAATAATGAGCTATACCAAAAGCCTAGACATTTTCAATTTCATAAACTTAAATCCTATTACTGAGGACGATAACACTATTACCTAAACCTTAAGGAAAAAAATCTCAATTTTTAACTAGTCAAATATACTTTCAAAAATTGTCTCTTCTTTTTTTTTTTTTGCCTTATATATTGTCAATACTAACCATTAATTGTAGGGCAACTCTTAGAAATTAATGTTTACCATTAATGACAAGGCAACCCTAAACTCAAGGCTTATAAATATATCCATATAACTACCAAGAAGTGTGTGCTCTATAGAAAATTACAAAGAGAATGGCAAGAAAGAGTGTTATAAAATATAAGAAAAAGCTCGACAAGAAATAGTGTTGCAAAAATAAAAGAGACAGCTTGGTAATAGAGATTGCTACAAACCATAAGAGAGCTTCAAAAACATGAGTTACAGAAAAGAGAGTGTAACAGCATCTAGAAGGAAAGATAGCAGCAGCATCTAAAAGGAGAGAGTGCAATAGCATCCAAGAAAAGAGAACAATAGTAATTTCTGAGGAAAAAGAAAAGTGTAGTGGTAAAAAAAGAATAGTAGTAGCATTAGAGGAAGAAGGATAGTGTAACAACTAAGAGAATGTAGTAGTAGTAGTAAGGAAAAGGCAACAGCAGCAACAACATAAAGGAGGAGGCAATAGTGGCAACAAGAAGGAGAAAGCCTCCAGTAGCAAAAAAGAAAGAGAAAATGCACGACAGAAGGAAGCAACTTATAATAACAAAAGTAAGAAGAAAGATTACAGCAGCTTATAGCAGCAAAAGTAGGAAAAAGCTGCAGTAACAAAAGTAGAAGGAGACAATAGTTAGAAAAAGAAAGAGAGACTAGTAATGAGGAAGGAGAAGCTCCATTTTTTGTAACAGCAGCTTATACAAATTGATTAATCTTTCTTAGGGAAGTTTTTGTAATAAAATCTTTAGGTACTTTTTGAAAAAGGGTGAGAGACTTTTAAAGTGATCAGAAGATCAACTCTTTAAGTGATTGGGAGATCAATCCTTCAAGTGATCATGAGATCAACTCTTCAAGTGATTAGGAAATTATTGTAAGCGGTTAAAGAGTGATCCTTCTACAACATCAGTTGTATACCTTGATAACAAGAGTGGATTATGTGATTTAGAAGTAATCCTATCACATCGTAGACATAACTCACATATTGTGAGTAAACCACATAAAAATTCTTTGTGTTTTTGGGTACTTATGGTTGCTTGATATTCATATGGATACTATTACATAAAAAAAGTAAGATAAAAATTAGATCATCAACTTTAACAAATCAGAAAGGTTTAATCTAGATAGATTTGTAAAAAGTAAGCATCTCATACTAATTCACCCCTTTCCCCTCTCAATGTGAGACTTAAGAAGGTCCTCATCAAGTAGTATCAGAATAGGGTTTCCTCTGTTGATCCATTCTTTTTTAATCTGAAAGTGTTGTTGTTATTGTGAATCTTTACATCTACTGCTAGTTAATATTATGGAGAGCATGAATAATGTTAATAGCAAAGTTATTCCCACTTTTGATAAACAAAATTATTAGTTATGGAAGAATATAATGCTCTCATATCTAATGTCACTTGGTCTGAATGTGTTTGAATCTAGTGTTAGTGGCATCACACTTATTGCTGTAGGTGTTGCTATGACATACTAATTAAAAGAATTTAAAGTGTGATAGAAAGACAAGAAATGCCTTATATGCCTTCTTATAAAACAAAAAATTTACCAAAATGATAGGGTGCAATATAGTTAAAGAAATTTGGGACAAATTAAAGAATATTTATGATAGAGACAAGGTTTTGAAGAAAGTTTAGTTACAAATCTGAATATGCAAATTTGAAAATATAAAGATGCTAAATGATAATTCTGTGGATGTCTTCTTTACAAGAGTAAATGAAATTGTATGCTTTATTAGAGGCTTTGGAGAGGAGATCAAGGATGCTACTTTGGTAAAAAAGATACTCAAACCTTAACAGAAACTTTCAATGTCAAAGTTTCCTCCATAGAAGATAGAGATTTAGATAGGTCACCCTTAGATGATTTACACAATATATTAGTGCTTTATGAAATGAGAATAGCCCCAATAAAGAAAGAAAAGAACTTTAAAGCAAAGAAGGAGTTAGCCTTCAAGGTAATGAAGAAATTAAAGATTAAAAAACAAGAAGAAAAATCTAATAGCAATTCTAAAGAAGAAGAAGATGATATTAAACTTGATAAAGTCATGGCATGAATCACCAAAAATATGAAGAAACGAAAAGGGAAGTACAAGGGAAACTTACTCTTGAAATGCTTTAGTTGTGGAGCAATTAGGCACTTTGTTGTGGAATACCCAAAGAGAAAAAAAGTAGATGATAATGATGATGATGAGCTGGCCTTAATAAGGAGAACAAAGAAATCTAGCTATTCTAAAGCTAAAAATTCAAGTGCCAAAGGGAAAAGACAACTCTTCAAATCTAAAAGAAGAATTTTTTAGCAAGTTGAATAAAGAAGATTTTCAAGAAGAAATTGATGATGATTCTGATGATGATGTTGTAGAAAATATATTGGGTGCATAGGTAGATGTTAAATAAGAATCCTCAAGTGATGAGGAATCAAGCAAAGAGGAAGAGAAAAGTTGATGCAACAACTTGAAAATGAATTGAAAGCTTGTTTGCACAAAACCAACAGGCTAGAAAAGGAGGTTAAGTATCTCAAAAAATTGAATAAAAATTCTGTTGATAAATTTGATCTCCAAGTGAAAGAAAAGGAGTTTGAAGCGAAAGAGAATGAGTACTTGAAAAGAATTAAGGAGTTAAATGTACTTAAAGCAAAGCAAGGAAAGATAAATGAAGATCTTGGCGTTAAAGCATAATCAATGGCAGAGAGGATGGACGGCAAATCACAAATTAGAAAAGGTGGAATGGCCAAACACAAGACAACATGCCAAAAACAAAGAGTGAATGAATGGAAAAACCACCACCGACTAAAAGAGAGAGGACGTCCAACCAACCATTCGGCCAACACAAAGAGAAATCGGCCAAAGAGAGAAGCCGGTCAACACAAGTTAAACGGCAAAGCAATCAACTACCAAAAGAGGTATGGATGGCAAGAAGGAGAACGACCAAGGCAAGATGAACGAAAATAAGGAAAGCATGGTCACAACACACCAACGGCAAGTGAGACCTTAGTGAGTCAAAAAAATATAACAAGGAAGAGTAAATTGACTAGACAGCAAGAGTGAACACACGGCAAACCAATGGAGACCTTGGACAGCAAGGGAAACTGGGCAACGGCTGGAAGGAAACCATGTGACTCACAGTAAGAGGAGAGGCAAACACACCAGTGGTAAAAGAGGAGACAACACAGAGTCCGTAAGGGAAGAAGGGAGAAACTGTGAAAAAGGAGACCACAAGGAGAGCAAACCAAGCTGCCTAGAGGTGTGAAATGGACAAGGGTAAACCAAAAATGTGCGTAAGGCATGTGACTAGCAAGGCGTGCAAACCAAAAGCATACGTGAGTCATGAAACCAGCAAACGTGAGACCAGTGAAATATGAGGTAGGCCGTAAGATGTGGAACGACAAATCAAAAATGTGAGGTGAGCCATAAGATAGAGAGATCGTGAAATAAGAGACAAGTGAGACGGTGAGACGGTTAAAGTAAAAGTTATGTGAGACATCCTAAAGAAGGAATTCGGTAAAGCATTGAAAGAACTCAACGTATTTCTATATTTCTTCAAGAGAGTTAGAGAGAGTTAGGGCGAACTTCTAAGTGGCAGTGAAGCAGCCATTTAATTCAACAGAGTCAAGACAAGTTAGGAAAAAGGTAGACACAGTAAGTGACACTTTTGTATTGTACTTACTTAGTATTTGCAATAGTGAAAGGAGCAGAGAATTAAGACATGTATTGTAACTGGTATTCTCAAGTATAGTAGATTGTCTCTGTAGAGGGAGAGTCCCTGCCATTGTGGAAGTACGTCACATTGATGGAACCACATAAATCTCATGTGACCTTACTTTGTTTTACGTTCTGTGTGTTCAATTGAGTTGTGTGAATGCAGTAAAAGTATCAGCCAACCCATAACCTAACGAAGACCTAATAGACAAGGTGTCTAAAAGGTGAATTTAGGGATTATTATGATTAGTAGGTAGTAATAGATCTGCCTTAGTCGAATATGAGAAAGAGTTCACTTTTAAGAAGAAGTTGAAGTTGTTCACATATTTGCAAATTGTGGTGATATTGATTCACCCCCTCTTAGTATCACAAACTAGTAGATCCTAAAGTGAAGTCGAAAACTTCATTACTTTTAGCAAAAGTGGTTGTATGGTAAAAAGATTAAGTGATGATGTTGTTCTTACTGATGTTTGTGGGCCTATGAGATAAAGATCATTAAAGGGTAAAGAGTACCTTATTTCTTTTATTAATGATTTTACAAGAATAACTTGTATTATATTCTTAAAACATAAATCAAATGTTCTCAATCATTTCAAGAGTTAATGGAGGCTGACTAAAAATCAGTTGGGGGGAAAAATTAAAGACTCAAGCCAGATAATAGGACAAAGTACACTTATAGTGAATTTGAAAATTATTTAGAAAAGCATAAAGTGAAGTATGAATATACTAGTCCTTACACACCCCTAACAAAATGAAGTGGTTGAAAGGAAAAATAGAAGCTTAGTGGATATGGTAAAGACCACATTGACTGAGCATGATTCTTTATATAACTACTAAAGAGAGGCTATTACTACAACTCAAATTCAAAACAGATGCTTGATGAGACCACATATAAAAAAGCCAAGTGTAAAACATTTTAAAATTTTTTGAAGCCCATGCCTCATTAAAATCAAAGGAAAGAATCTTGAAAATTTTGATGAGAAGGCTAATGAAGGCATATTATTGGGCTATGTACCAAATGGAAGAGGATTCAGATATTACAACAAAGGGTTCCAAAAAATTATGGGCAGCTTTAATGTTAAATTGATTGAAAATGGTTCCACAATATGACCACAACATAAGGAAGTTGAAGATGTTATGCGTGATAATGAAGAGGAATTTGAAAGTGATAAATTGAAGGTTGTTCAGCATGAGGAAGATGTTGATTCTCAAATTACAAGTGATGAAGAAGAAGAATTAAGGTATTCCTAAACTCATAGAAGAGTCAAAGCTGAAGTTGAGGCTAAAAACATATTGGTAGTAAAGAGAATTTTATGCATACTAAGAGAAGACTAAAAGATGGTGAACAAACCTCATTGATCTCTAAGGTTAAACCCAAGTTAGTAGAAGAAGCATTAAAGCATAAGGAATAGGTGTGTGTTGTGAATGAAGACCTTAATCAAATTAAAAAGAACAATAATTGGTATTTAGTTCTTAAAACTAAAGGGAAAAACATCATTGGAACCAAGTGGGTGTTCAAAAATAAGCTCAATAAAAATGGTAAGGTTGTAAGAAACAAGGCAAGACTTGTTTGCAAAAGTTACTCACAAGTAGAAGGTGTTAATTTCGAAAAGACTTTTACTCCTATGGCCAGACTTGAAGCAATTAGAATATTCATGGCCATTATTGTTCAAAGAAATTACAAAGTTTATCATATGTTTATTAAGTTTGCATTTTTGAGTGAAGAGTTTGAAGAAGAGGTGCTTATTGATAGCCTAATGGTTTTATACTAGATCATCATGGTTTAAGTTTGTGCAATTTGAACAAGGCTTCTTAGGCTTAAAGCAAACTCCAAGAGCATGGTATTCCAAGCTAGATACATGCCTCAAAGATATGAAGTTTAAAAAAGGGAATATGGACAGTCAACTTGTACATAAAGGAAGATAAATATGGCCAATTAATTGTTGTAGTCTATGTTAATGATATAATTTTTACCACTAAAAAAGAGACCCTTTGTATGGCTTTTACCGATTAGATGAAAAAGAAGTTTGAGATGTCTATGTTAGATGAAATGAAATTCTTCTTAGGGTTATAGGTTTTGCAAAGTAAGGGTGGAATTTTCCTCTCCCAAGAAAAATATGCATGTAAGCTGTTAAAAAGATTTGCGATGGAGAACTTTAAGGAAGTAAGCACTATCATCAATATTGGAACAAAGTTAAGCAAAGATAAAGAAGAGAAAATAGTTAAATAAAAGGAATATAAAAAGTTGATTGGAAATTTACTATATTTGACAGCATTAAGGCCTAATCTTGTTTTAGCTGTAACACTTTGTGCTAAATTTCAAAGTGAGCCCAAGGAATCCCACCTTGTGGTTACTAGGAGAATTTTAAGATAGGTGAAAGGCATAAAAAATTATGGGTTGCTTTATGATAGAAGTGGACAACTTAATTTATATGGGTATACAAATGCTAATCTAGTTGGAAATTGTGATGACAAAAGGTCAACTTCAAGTGGTGCATTTTATTTGGACAATAGATGTGTTTCATGGCATAGTAAGAAGCAAAATTCAATCACTTTAAGCATTATAGAGGTTGAGTATGTGGCTGCTACTCAAGCTCCTACTCAAATGTTATGGATAAAATAACAACTTGAAAATCTAAAGGTAAATGTGTAGCTGCCATTATTGATAAATTGTGATAACTAAAGTGTTAACAATTTATCACATAATCCTGTCCAACACTCTATATCTAAACATATTAAAATTAAGTACCACTTCATTAAAGAAAAAGTAAAGAAAAATGAAGTAAAACTAGAGTATATGCCTACCATGGAGAGTGTTGCAAATATATTCACCAAACCTTTGTCAATAGAGATATTCTAGAAATTAAGGCTAACCTTATATGTTCAACCACCCCCTACATGCTAAGATATACCTTTAACCTCCTTCCTTTTCTCTCTTCTATTATTCTTTGGATTTGTTGTCAAAATGAGAGATATTTTGTATAAATCCAAAGAGAGTATATACTATTCAAAAGAAGGAGTAGCTTGATAAATCCAAAGGAAAAAAAATCAAATAAAGGAGGAGTTAAAGGTTATTTCAAATTAGTATCATGCCCACATGCAAAAAAGAGATGCATGTATAAAGGGAGTCGTGAATTTCAAAAGCTACTACTTATGCTTAATTGCTGATTTTTGGATTTAATGTGTTGCCAACAAATCCAAAAGGGGATATTGTTGATCTTATCTTTGATGACTAATGTTAGATTTTTTGTTAATAGTATCTCACATATTTGTCCTTATTAATTTGATGTCGTAAATGTCGTTAAGATGTGTTTGTTGCATTTACAAAGTGTTGGCAGCACTAGCCAAAAAAGTTGCATGTTAAGGCAAAAGCCAAGGAAATTACTTAAGATCTGGCAATGTAGGTTTTGGCCTACTCACAAGTGCAATTTTTATTCATCAAGAAGATTCCCAAAAGATTGTGAATGAGGAAAAGAAGCTTAAGATGCAAAGAGTTGCTGGTCAAAGTTGTTAATGGCAGGTCAACCCTAAATTCAATGAGTCCATGTTAACTGTTGACCATAAATTTTAGGAGTCAATTCTAATCATTAACCCTTGACTGTTAACCCTAAACTTTATGAGTTAATACTGATCATTAGCCCTAAATTTTAAGAATCAATATTGATCATTGATTATAAGGCAACCCTTGGGAATCAATATTAATCGTTAATTATAGGGCAATTCTTAGGAATCATTGTTGATCATTGATAATAGAGTAACCCTAAACTTAAGGCTTATAAATATATTTATGCAGTTGCTAAGAGGTGTGTGCTCTGTAGAAAATTAAAGAGAGGGCAGTAAGAGAAAGTATTATAAAAATACAAAAGAGAGCTCAATAAGAGAGTGCTATAAAAATAGAATAGAGAGCTCAGGAATAAAAAGTGCTACAAACCATAAAAGAGCTGCAAAAATGTGTTTTATAAAAGATAAAAGAGAGTTGCAAAATCTTGTTTTGTAAAAGAGAAAAAAAGATACAAAAAAGTGTTCTACGAAAGAAAAAAGAGAGTTGTAAAAACATAATTTATAGAAAGAAAGTGTAACAACATCCAAAAGGAAAGACAACAACAACATTCACGAGGAGAAAATAGCAACAACATCCAAAAGGAAAGAGAACAGCTACATCCAGGAGAAGAGAGTGCAGTGGCATCCAAGAGAATTGGTAATAGCATCCAGAAGCAAAGAACAACAACAGCTTTATAAGGAGAAGGAAAGTGCAACGGTAAAAGAAAACAATAACTACAACAGCAACCAAGAGAAGGTAGCAATAGTAACAAATAAAAGGCAGTAGCAGTAACAACAACAACAAAAAGAAGGTAATAGTAGCAATAAGGAGAAAGCAATAACAATAATAAGGAAAAGGTAACAACTGTAACAATAAGAAGGTAACAACTATAGTACGGAAAAGGCAGTAGCAGTAGCAAAGAGGAGGCAATAGCGGTAGCAAGGGGAAAGCCTCCCATGATAAAAGAGAAAGAGAAAGTGCATGGTAGAAAGAAATAGCTTGCAGTAATAGAAGTAGGAAGAATGATTTCAATAGCTTGTAGTAGTAGAAGCAAGAAAAAATTACAATAGTAGATGTAGAAGGAGGCAATAGCTACAAAAAGAGAGAGAGAGACCAGTAAAGCTTAAAGAGAGAAATAGACAGTAAGGAAAGAAAAGATTCATTTTCTATACCAGCAACCTATGCACATTGAGTGATCTTTCTCAAGAATTTTTTATATTAAACTCTTTATATGCTTCTTGACAAAGGGTAGGAACCCGTGAAGTTAACTGAAGATTAATCCTTTGAGTGATCAGGAGATCAATCCTTTAAGTGATTAGGAGATTAACTCTTCGAGTGATTAGGAGATCAATCCTTTGAGTGATTGAAAGATCAACTCTTCAAGTGATCGAAAGATCATTATAAGTGGTTAAAGAGTGATCCTTCTACAAGTGGTTAAGGAGTGATCCTTCCACAACATGAGTTGTATCCTATGATAAGAAAAGTGGATTGTGTGATTTAAAAGTAATCCTATCACACTGTGCACATAACTTACACATTATGGGTGAACCATGTAAAAATTCTGTGTTCTTGGGTGCTTGTGGTTGCTTGATATTTATATGATCGCTCTTATATAAAGAAATAAGATAAAAATTGAATCATCAACTTTAATAGGTTATAGAGGTTTACTCTAGATATATTTGTAAAAGTAAGTATCTCACACTAATTTACCCCTTCTCTCTCTCAGTGTAAAACTTAAAAAGGTCTTTATCATGTACTTATGAGAGGTGATACAATAGTGGCAAAAAACAAGTATGATAAATTGATTCCCCCTAAGACAATAATAATAAAAAAAATGGGTATAAACTATAAGAAATTTAATGGAGTTATAAGAACATACCACTTCCTTCTTCCCTTTATGGACCAAATGATAAAAAGACATGCGAAATATAGGGATTATTATTTTTTAAATGATCATTCAAGTTATTATTAAATTTCTATTACACTTGAAGATCAAGAGAAAATAATATTTATCTGTCTTTATGGTACTTTTGTATTTAGAAGGAAACCTTTTGGGGTTATGTAATACCTTTATTACTTTTCAAATTCACATAATATCCTTGTTTACTACTTTACAAATAGACAAAATAATTAAGATGTGATAATGAAGCTATTAGCTATAAAAAAGCACTTATTAAGAGGTAATTTGTCATATTTTCAATTTAGGCCTTTTAAATTTTTTTTAAATGTCTTTATTTTTTTTATTAATGATTTGCCTTTAGTTTGGTTTATTTTAAAGGTATTATGAGTTTTTGTTACATACACTTTTACTTTACCAAGATGAAAAAGTAACCATAACAAAAAAGGGAAGTATCATTTTTTTATCTTCTTTGCTTATTTTTCACATTAAGGATATTATTCATTTTCAGCTAGGTAGAAAGTTGAAAAAAGGGATTTAATTCAATGATGAAAGATTTAGAGGTCATTTTTAAAACTGAGAAGTGATAAGTTTCTTATTAAAAGTGAGAACAACCTTGTTATCCTAATGCTATTTGATTTTGGAAATTTTTGTTTTTGATTAAATTTGTATTTTATCCTAATGCTATTTAAAGGAGATACAACTCCTTTTAGAGTCCATTCTTCTAAAAGGGTAATATCCTTCCATTGAATTACTTTTGAAATAATAGAATGAGATTTTGTAATATCAATTTAGAGTAAAAAGGTTTCTTCGTTTTTGAATTGGAATCTATATTTTGATGTAAATGCAAAAATCATGACTTTAGAAAAAATTTTGAAAATTAAAGTTATTATAATTAATCCTTCTAGTATTTTGTAATTATGAGTTTTTATTTTTAAAATCAAACTTTGTAAAATATTTTTATCATGCAAAGAAATTGTAAGATTTGAATAAAATGTAAAAGAGAGGTGTACTACTAACAATATTAAATAGTGAAATTTAGAAATTTGTTAATCATGCATTTTTAAGAATTGCAAGTATGAATGCATTTAAGTCTTCTTTTGTAAGATGCTTAATTCTTACTTGAACAAGTTTTATATGAATGTAGCTGTAATATTTTGCTTTATGTGTAAAATGTTTGAAGAAAGAAGTTGGATAGTTTCAAAAGGTTTTGAAATTTAAATGTCTTTTTCTTTTGTTTTGATTATAAAATCAGTTTTAAAAGTTTATAAATTTTTTCCTTTTGTATACTAGGAATTTCTCAATCATTAATCCCTTTTGTAAAGCCTTATAAAGTTATTTCTTCATTATGTATCCTAAAAAAGTTAAATTAGGAGAAGAAACAAGAGTTAGTCTTACACATAATGGGATTTATACCTAAAGTTCAAATGATATTGGTTCTCAATGTCCAAAAGATTGCTTATAGATATAGAGTTTCCTTAACACAAAAATGGGATAAAATCCAAACAATTCGAGGCAAAATGTCTCAAAAATAGTATAAGTGAACAATAAATATGAACAATAACTATGCAAGAATTAAGAAAATAAGGGAAACAAAATGACTCTAATACCACTATAAGACAACTACTAACAAACAATAAAAGCAATAAGACTCGTAGTAAGGAGAAAAAAAATAAGAAACTAAGAAGAAAAACAAATAACAAGTCATTAAAAAAATTATTAAAACATAAGAGTATAATACAAGGCATTATTATATTAAAAGTTAGTCAGGCACTATGGCTTTAAGAAGTGTTTTGTGACAATGATTGAGATAAAGGTCCTATCTCTTTTTATAAATCAAGGATTTGAGAGGTTTTACTTTTTAATACTCTATTCACTTTGTTAAGGATAGTGAAAGGGTCTTGAGTATTAGAGACGTCTTTAATTTGTAGTTATTTTGAAACAAATTTAACTTTTTCCTCTTCTAGGTGAGCTATCTATTTTTGGAATTAGATTTCCTTTTCTTAGATTTTTGGAGGTTTTCTATGAAGGTTGGTAAATGGTGAACTCACAATCACTGTTTGTTGGTCCTCAATACAAGTTCAAGAATAAGCTTTTCAATTCATGAATCAATGATAGCTTTGGTTATTTTTTTTGTTTATATAGTTGGAAATAATGGTTGTATGGCAAAGAAAAGTTGACACCACAGCATTGCCATTTCTAATGATCTTGTTTGCATCCTTATAAACAATGGAATACATGGTTTCTTGAATTGAGAAAAAAGTGGGAATGTGTGGACACTATTTTTTTTTCTTATAGAAGGTAGTTTCCTGTGCAGTTATCTTGAAATGATAAGTGTATAATGTACAAATACATCTTAAAAGACACGAATATCAAATACGACACTTGCTTGAAAGGCAATAGACAATTGTTGCATGTGTTAATATGCATCAACCAAAAATAGTAAAAAAGAAGCTATTGAACAATAAACACACCAATGAACAATCAATTGTGATATTTCACATTATTTTGGTACATAACATTTGTATTTCATAGATCCAAATGGAAATACAAAAGTGATATTGTTTAAGGTGAAGACTATGTGTTATGTTCTTCCACCTTCAGTTTACATTTTCTAATTTACTATTGCTGTTTGCTTTACTCCTTCAACTTCATTCTCTTGTACAACTGCAACAATAACAAAATTCTTAAGAATATTATAGTTATCAAAACATGCTTAGCAACAAATTCAAAAGTGAATATGTTACTACTTGTGATCAATCTATGCAACAAACATTTAAGCAAACTCAAATACTAATCTTACATTTAGCCTCGTGATTTCATGCTGGAGATATGCCATCATAGTCAACTGTATCCACAAAAGCACAGTTATAGAAAAAGAATAAACATACCAAAATTTGCAAGTTTCCCTCTTTATTAAAGAAAAATGCTAAACATATTATATTTGAAACTCATTTATATTTTATTGATAACAAATATTTTCAAGCAAGTAAATTCCAGATTGCTACTGCAATTCCCACTTAAAAAAGAGAATGCACCAAGGGAAAGGCAAATGTGGGACTATTTGCCTATGATAAATGATTAGGAATTCCTCTATGCCACTAGACTTATTACAGATGGTTCTCATGTGTTATCTTCCCATGGTTCACCAATCATTTAGTTTTGTTATTGTAAGTATATATGCTATTCATTTTTTCTATTTAATAATCTGATAGAGGGATGAGTCAATCTTAGTCTATAGCTTTTTGATTCTCCAAAAGAAAAATGAAGTGCAAAAGGTTAGTTATAGAGAAAACCTGCTGGTGGTTCTTTACCACACCTCTCAACGCACAAAGGAAGGCAAGGAGATTCACCAGCACATCCAATGATGCAATTTTGTACACAACTTAAGGCATGCACTTCAGTTGTAGAGTGTATGAGCATAACTACAAATGCTAAAGCCAAAAGTCTCCCTATTGCAATATTGCTAGCCATGTATCCGTAATGCTTGCGCTTGTCTCCTCTCACTTTGTTATTTGTTTTTACTCCATTTGATTCACTATATATACCTTTAAGGAACGTTGGGCAAACGTTAAGGTAATTAAATGCTTTTACTTTAATTAATTTGTCATTTAGTAACACTAATGTAACTGAAGCATTTACACACATTTACATAGTGATTTTCAAATATAGATTATTAAAAGTTATTAAGTGCTTAAGCATAAAAATAAAAGTGAACGCCAATAATAACTAATTTTAAATATGTGAACTCATAAATGACTTGGATTTATATCAACAAGATAAAGTAAAGGTTTAAAGTGTATTAATCCTTACAATTTAAAGGAAAAGGAAGAACGACATATATGTGTGTTTGATCATGACATATATATAATATCATTGAAACATATGTGAATAATTATACTGAACCTTTTAATATAATTTACATCTGTAAGACAATTTATACTTTAAGGACACTGTTTATAACGCTTTTGTACTTTTGAAAATTTATCCCTTTTTTCTTTTTCACTTGAATCTCTTCTCTTTATTTTTTTTCTTTTAGATTTTCTCTTATCTTCCCCATGTTTCTAGAATAACGAGTATAGGAATGGAATACTTGATCCCAAAGTGACTAGAAAATGTTTGGTATCGCAGCAAACAATAACTTCAATAAAGATGTAAAAACTTTGTTGTACTATAATGGATGGTAGTTCAACATAGTCTTATGCAGTACATCTTTTCTTTGTTAGACTTTCAACATCTAAACATATTTTAACATACTTAATGAAAAAATTAAAAAAATTGATATTTTAAATTATAAAATTAATTTATGAATTTTGAAAAATCATTTACCTAATAAATATTTCTTGTAAATATTTTGTAGTTAGTAATAAAAATAATATACTTGAATAATATGTTTTATTTTAATATTATATTAGAAATTCTAATTTATTATTTATTAAAATTTTTGTAACATGTAATATACTCTTTCAAATTCATTCATAAAAATATTAATATTTGATTGCGTAACAAAACCTTCAATTTTTTTTTCGGTAAACTTAATAATGAGCTATAGCAAAAGCCTAGACATTTTCTATTTCATAAACTTTAATCCTATTACCGAGGACCATAACACAATAACCTAGACCCTAAGGAAAAAAATCTCAATTTTTAACTAGTGAAATATATTTTCAAAATTTGTCTATTCTTTTTTTTTTTTTTTTGGCCTTATGTATTGTCAATACTAACCATTAATTGTATGGCAACTCTTAGAAATCAATGTTTACCATTAATGACTAGGCAACCCTAAACTCAAGGCTTATAAATATATCCATATAGCTACCAAGAAATGTATGCTTTATAGAAAATTACAAAGAGAATGGCAAGAAAGAGTGCTATAAAAATATAAGAAAGAGCTCGACAAGAAATAGTGTTGCAAAAATAAAAGAGACAGCTTGGCAATAAAGAATGTAGTAGACCATAAAAGAGCTTCAAAAACTTGAGCTACAGAAAAGAGAGTTTAACAGGATCCAAGAGGAAATATAGCAGCAGCATCTAGGAGGAGAGAGTGCAACGACATCTAGGAAAATAACTGTAATTTCTGAGGAAGAAGAAAAGTGTAATGATAAAAAAAAGAATAATAGTAGCATTAGAGGAAGAAGGATAGTGTAACAACTAAGAGAATGTAATAGTAATAGTAAGGAAAAGGTAGCAGCAGCAACAAGAAGGAGAAAGCCTCCAACAGTAGAAAAAAAAAAAAGAAAAAAAGAGAAAATGCACAGCAGAAGGAAGCAGCTTACATCAACGGAAGTAGGAAGAAAGATTGCAGCAGCTTATAGCAGCAAAAGTAGGAAAAAACTACAGTAACAGAAGTAGTAGGAGGAAGGAGAAAATCTGTTTTGTAACAGCAGCTTATGCAAATTAAGTGATCTTTCTTAGGGAAGTTTTTGTAATAAACTCTTTAGGTACTTCTTGAAAAAGGGTGAGAGACCCTTGAAGTGATCAGGAGATCAACTCTTCGAGTGATTAAGAGATCAATCCTTTGAGTGATCAAGAGATTAACTCTACAAGTGATCGGCAAATTAACTCTTTAAGTGATTAGGAGATCATTGTAAGTGATTAACGAGTGATCCTTTTACAACAGTAGTTGTATACCTTGATAACAAGACTAGATTGTGTGATTTAGAAGTAATCATATCACATCATAGATATAACTCACATATTGTAGATGAACCACGTAAAAATTCTGTGTTTTTGGGTGCTTGCAGTTGCTTAATATTCATAAGGTTACTATTACATAGAAACAAGTAAGATAAAAATTGGATCATCAACTTTAACAAGTCAAAGATGTTAAATCTAGATAGGGTTGTAAAAAGTAAGCATCTCATACTAATTCACCCCTTTCCCCTCTTAGTGTGAGACCAAAGAAGATCCTCATCAAGTAGTATCAGAGCAGGGTTTCCTTTGTTGATCCATTATTTTTTAATCTAAAACTGTTGTTGTTATAATGAATTTTTATATCTGCTGCTAGTTAATATTATGGAGAGCATGAATAGTGTTAATAGCAAGGTTATTCCCACTTTTGATAAACAAAATTATTAGTTATAGAAGAATATAATGCTCTCATATCTGATGTCACTTGGTCTGGATATGTTTGAAACTGGTCTTAGTGGCATCACACCTGTTGCTGTAGGTGTTGCTATGACACATACTAATTAGAAGAATTTGAAGTGTAATAGAAAGACAAGAAATGCCTTATATGCCTTCTTATTTACCAAAATGATAGTGTGCAACATAATCAAACAAATTTGTGACAAATTAAAGAATATTTATGAGAGAGACAAGGTTTTGAAGAAAGTCAAGTTACAAATTTGGATATGTAAATTTGAAAATATAAAGATGCTAAATGATAATTTTGTGGATGCCTTCTTTACAAGAGTAAATGAAATTGTATACTCTATTAGAGGCTTTGGAGAGGAGATCAAGGATGCTACTTTGGTAAAAAAGATAATCAAACCCTTAACAGAAACTTTCAATACCAAAGTTTCCTCCATAAAAGATAGAGATTTAGATAGGTCACACATAGATAATTTACACAACATATTGGTGGTTTATGAAATGAGAATAACTACAATAAAGAAAAAAAAAAGAAGTTTAAAGTAGAGAAGGAGTTGGCCTTCAAGGTAATGAAGAAATTAAAGATTAAAAAATAAAAAGAAAAATCTAATAACAGTTCTAAAGAAGAAAAAGATGATATTAAACTTGATAAAGTCATGGAATGAATCACCAAAAATATGAAGAAACAAAAAGGGAAGTACAAGGGAAAATTACTCTTGAAATGCTTTACTTGTGGAGCAATTAGGCACTTTGTTGTGGACTACCCAAAGAGAAAAGAAGTAGATGATAATGATGATGATGAATCGGCCTTAAGAAGGAGAACAAAGAAATCTAGCTATTTTAAAGCTAAAAATTCAAGTGCCAAAGGGAAAAGACAACTCTTCAGATCTAAAAGAAGAATTTTAGCAAGTTGAATGAAGAAGAAGTTGATGATGATTCTAACGATGATGTTGCAGAAAATATGCTGGTTGCATAGGTAGATGTTAAACAAGAATCCTCCAATGATGAGGAATCAAGCAAAGAGGAAGAGAAAAAGTTGATGCAGCAACTTGAAAATGAATTAAGAACTTGTTTGCACAAAACCAATAAGCTGGAAAAAGTGGTAAAGTATCTCAAAAAATTGAATAAAAATTCTGTTGTTGATAAATTTGATCTCTAAGTGAAAGAAAAGGAGTTTGAAGCGAAAGAGAAGGAGTACTTGAAAAGAATTAAGGAGTAAAATGTACTTAAAGCTAAGAAAGGCAAGATACACGAAGATCTTGGCATTAAGGTGATTGCACAAAAGCATGAAGTGCTAATTTTACAAGCCAAGCTCCACAAGGCTAAGTTTGAATTAAAGAAGTATAAAGAAAGCTTTATGCAAGCTATGGAAGTGAGAGGAGAGTCCTCTTTAGCAAATGCTATTAGGGAGGATGCTACCAAGAAATTGGATAAGCGTCTAAGCAAACAAAGACCTTCTTTTATGGGGAAAAAAGGACTTGGCTATATTAAAAAACCAAATGAAAGGGTAGGAAGAGGAAAATTGTGTTTGTGTCTGAAAGCAAACACAATGATGTTATAGAGAAAAGAACCCAACCCAAACTAAAATAGGTTAGGAAAAGATGTGATGAAAACTCCTATCCAAAGAAGATAGGTTGTTAAAGATAAAAAGAAGGCTACCACAACAGTTGATAAAGATACGAGACATGAACTTATTAAAAGAAGAAAATTTAAATTTCAAAGATTTTGCTTAATTTATGGTAAGTTTGGGTGTAAGGCTAGTGTGTGCTAAAATAATGGACTATAATAAATAGGAATGTGAGGCAAAAGTCTAAAGGGAGACTTTATTAAAAAAGGAGACAATTTCAAGTGAAAATAAGTCATATTCCACTAAGAAATAGATTTGATATGTTGAATGAAATTTGTGAAAGATGCAAAAAGGCTGAACATATTGCTGAGGAGTGCTTGAAATTGCTGCCTGGTCAAAGAGTGTAAAGGAGAACACCTACATATGCCCCTATATTTGGCTAAAGAAACAAGATGATGAAGGGAAATGGCAATAATTGTGGAAGTTGCTTTAAAAACTTCCAAGAAAGAAAAATTAAGGATCCTAGATAGTAGTTGCTCTTCACACATAATAGGAGATTCCAAGGTGTTGAAGGAAGTAGTAAAATATGATAGTGGGTTAGTTACATTCAGCAACGATGGTGTCTTCAAGATTAAAGGTGTTAGTGTTACTAAAATTGGTGTAAAAAAGCTGAAATAAGAGGAAATTCTTTATGTCAAAGGGCTAAAATACAATTTAATTAGTGTTAGCCAACTTTATGATGATGGACATGAAGTTACTTTTAGCAAAAATGGTTGTATGGTAAAAATATTAAGTGATGATGTTGTTCTTACTGATGGTAAAATAACAAATGGAAACTTATTCCAAGTTTCTAAAAACAAAAATACATGCTATATGAACACTAAATATGAGAATTTCTTGTGGCAGAAGAGAATGGGACATCTTAGATATATATATAAAAAAAAAAAAAAGGGCTGAACAAGTTGTCCAAGAGTGAAATTATGAAAGATGTACCCAAGTTAAGAAGAGAAAGAAATGTAATTTGTAGGACATATAAAAAAAAGGAAGATGGTGAGTGCTATCCACAAAAATATAGAAATTCAAAATAAAAAAAAGCCATTAGAGCTTATTCATTCGGACGTTTGTAGGCCTATGAGACAAAGATCATCAAAGGGTAATGAGTACTTTATTTCTTTTATTAATGATTTTACAATAATAACTTGTATTATGTTCTTAAAATATAAATCAAATGCTTTCAATCATTTCAAGAGTTATAGGAGGCTAAAAATCAGTTGGGGGGAAAATTAAAGACTCAGGATAGATAATAGGACAAAGTACACTTATAGTGAATTTGAAAATTATTTAGAAAAGCATAAAGTGAAGCATGAATATACTAGTCCCTGCACATCCCAACAAAATGAAGTGACTAAAAGAAATAATAGAAGCTTAGTGGATATGGCAAAGACCACATCAGCTGAGCATGATTCTTTATATAACTACTAAAGAGAGGCTATTACTACTACAACTCAAATTCAAAACAAATGCTTAATGAGACTGCATATAGAGAAGCCAAGTGTAAAACATTTTAAAATTTTTTGAAGCCCTTGCTTCATTAAAATCAAAGGCAAGAATCTCGAAAATTTTGATAAGAAGGCTAATGAAGGCATATTCTTGGGCTATATACCAAATGAAAGAGGATTCAGATGTCACAACAAAAGGTTCCAAAATATTATGGGCAGTTTTAATGTTAAATTGATTGAAAATGATTCCACAATATGATCACAACATAAAGAAGTTGAAGATGTCATGTGTGATAATGAAAAGGAATTTTAAAGTGATAAATCGAAAGTTGTTCAACATGAGGAAGATGTTGATTCTCAAATTACAAGTGATGAAGAAGAAGAATTAAGGTATTCCCAAACTCATAGAAGAGTCAAAGCTGAAGTTTTGACTAAAAACATATGTAGTTGAAGTTCCCAACTTCATCGTAGGATCTACTAGTCTATGATACTAAAAGGTGGGGTGAATCAGTATCACACCCCTTAAAAACACACACTCTAATAATTTAAGCCAAAGTATTCTACTTATTTAATACTCTAGCTCTCGTCAATATGTAGGTATGTGAACAACTTCAAACTTTTCTCAAAAGCGAACTCTTTCTTAAATTCGACTAAGGTAGTTCTATTGTTACCTACTAATCACAATAGTCCCCAGAATCACCTTTTAAAAACCTTGCCTATTAGACAAATCAGATGTTCTTGATTAGGACTTCTTTAGGTTATGGGTTCAATGATACTTTAACTATGTTCATAACTCACGTCCACGGTGGTAGAGACTCTTCCTCTACCGAGACAATTCACTATAGTTGAGAATACCAGTGTGGTACTCCCGATGTACACAATGTAGTTACAATGAATGTCTTAATCCTTTATTTCTTTCACTATAATAAATACAAAACAAGTACAATATGAAGAGTGTCACTTACTGTGTCTACCCTTCTTCTAGCTTATCTTGCCTCTATTGAATTGAATAAACTACTTCATTACTACTTCATTGCACGCTCTCTAACCTCTCTTAAAGAAATATGGAAATACATTGAGTTCCTTCTAATGCTTCACCAAATTCCTTCTCTAGGTTGTTTCACACAACTCATGCTTTCACAGTCTCATGGCTTGCACTCACACTTCTGGTTTGCCGTTTCATGTCTTGGTCTCACGTCATCGCATGTTCTGGTGTCACATTTCAAATCTGCACTCGCTTTACTATTCTCTAGCCTTATAGATACCAGATCTACTCTTCTGGTGGTCTATGCTGGTGTTTCTGATTTCTTCTCTCTTCCAGTGATATCATGTTTTTGGTTTTCTTCTCTTTGTGGTTACACAGATTTCTGCTCTTTTGGGTGTGCCATTTCTAGCTTTCTTCTCTTTATGGTTGCATGGATTTCTACTCTTCTGGTGATGAATTTCAGATTTTTCTCTCTCAGTGGTGAATTTGCCCTTTTTGCTCTTTTTGGTCTTCTGTCCAGCCCCCAATCTAATTTTGGCCGTGTTTTTTCTTTTTCTCTCCTTCCCACCCAATGGTGTAGGGTTGCCACATGGTTTTACTTCCTTGCCCCTCTATGTAACTTCAAATTACTCTTTTGCCCCTCTATGTCAAATTAATTGCACACTTAAATCTAGTTGATAACAATTACAACCCATACAAGGTCATGGGAACAACAATCTTCCCCTTTGTAATTATTGGCAATACTCATAACAAAATCCATTATATAGCAATTACAACTCTCCTTATGCAGCAATTACAACTCTCCCTAAATATACACTCCCCTTTTTTAACAACTCCCCCGCACTATTCTTCTCTCCCCCTTTGCCAACCAATTACAGAAAAAAAACTCGTAAAGTAAAGATGAAGGATTCACTTGAACTTCAAACTCGAGGAGGCATTTGTACAAACAGACTCATTCTGTACTTTTCAAACAACTCTGTGGACAGAGGTTTAGTTAAAATATTTGAAATTCGATCTTTAGTGTCAATATACTCTAACTGAATTGTACCCTATTCCATTTGATCTTGGATAAAGTGATACCGGATGTCAATATGCTTGCTCCTTGAATGTTGAACCGGATTCTTGTTGAGATCATAGCACTTTGATTATCACAAATTACACTCACTGGTAACTTCACTTCAACACCCAAGTCTACCAATTGTCTTTGCTTCCATATCACCTGAGTACATGTTGCACAAGTAGCCATATACTCAGCCTCAGTTGTACTCAAAGTAACACCACTATGCTTTTTACTTAACCATACAACACACTTTAAGCCCAAGTAGAAGTTGTAGTCACTGGTTGATTTTCTATCATCTATACTTCCTACTTGCTGCATCAGTGTATGCTTGTAGTTTTATAAAATCCATGGCAGGATACCACAAACCCATTTCCAGTGTCCCTTTGAGGTATCTTAAGATTCTTTTCACTACTAACAATAAGATTCCTTAGGATCAGCTTGGAATCTGCTGGCAACACATAGCTTGCATAAGATCAGGCCTTAATGCTGTAAGGTACAGAAGGCTCCCTATCATCTTCTTGTGTTCTGTAAGGCTTGTACTTCTCTCCTGATCCTTTGTTAACTTACAACCCACTATCATAGGGGTACTGACAGGTCTGCTATCCTCCATATCAAACATTTTTAGCATCTCTTTGGCATATTTTGTCTGAGAAATAAAAATACCTTCTTCACATTATTTTTCTCTATAATCCAAGAAAGTAATTCATTTCTCCAAGCAATGACATCTCAAATTTCTCACTCATCTTTTATGCAAAATCTTGGCATAGCTCAAAGTGATCCCCTCCAAAGATAATGTCATCTACATATACTATGGTTATCAGCTGGCCTTTCTCTAAGTTGAACACATATAGGTTATTATCAACTATTCCTCTTCTAAAGTTTAACCTTCTCAAGTACGCATTCAACCTATTGTAGCATGCTCTTAGGGCTTGTTTAAAGCCATACAAGGCTTCTTCAGCTTGCACATGTGTATCTCATCCTCACTAATTTGTACTCCATCAGGTTGTTCAATATACACTTCTTCTTTCAGGAGCCCATTCAGAAAGGCTGATTTCACATCCATCTAATAAACTTTATACCTCTTATATCCTACCAAAGTTAGGAACATTCTAATAGTTTTTAACCTTGCCACTGGTTCAAAAGTTTCATCAATATATACTCCTTCTATCTGAGTGTAGCCTTTGTAAACCAGTTTGGCCTTATTCCTTACCACCTTGCCACTTTCATTGTGTTTATTCCTAAACAGCCATTTTGTTCTTATGAAATTCTTATTAGTAGGTCTTGGAACCAGCTCTAATGTATTATTCTTCTCGATTTGATCCAACTCTTCATTGATAACTTTAACCCAAGCTTTGTCTTGTGTAGCCTCTTCAAAAGATTTAGGTTCAACTTGTGAGAGTAAAGCAATAGCTCCCACAACTTTTCTTCTTATTGTAACTCCTGTTGATGGGTCACTTATTATCCGATTTCCTTGATGAGCACTGGTCCATGTTTTCTTTGTCCTTTTTTCTTGCACAATCTTAGTTACAAAAGGATCTCTTTCTTCATCTTCAAACTCACTCTTCTCCAAGTCTGAACTTACTTCTTGTTCCTTTTCTTCAGATTGGTCTGATTCTTCATTTATATTGAAGTCATCTTCTTTATTATCTTCAGCTTCTCTATTCTACATTATTTTCCAATTCTCATCTATTCTTACATCACTAAATGTGATCACTTTTCCCAGCTTTTGCAGTAAAAATCTGTAACCTTTTATCTTTGTTGAGTATCCCACAAAGATGCCTTTATCAGACCTAACATTGAATTTTTCCAAGTTTTGCTCCTTGTTCTTCACAAAACATGGGTTACCAAAGATTCTGAGATACTTGGCTATTGTCTTCTTCCTAATCCATAGCTCATATAGAGTATTATCAATATTGGGCCTTAGTAAGACTCTATTCAGTAGATGTACAACTATAAATGTTGCTTCGGTCCAAAATCTTATGTGAAGCTTGGATTCCAGCAGTAGATTTCTTGCCATTTCAACCATATCTCTATTTTTCCTTTCTACCACCCCGTTTTGTTAAGGTGTTCTTGCTGCTGACATTTGATGGTGAATACCATGCTTCTCGAGGTAATCTTTAAAAGCTTTATTTGTAAATTTCATGCCTTGATCTAACCCCAATACTTTGATCTTCTTTCCACTTTCATTTTTAGCTAATCTTCTGTATCTCTTGAAGCATTTCAAAACTTTTAATTTATGTTTGAGATCCATGATATAGGTCCTTCTAGAATAATCATCAACAAACAAGATGAAGTACCTTTCACCATTTAACCCTTTTGTTCTCATCAGTCCACACAAATCAGTATGCACAATGTCAAGTACTACTTCAAAACCGAACTCTTTGGTCTTATACTGCTTTCTGGCATTTTTTCCTTTAGAGCATACTGAGCAAACATACTCTCTCTCTCTCTCTCTCTCTCTCTCTCTCTCTCTCTCTCTCTCTCTCCTGAGGTTGGGAATGTCTTTGATTGCATAAGTAGTGGTCAGTTTCCTTGTGTTCTTTTATGTTAAGTGTCCTAGCCTCCTATGTCAGAGTTGATTTTCTTCTTTTTTGGTGAGTAAACAGTTGTTTGTCTTGTTCTCATCAATCACATATAAATTTCCAACTGTTCTCTTCCTGACTACAACTATATTGCCTTCTTTACTCTTTACTTGGCAACCTATTTTTGTGAATATCACTTTATGGTCTTCATTGCATAGTTGGCTGATAGATGCTAGATTATATCTGAGTCCTTCAACATACAGAACATCTTTCAGCTTTACTATTCCAATATTTACTAACTACTAATATTGAGTGAATCATTATTGCCAAACTTGACTCTACCTTCTCTTGACTTGTTTAGCTTTGATAATTTACTTTTCTCCTATTATGTGTGAAGTGCATCCACTACCAAGGATCCACTGCTTATCCTTGTAGTCAGACTTTAGTGCAATTTAAGCTGTATTAGCTACCTCCCTTTTTGCTTTTTATTCTTTCCTTTGAACTAACTTGAAGATAGCTTTCTCTTTTTTCTCAACTTTAACTGCACCAATTGTTTTTACTGTGCTATCAAGTGCCTTCTCTTACTCAAGTAGAAGTGTCATACATCTCTTGGCATTATGGCCATCCTATCCACACCTTTCACACTACTCTAAGTCTGCCAACACAACAAACTTATTCTTTGAAATCACTGGTTTGGGCTTCCACCAACACTCCTTGTCAATGTGTCTTTACTTTTTATAGTATGTGCAAGAATTCACAACAAGTGTTCTCATCTGAATTTTGTATTGTCTCCCCTTGTATGCAACATTGTATCTTCTTTAGTTGGAGACATACTAGCCTTCTCCACAAGTAGTTACTCGCCTTATAACCCCAAACTCCACAATAAAGACAATGACCTTAAAACTACCTCTTTTTGTGTCTAATCACAACTTGTTTTCTTTTGTTCATTACTTGCTATGTAGGCAACATAGCTAGCTTCTTTGCTTGTGTGACTTTCATTTCAGTCACCTTCTTCTCTTGAGTCATAACCTTCTCTTTCAACTTCTATAGCACATTCTTATTATCTTCAGGCAATACAACCTTAGATTGTTATACTTTCTCTTCATTCCTCTTTTCTCTTGCAAAACTTGTTTCTCCTATCATTTCAAGCTTCTACACATTCTCTTCACTCCTTTTGAGTTGTTGCTAAAGTCTTAGCAACTCTTTCTCCATTCCTTCAATTTTTTTAGTTCTTAAGCCAAGCTCTATTGTATGGTCTTCACATATTTTGATCTGTTCTTCAAATCTTCTCTTCAAGTCAATATGTTCAGCCCTTATTTCATCTTTTCAACTTTCAACTTGCTTAGACTTTGCTTTAACTTGTTTTATATGGGCCTCCAACCTTCTTATGGTTCTGCCCTTTTTGATTATCTCCTTTGAAGCTACTTCCAACTTAACTTCAAGAACTGGTCCTTCTTCATCAACCTTCTCTTCCTCTTTAAAGGTTGAACTACCACCTTGACTTGATGCCATAAAGGCATGCTCATCTGATGAGTCTTCATCTTCCTCCTCATCAGCTTCTTTTGTCTGACTCACATAACTCTTAAATAAGCCTCTCTTCTTCTTCTGTGGGTTGGTAGTCTTCTTGTTGGACTTCTTTGATTTGAACAATGGTCTTCTCCATTTTGAATTCTACTCATCATCAGCATCCTTATCTTCATCATCGAGTTTCACTTTTCACTAAGAAGCAAAGTGTCCAGTCTGCCCACAACGATAACATCTCAAGGATAATTGTAATTTTCCCTTCTCAAACTCCTTTTTAAATTTCCTTATGAAGTAAGCCAACACTTCACCTTCACTTTCTTCCTCATCACCATCATCATCCTTACTGGATAATTCTTCCTCTTCTTTTATCTTCAAGTGTTTCATAACTTTGAAAGCTACCTCTTTTGATACCTTTGACGTTGAGGAGCTCTCAGTTGACTTTCTTCTCATCTCATATGCAATGAGATTGCACTGGAGATCATGCAGAGACATAGAATTGAGATCTCTACTATTCTTTACAGCTACCACCTTTAAGGCAAACCTCTTAAGCAGAATTCTCAGAATTTTCTTTACAATAAATAAGTCCTTCTTGTTCTTCCCATAACTTCTAAGGTTGTTTATAGCATCAATAACCCTAGTGAAGAACTCTTGGATTGTCTCATTTTTCTGCATTCTGAGAGATTCATATCTCTCCTTGAAAACTTAAAGCTTGGCCTTCTTCATTCTACCATCACCTTCATAGACTTTCTACAATCTATCCCATATCTCCTTAGCATATTTGCAGTCCATAACTTTATCATATTTAGTATCTATCAATGCTGAAATAATGACATTTGAGGCCTTCCCATTTATCTCAAATTGCCTTAATTTCTCTGGGGTTGGATCCTTACCTTCTTCTGGGGCCAAAAAACCTTCCTCTAAAAATTTCACCATGTTCATGCCCATGGTTGCTAATACCACCTACATTCTCACTTTCCACATATGATAGTTGGTTCCATTGAAGATTGGAACCTTCTTATTATAAGTAGTGCTGGTGCTGGTACTAGCATCCATTTCTCAATATGTTAAACAATTTAAAACCTTTGAAACCCTTCAAACTAGTACACCAAGCTGTTAAGTTTCAAACTAGTGAACTTGTGCTCTGATGCCAATTAAAGTTCCTAAATTTACCCTAAGATCTACTAGTCTGTGATACTGAGAGGGTGAATCAGTATCACACCCCTTAAAAACACACTCTAATAATTTAAGTCAAAGTATTTTACTTATTTAATACTCTAGCTCTCATCAATACACAGGTATGTGAATAACTTCAAACTCTTCTCAAAAGCGAACTCTTTCTTAGATTGGACTGAGGTAGATCTATTGTTACCTACGAATCACAATTGCCTCCAAAGTTACCTTTTAGACACCTTGCATATTAGACAGATCGGATGTTCTTGATTAGGTCTTCTTTAACTTATGGGTTCAATGATACTTTAGCTGCGTTCACAACTCAATTCAAAACACAGAATGTAAATCAAAGTAAGGACACAAGAGATTTATGTAGTTCCGTCAATGTGACGTACGTCTACATTGGTAGGGACTTTTCATCTACCAAGACAATCCACTATGCTTGAGAATACCAGTGTTATACTCCCAATGTTCACAATATAGTTATAATGAATGTCTTAATCCTCTGTTCCTTTCACTATAGCAAATATAAAGCAAGTACAAAATAAAGAGTGTCACTTATTGTGTCTACCCTTCGTCTAGGTTATCTTGCTTTTGTTGAATTAAATAAGCTGCTTCATTGCCACTTAGAAGTCCACCACAACACTTTCTAACCTCTCTTGAAGAAATCTGGAAATACATTGAGTTTTTTTCAATGCTTCACTGAATTCCTTCTCTAGGTTGTTTTACACAACTCTTACTTTCACAGTCTCAATGTTTCACAGCTTGCACTCACACTTCTAGTTTGTCATTGCACATTTTGGTCTCATGCCATCACACATTCTGGTCTCAGGCTGACGCACATTCTAGTCTCACGCCGACGCACGTTCTAGTCTCATGTTTTAGATCTGCACTCACTTCGCTATTCTCTGGCCTCACTTATACCTCTTCCAGTGGTCTGTGGTGGTGTTTCTGATTTCTTCTCTCCCGATGGTCTGTGCTGGTGTTTTTGATTTCTTCTCTCTTCTAGTGGTATCACTTTTCTGGTTTCTTCTCTCTTCCAGTGATATCATGTTTTTGGTCTTCTTCTCTTTGTGGTTGCACGGATTTCTGCTCTTCCGAGTGTGCCATTTTTGGTTTTCTTCTCTTTGTGGTTGCACAGATTTCTGCTCTTCCGATGGTGAATTTCAAATTTTTCTCTCTCAGTGGTGAATTTTCCCTTTTTTCTCTTTTGGTCTTCCGTCCTACCCCCTAATCTGATTTTGGCGTGTTTTTTCTTTTTCTCTCCTTCTCACCCGATGGTGTAGGGTTATTGTATGGTTTTACTTCCATGGGCCTCCATGTGGCTTTACTTTCTTGCCCCTCCATGTCAAATTAATTGCACACTTAAATCTAGTTAACAACAATTACAACTCATACAAGGCTGTGGGAATAATAGTAGTAAAGTGGATCTTATGCATACTATAAGAAGACTAAAAGGTGGTGAACAAACCTCATTGACCTCCGAGGTTAAACACAAGTTAGTGGAAGAAGCATTAAAGCATAAGGAATAAGTGTGTGTTATGAATGAAGAGCTTAATCAAATTGAAAAGAACAACAATTGGTATTTAGTTCATAAACCTAAAGGAAAAAACATCATTGGAACCAAATGGGTGTTCAAAAATAAGCTTAATGAAAATGGTGAGGTTGTAAGAAATAAGACAAGACTTGTCTACAAAGGTTACTCACAAGTAAAAGGAGTTAATTTTGAAGAGACTTTTACTCCTATGGCCAGACTTGAAGCAATTAGAATATTCATGGCCATTATTGCTCAAAGAAATTACAAAGTTTATCATATGGTTATGAAGTCTGCATTTTTTAATGAAGAGTTTAAAGAAGAGGTGCTTATTAATAGCCTAATGGTTTTATACATGATCATCATGATTTAAATGTGTGCAAATTGAACAAGGCTTTATAGGCTTAAAGCAAGCTCCAAGAGCATGGTATTCCAAGCTAGATACATGCCTCAAAGATATAAAGTTTAAAAAGGGCAATATGGACAACCAACTTGTACATAAAGGAAGATAAATATGACTAATTAATTGTTGTAGTTTATATTAATGATATAATTTTTACCGCTAAAAAGGAGACCATTTGCATGACTTTTACCGATTAGATGAAAAAGAAGTTTGAGATGTTTATACTAGATGAAGTGAAATTCTTTTTAGGGTTATAGGTTTTGCAAAGTAAGGGTGGAATTTTCCTCTCCTTAGAAAAAAATGTGTGCAAACTATTAAAAAGATTTAGGATGGAGAACTTTAAGGAAGTAAACACTCTCATCGATATTGGAACAAATTTAAGCAAAAATAAAGAAGACAAAATGGTTAAACAAAAGAAATATAGAAAGTTGATTGAAAATTTATCGTATTTGACAGCATCAAGGCCTAATCATGTTTTAGTTGTATCACTTTATGCTAAATTTCAAAGTGAGCCCAAGGAATCCCACCTCGTGGTTGCTAAGAGAATTTTAAGATAGGTGAAAGGCATAACAAATTATGGGTTGCTTTATGATAGAAGTGGACAACTTAATTTATATGGGTATACAAATGCTAATCTAGTTGGAAATTGTGATGACAAAAGGTCAACGTCAAGTGGTGCATTTTATTTGGACAATAGATGTTTCATGTTATAGTAAGAAGCAAAATTCAATGACTCTAAGCATTATAGAGGTTGAGTATGTGGCCACTACTCAAGCTTCTACTTGTTATGGATGAAATAACAGCTTGAAAATCTAAAGGTAAATGTGTAGCTGCCATTGCTGATTAATTGCGATAACTAAAGTGTCATCAATTTATCAAAGAATCCTGTCCAACACTCTATATCTAAATATGTTAAAATTAAGTACCACTTCATTAAAGAAAAAGTAGAGAAAAATGAAGTAAAACTAGAGTATATGCCTACTATGGAGGAAGTTGCAGATATATTCACCAAACTTATGTCAAGAGAGATATTCTAGAAGTTAAGGCTAACCTTATGTGTTAAACCACCCCCTAGATGATGAGATATACCTTTAACCTCCTTCCTTTTCTCTCTTCTATTATTCTTTTGATTTGTTGTCAAAATAAGAGATATTTTGTATAAATCCAAAGAGAATATATATAATTCAAAAGAAGGAGTAGCATGATAAATCCAAAGGAAAAAAAATCAAATAAAGGGGGAGTTAAAGTTTATTTCCAATTAGTATCATGACCACATGCAAAAAAGAGATGCATGCCTTAAAGGGAGTCATTAATGTCAAAAGCTACTACTTATGCTTAATTGCTAATTTTTAGATTTAGTGTGTTGCCAACAAATCCAAAAGGGGAGATTGTTAAGCTTATCTTTGATGACTAATGTTACATTTGTTGTCAATAGCATCTCACATATTTGTCCTTATTGATTTAATGTTGTAAATGTCGTTAAGATGTGTTTATTGCATTTATAAAGAGTTGGCAGCACTAGCCAATAAGTAGCATGTTAAGGCAAAAGCCAAGGAAATTGCTCAAGATATGGTAATGCAGGTTGTGGCCTACTTACAGGTGCAATTTTTATTCATCAAAAAGATTCCCGAAAGCATTGTGAACAAGGAAAAGAAGCTTAAGATGCAAAGAGATTGCTGGTCAAAATTGTTAATGGCAGGTCAACCCTAAATTCAATGAGTCCATGTTGACTATTGACTACAAATTTTATGAGTCAATGCTAATTGTTAGCCCTTAACTATTAACCCTAAACTTTATGAGTTAATGCTGATTATTGGCCCTAAATTTTAGGAATCAATATTGATCATTGATTATAAGGCAACCCTTAGGAATCAATATTAATCATCAATTGTGGGGCAATTCTTGGGAATCATTGTTGACCATTGAAAATAAAGTGACCCTAAACTCAAGGCTTATAAATATATTTATGCAGTTGCTACGAGGTGTGTGCTCTGTAGCAAATTAAAGAAAGGATAATAAAAGAAAGTGTTATAAAAACACAAAAAAGAGCTCAATAAGAAAGAGTGGTGCAAAAATAGAATAGAGAGCTCAGCAATAAAAAGTGCTACAGACCATAAAAGAGGTGCAAAAATGTGTTTTATAAAGGAGAAAAGAGAGTTGCAAAAACTTGTTCTGCAAAAGAGAAAAAATAGCTGCAAAAATGTGTTCTACAAAAGAAAAAAGAGAGTTGTAAAAACATAAGCTATAGAAAAGAAAGTGTAACAACATCCAAGAGGAAAGACAGCAACAACATTCAGGAGGAGAAAACAGCAACAACATCCAAAAGGAAAGAGAATAGCTGCATCCAGGAGAAGAGAGTGCAGTGGCATCCAAGAGGAGAGATGGTACTAGCATCCAGGAGAAGAGAGTGCAGTGGCATCCAAGAGGAGAGATGGTACTAGCATCCAGAAGGAAAGAACAACAACTCCATAGGGAGAAGGAAAGTGCAACAGTATAAGAAAACAACAACTATAATAGCAACCAGGAGAAGGTAGCAATAGTAACAAAGAGAAGGCAGTAACAGCAGCAACAATAGCAAAAAGAAAGGTAGTAGTAATAATAAGGAGAAAGCAATAGCAATAATAAGGAAAAGCAGCTGCAGCAATAAGAAGGTAACAACTACAGTAAGGAAAAGGCAGTAGCAATAGCAAAAAGGAGGCAACAGCAACAACAAGGAGAAAGCCTCCAACAATAAAAAAGAAAGAAAGAGTGCACAGTAGAAAGAAGTAGCTTACAATAGTAGAAGTAGGAAGAATGATTTCAATAGCTTGCAGTAGTAGAAGCAAGAAAAAATTGTAACAACAGAAGTAGAATAAGGTAGTAGCTACAAAAAGAAAGAGAGACCGGTAAAGCTTAAGGAGAGAAATCGATAGTAAGGAAAGAAATGATTCATTTTCTATACCAGATACCTATACACATTAAGTAATCTTTCTCAAGAAATTTTTTGTAATAAACTCTTTATATACTTCTTGACAAAGGGTAGGAAACCCTTGAAGTAATCTGAAGATCAATCCTTTGAGTGATTAAGAGATTAACTCTTCAAGTGATCAAGAGATCAATTCTTGAGTGATTAAGAGATCAATCCTTTGAATGATTGAAAGATCAACTCTTTAAGTGATCAAAAGATCATTATAAGTGGTTAAAAAATGATCCTTCTACAAGTGGTTAAGGAGTGATCCTTCCACAACATGAGCTATATCTCATGATAAGAAAAGTGGATTATGTGATTTAAAAGTAATCCTATTACACTGTGGACGTAACTCACACATTATGGGTGAATCATGTAAAAATTCTGTGTGTTCTTGGGTGCTTGTGGTTGCTTGATATTTATATGATCGCTCTTACATAAAGAAATAAGATAAAAATTGAATCATCAACTTTAATAGGATGTGATAATGAAGCTATTAGCTATAAAAAAAAAAGCACTTATTAAAAGGTAATTTGTCATAGTTACAATTTAGGCCTTTTATAATTTTTTTAAATGTCTTTATTTTTCTATTAATGACTTGCCTTTAGTTTGGTTTATTTTAAAGATATTATGGTTATCATGAAGAGTTTTTTATATATACACTTTTACTTTATCAGGATGAAAAAGTAACCATAACAGAAAAGGGAGTATCATTTTTTTATCTTCTTTGCTTATTTTTCACATTAAGGATATTATTCATTTTAAGCTTAGGAGAAATTTGAAAAAAGGGTTTCAATTCAATGGTGAAAGATCTAGAGGTCATTTTTAAAAACTGAGAAGTGATAAGGTTCTTATTAAAAGTGAGAACAACCTTTTTATCCTAGTGCTATTTGATTTTGGAAATTTTTATATTTGATTCAATTTGTGACTTAGGTTAAAGAGATACTACTCCTTTTAGAGTCCATTCTTCTAAAAGGATAATATCCTTCCATTGAATTACTTTTGAAATAATATAATGAGATTTTGTAATATCAATTTGAGTAAAAGGGTTTCTTTGTTTTTGAATTGGAATCTATATTTTGATGTAAATGCAAAAATCATGACTTTGTAATAAATTTTGAAACTTAAAGTTATTAGAATTAATCCTTCTAGCATTTTGTAATTATGAGTTTTTATTTGTAAAATCAAACTTTGTAAAATATTTTTATCATGCAAAGAAATTGTAAGATTTGAATAAAATGCAAAAGAGATAGGTGTACTACTAATAATATTAAATAGTTAAATTTAAAAATTTGTTAATCATGCATTTTTAAGAATTGCAAGTATGAATGCATTTAAGTCTTCTTTTGTAAGAGGCTTAATTCCTACTTGAACAAGTTTTATATGAATGTCGTTGTAATATTTTGCTCTATCTTGTAAAAATTTTGAAGAAAGAAGTTGGATAGTTTCAAAAGGTTTTGAAATTTAAATGTCTTTTTCTTTTGTTTTGATTATAAAATCAGTTTTAAAAGTTTATAAATTTTTTCTTTTTGTATACTAGGAATTTCCCAATCATTAATCCCTTTTGTAAGGCCTTATAAAGGCATTTCTTCATTATGTATCCTAAAAAAGTCAAATTGGGAGAAGAAACAAGAGTTAGTCTTACACATAATGGGATTTATACCTAAAGTTCAAATAATACTAGTTCTCAAAGTCCAAGAGGTTGTTTATAGATATAGAGTTTCCTTAACACACAAATGGGATAAAATCCAAACAATTCCAGGCAAAATGTCTCAAAAATAGTATAAGTGAACAATAAATATGAACAACAACTATGAAAGAATTAAGAAAATAAGGGAAACAAAATGACTCTAATACCACTATAAGACAACTACAAACAAACAATAAAAGCAATAAGACTCAAGGAGAAAAAAAATAGAAAATAAGAAGAAAAACAAATAACAAGTCATTAAAAGAAATTATTAAAACATAAGAGTATAATACAAGGCATTATTATATTAAAAGTTAGTCAGGCACTACGGCTTTAAGAAGTGCTTTGCATCAAAGATTGAGATAAAGGTCCTATCTCTTTTTATAAATCAAGGATTTTAAAGGTTTTACTTTTTAATACTCTTTTCACTTTGTTAAGGATAATGAAAGGGTCTTGAGTATTAGAGAGGTCTTTAATTTGTAGCTATTTTGAAACAAATTTAACTTTTTCCTCTTCTAGGTGATCTATCTATTTTTGGAATTAGATTTCCTTTTCTTAGATTTTTGCAGGTTTTATGTGAAGGTTGGTAAATGGTGATGTCACAATGACTGTTTGTTGGTCTTCAATACAAGTTCGAGAATAAGCTTTTCAATTCATGAATGAATGATAGCTTTGGTTTGTTTGTTTTTTTTTTTTGTTTATATAGTTGGAAATAATAATTGTATGGCGAAGAAAAGTTGACACCACAGCATTGCCATTTCTAATTATCTTGTTTGCATCCCTATAAACAATGGAATACATGGTTTCTTGAATTGAGAAAAAAGTGGACTGTGTGGACAAACTATTTTTTGCTTATAAAAGGTAGTTTCTTGTGCAGTTTTCTTAAAATGAGAAGTGTATAATGTACAAATACATCATAACAGACACAGATATCTAATACGACACTTGCCTGAAAGGCAGTAGATAATTGTTCCATATGTTAATATGCATTAGCCAAAAATAGTAAAAAATAAGCTATTGAATGATAAACACACCAATGAACAATTAATTGTGATATCACATTATTTTAATACATAAAATTTGTATTTCATAGATCCAAATGAAATACAAAAGTGATGTTATTTAAGGTGAAGACTATGTGTTATGTTTTTCCACCCTCAGTTTACATTTTCTAATATACTATTGCTATTTGCTTTACTCCAACTTCAATCTCTTGTACAACTGCAACAATAACAAAATTCTTAAGAATATTATAGTCATCAAAACATGGTTAGCAACAAATTCAAAATTGAATATGTTACTACTTCTGATCAATCTATGTGACAAACATTTAAGCAAACTCAAATACTAATCTTACATTTAGCCCCATGATTTCATGCTGGAGATATGCCATTATAGTCAACTGTATCCACAAAATCACAGTTATAGAAAAAGAATAAACATACTAAAATGTGCAAGTTTCCTTCTTTATAAAAGAAAGATAACAACAGCTTATAGCAACAAAAGTAGGAAAAAACTGTAGTAACAGAAGTAGAAGGAGGCCGTAGTTACAAAAAGAAAGAAAGACCGGTAATAAGGAAGGAGAAGATCTATTTTATGTAACAGTAAATTATGCAAATAGAGTAATCTTTCTTAGGGAAGTTTTTGTAATAAACTCTTTAGGTACTTCTTTAAAAAGGGTGAGAGACCCTTAAAGTGATTAGGAGATCAACTCTTCGAGTGATCAGGAGATCAATCCTTCAAGTGATCAGGAGATCAACTCTTCAAGTGATTAGGAAATTATTGTAAGTGGTTAAAAAGTAATTCTTCTACAACATCAGTTGTATACCTTAATAACTAGAGTGGATTGTGTGATTTAGAAGTAATCCTATCACATCGTAAACATAACTCATATATTGTGGGTAAACCACGTAAAAATCTTGGGTGTTTTCGGGTACTTGTGGTTGCTTGATATTCATACGGTTATTATTACATAAAAAAAAAGTAAGATAAAAATTGGATCATCAACTTTAATAAGTCAGAGAGGTTTAATCTGGATAAATTTGTAAAAAGTAAGCATCTCATACTAATTCACCCCTTTTCCCTCTTAATGTGAGACCTAAAAGAGTCCTCATCAAGTAGTATCAGAGTAGGGTTTCCTCTGTTGATCCATTCTTTTTTTATCTGAAAGTTTTGTTGTTATTATGAATCTTTACATCTACTGCTAGTTAATATTATATAGAGCATGAATAGTGTTAATAGATAGCAAGGTTATTCCTACTTTTGATAGACAAAATTATTAGTTATAAAAGAATATAATGCTCTCATATCTGATATCACTTGGTCTGGATGTGTTTGAATCTGGTGTTAGTGGCATCACACCTATTGCTGTAAGTGTTGCTATGACACATACTAATTAGAAGAATTTGAAGTATGATAAAAAGACAAGAAATACCTTATATGCCTTCTTATTAGACAAAGAATTTACCAAAATGATAGGGTGCAACATAATCAAACAAATTTGGTATAAATTGAAGAATATTTATGAGGGAGACAAGGTTTTAAAGAAATTTAAGTTATAAATCTGGATGAGAAAATTTAAAGACATAATGATGCTAAATGATAATTCTGTGGATGCCTTCTTTACAAGAGTAAATGAAATTATATGCTCTATTAAAAGCTTTAAAGAGGAGATCAACACTACTACTTTGGTAAAAAAGATACAAAAACCCTTAATGGAAACTTTCAAAACCAAAGTTTCCTCCATAGAAGATAGAGATTTAGATAGGTCACCTTTAGATGATTTACACAATATATTGGTAGTTTATGAAATAAGAATAGCCCTAATAAAGAAAAAAAAAGTTTAAAGGGATTGGCCTTTAAGGTAATGAAGAAATTAAAGATTGAAAAACAAGAAGAAAAATCTAAAACAGTTCTGAAGAAGAAAATGGTAATATTAAACTTGATAAAGTCATGGTATGAATCACCAAAAATCTGAAGAAAGGAAAAGGGAAATACAAGGGAAAATTACTCTTGAAATGCTTTAGTAGTAGAGCAATTGGGCACTTTGTTGTGGACTACCTAAAGAGAAAAGAAGTAGAAAATGATGATGATAATGAGCTGGCCTTAAGGAGGTGAACAAAGAAATTTAGTTATTTTAAAGCTAAAAATTCAAGTGCCAAAGGGAAAAGACAACTCTGCAGATCTAAAAGAAGAATTTTTTAGCAAGCTAAATCAAGAAGATTTTGAAGAAGAAGTTAATGATGATTCTGATGATGATGTTGCGGAAAATATGCTAGATACATAGGTAGATGTTAAACAAGAATCCTCAAGTCATGAGGAATCAACCAAAAAGGAAGAGAAAAAGTTGATGTAGCAACTTGAAAATGAATTGAGAGCTTGTTTACACAAACAACAAGCTAGAAAAGGAGGTAAAGTATCAAAAAAAATTGAATAAAAATTATGTTATTGATAAATTTGATCTCCAAGTGAAAGAAAAGGAGTTTGAAGCGAAAGAGAATGAGTACTTGAAAAGAATTAAGGAGTTAAATGTACTTAAAGCAAAGCAAGGTAAGATAAACGAAGATCTTGGCGTTAAGGTGATTGCACAAAAGCAAGAAGTGCTAATTTTGTAAGCCAAGCTCCATAAGGCTAAGTTTGAATTAAAGAAGTATAAAGAAAGCTTTTTGCAAGCTATGGAAGTGAAAGGAAAGTCCTCTTCAGAAAATGCTATCAGGGAGGATGCTACCAAAAAATTGGATGAGTGTCTAAGCAAACAAAGACCTTATTCTATGGGGAAGAATGGACTTAGCTATATTAAAAGTCAAATGATCTTGTAGCAAAAAATAGGAAAATTGTGTTTGTTTCTAAAAGCAAACACAATGATGTTATAAAGAAAAGAATCCAACCTAAGCTAAAATAGGCTAGAAAAGATGTAATGAAAACTCTTATCCAAAGAAGATAGGTTATTAAAGACAGAAAAAAGGCTACCACAACAGTTGATAAAGATAAAAGATATAAACTTAGTGAAAAAAGAAAATTCAAATTTAAAAGATTTTTCTGAAGTTATGGTAAGTATGGGCATAAGACTAGTGTGTGATGGAATAATGGACTATAATAAAGAGGAATGTGAGGCAAAAGTCTAGGGGGAGACTCTATCAAGAAAAGAGGTAACCTCAAGTAAAAATAAGTCATATTCCATTAAGAAATAGATTTGATATGTTGAAAAAAATTTGTGAAAGATGCAAACGGGCTGAACATATTGCTGAGGAGTGCGTGAAATTGCTGCTTGGTCAAAGAGTGTAAAGAAGAACACCTACATATGCCCCTATATTCTATCAAAGAAAAAGAAGAAGATAAAGGGAAATGGCAATAGTTGTGGAAGTTGCCTTAAAAACTTCCAAAAAAGAAAAGTTATGGATCCTAGATAGTAGCTACTCTTCACACATGATAGGAGATTCCAAGGTATTGAAGGAAGTAGTAAAATATGATAGAGGGTCAGTTACATTCATCAATAATGGTGTCTTAAAGATTGAAAGTGTTAATGCTACTGAAATTGATATAAAAAAGCTAAAATAAGAGGAAGTTCTTTATGTCAAAGGGCTAAAACACAATTTAATTAATGTTAGCCAACTTTGTGATGATAGACATGAAGTTACTTTTAGCAAGAGTGGCTATATGGTAAAAAGATTAAGTGATGATGTTGTCCTTACTATGGATAAAAGAAAAAATGGAAACTTATACCAAGTTTCTTAAAACAAAAATACATGCTACATGAACACCAAAGATGAGAATTTGTTGTGGCATACAAGAATGGGAGATCTTGGATAAAAGGGCTGAACAAGTTGTCCAAGAGTGAAGCTATGAAAGATACACCGAAGCTATAAAGAGAAAGAAATGTAATTTGCAAGACATATCAAAAAAGGAAGATAATGAGTGCTACCCACAAAAATATAGAAATTCAAAAAAAAAAAAAAAGCCATTGGAGATTATTCATTTGGACGTTTATGGGCCTATAAGATAAAGATCATCAAAGGGTAATAAGTACTTCATTTCTTTTATTAATGATTTTACAAGAATAACTCGTATTATATTCTTAAAACATAAATCAAATGCTCTCAATCATTTCAAAAGTTACAAAAGGCTGGCTAAAAATCAGTTAAAGGGAAATTAAAGACTTAAGACAAATAATAAGACAAAATACACTTATAGTGAAGTGAAACATGAATATACTAGTCCCTATACACCCCAACAAAATGAAGTGGCTGAAAGGAAGAATAGAAACTTAGTGGATATGACAAAGACCATATTGGCTAAGCATGATACTTCATATAACTACTAGAGAGAGGCTATTACTACTACAACTCAAATTCAAAACAAATGATTGATGAGACCACATACAGAGAAGCCAAGTGTAAAACATTTTAAAATGTTTGGAAGCCCATACCTCATTAAAATCAAAGGCAAGAATCTCAAAAATTTTGATAAGAAGGCTAATGAAGGCATATTCTTGGGCTATGTACCAAATGGAAGAGGATTCAGATGTTAAAACAAAAGGTTCCAAAAAATTATAGAGAACTTTAATGTTAAATTGATTGAAGATGGTTCCATAATGCAATCACAGCATAAAGAAGTTGAAGATGTCGTGTGTGATAATGAAAAGGAATTTGAAAGTGATAAATCAAAAGCTGTTCAACATAAAAAAGATGTTGATTCTCAAATTACAAGTAATGAAGAAGAAAAATTAAGGCATTCCCAAACTCATAGAAGATTCAAAGCTGAAGTTGAGGCTAAAAACAAATACAATAAGGGAAAGGTAATAGTAATAGCAAAGAGGAGGCAACAGTCAACAAGAAGGAGAAAGCCTCCAAGAATAAAAAAGAAAGAAAGAGTGCATAGTAGAAAGAAGTAGCTTGCAGTAGCAAAAGCAAAAAGAACAATTTCAACAACTTGTAGTAGTAGAAGTAAGAAAAAATTACAACAATAGAAGTAAAATGAGGCAATATCTACAAAAAGAAAGAGAGACCAGTAATGCTTAAGGAGAGAAACTGATAGTAAGGAAAGAAAAGATACATTTTCTATACTAATAACCTATGCACATTAAGTGATCTTTCTCAAGAAAGTCTTTGTAATAAAATCTTTATGTACTTCTTAACAAAGGGTAGGAAACCCTTGAAGTGATTGGAAGATCAATTTTTTAAGTGATCAGGAGATCAATCCTTTGAGTGATTAGGAGATTAACTCTTTGAGTGATTAGGAGATCAATCCTTTGAATGATTAAGAGATCAACTCTTCAAGTAATCAAGAAATCATTATAAGTGGTTAAAGAGTGATCCTTCTACAAATGGTTAAGGAGTGATCCTTCACAACATGAGTTGTATCCCATTATAAGAAAAATGGATTGTATGATTTAAAAGTGATCCTATCATACCGTGGATGTAACTCACACATTTTGAGTGAACCATGTAAAAATTCTGTGTGTTCTTGGGTGTTTGAAATTTATATGACCACTCTCACATAAAGAAATAAGATAAAAATTGGAACATCAACTTTAACAGGTTACAAAGGTTTAATCTAGATATATTTATAAAAAGTAAGCATCTCACACTAATTTACCTCTTCCCCCTCTCAATGTAAAACCTAAAAAAGTCCTTATAAATTACTTATGAGAGGTGATACAATAGTGGCAAAAAACAAGTATGATAAATTGATTCCTACTAAGACAATAATAAAAAAGAGAATGGGTATAAACTATAGGAAATTTAATGGAGTTTTGAGAAAATACCACTTCCTTCTTCCCTTTATTGACCAAATGATAGAAAGATATGTGAAATATAGGGATTATTATTTTTTAAATGATCATTCAAGTTATTATTAAATTTCTATTAAACCTGAAGATCAAGAGAAAACAATATTTATCTGTCTTTATGGTATTTAAGTATTTAGAAGGATACCTTTTGGGTTATGTAATGTCCTTGTTACTTTTCAAATATGCATAATATTCTTGTTTACTACTATCCTTTTGAAGGATCCTTAATAATTAAGATGTGATAACGAAGCTGTTTGCTATAAAAAAAAGCACTTATTAAAAGGTAATTTGTTATAGTTTCAATTTAGGCTTTTTTATAATTTTTTTAGATGTCTTTATTTTTTTTATATATGATTTGCCTTTAGTTTGGTTTATTTTAAATGTATTATGGTTATCATGAAGAGTTTTTGATACATACACTTTTACATTATAAGGATGAAAAAGTAACCATGGCAGAAAAAGAAAGTATCATTTTTTATATCTTCTTTGCTTATTTTTCACATTAAGGATAATATTCATTTTAAGCTTAAGAGAAATTTGAAAAAAGGGTTTTAATTCAATAGTGAAAGATTTAGTGGTTGTTTCTAAAAATTGAGAAGTGATAAGGTTCTTATTAAAAGTGAGAACAACCCTTTTTATCCTAATGCTATTTGATTTTAGAAATTTTTGTGTTTAATTCAGTTTGTGACTTAGGTTAAGGAAATATTGCTCCTTTTAGAGTCCATTCTTCTAAAAGAGTAATATCCTTCTATTGAATTACTTTTGGAATAATATAATAAAATTTTGTAATATCAATTTGCAGTAAAAAGGTTTCTTCTTTTTTTAATTGGAATCTATATTTTGATGTAAATGCAAAAATCATGACTTTGTAATAAATTTTGAAACTTAAATTTATTAGAATTAATCCTTCTAGTATTTTGTAATTATGAGTTTTTATTTGTAAAATCAAACTTTGTAAAATATTTTTATCATGCAAAGAAATTATAAGATTTGAATAAAATACAAAAGAGATAAGTGTACTAATACCAATATTAAATAGTGAATTTTAGAAATTTGTTAATCATGCATTTTTAAGAATTGCAAGTATGAATGCATTTAAGTCTTCTTTTGTATGAGGCTTAATTCCTACTTGAACAAGTGTTATATGAATGTATTTGTAATGTTTTGCTTTATGTTGTAAATTTTTGAAGAAAGAAGTTGGATAATTTCAAAGGTTTTGAAATTTATTGTTCCCACAGCCTTGTATGGGTTATAATTGTTGTTAACTAGGTTTAAGTATATAAAAAAGTAAAGTCACATAAAAAGGCAAGAAAGTAAAAGTAAAGCTAAACAAGCCAAGAAAAGGCATAGTCAAGTTTGGCAATGATGATTCACTTAATATCAATGGTCAGGGATCAGTAAACATTGGAAGAGGAAAGCTGAAAGATGTTCTGCATATTGAAGGACTCAGATATAATCTAGCATATGTCAGCAAACTATACAATGAAGACCATAAGGTAATATTCACAAAAACATGTTGCCAGGTAAAGAGTAAAGAAGGCAATACTGTTGCAGCTGGGAAGAGAACAGTTGGAAATTTGTATGTGATTGGTGAAGAAAGAGATCCTCTTGCAACTAAAACTATGCAAGAAAGAAAACGTGGACTAGTATAATGTGGACTAGTGCTTATTAAGAAAATCATCATAGGTGACCCATCAGCAGGATTTACAACAACAAGAAGAATTGTAAAAGCTACTGCTTTATTCTCACAAGTTGAACCTAAATTTGTTGAAGAGGCTACACAAGATCTAACTAAATCTCTGTCTACAGAGTTGTTTGAAAAGTATAGAATGAGTATGTCTGTGCGAATGCCTCCTCAAGCCTGAAAATCAGGTGAATCCTCCATCTCTACTTTGTGAGATTTTCAAATTTGCAATAGGTTGGTAAAGGGGGAGAGAAGTAATAGTACAGGGGGAGTTGTTAAGAAAGGGGGAGTGCATATTTAGGAGGAGTTAAAACTGCTGCATAGTGGTTTTTGTTATAAGTGTTGCCAATAATTACAAAGGGAGAAATTGTTGTTCCACAGTCTTGTATAAGTTGTAATTGTTGTCAAGTAAGTTTAAATGTACAAGAAAGTAAAGCCACACGGAAAGGCAAGAAAGTAAAAGTAAAGTCACATAAAGGGGCAAGAAAGTAAATCCGCCACATAAAGGCAAGAACATAAATTCGCCATGTAAGCCTTATTAGGGTTTCATGGAGGAGTATATAAAGGGTCGATAATTGAGCAAAAACGGCAAAACCTAAAGCAAAACCATTTGATAAACAAGAAAAGGGAGCATTCAGTCGACCAATGAGAAGAGACGTCTAAGCAAGGAGACAACCAGCCAAACATAAAAAAGAGACATCCCAGTATGGAGACAACCGGCCAAACACAAAGGAGAAACTGTCCAAGCAATGAGACCACCGACCAAACAAGGTGAGCGTCCATACAACCCTACACGGCAAAGCACAACCAACGGCAAATGGGTAGACAACCAGGCAAGGAGGAGAACAGCCAAGGCAAGGTGAACGGCAATAAGGAGAAGACATGGCTAAACAATAACCAAAGGTGAACGGAAAACCTAATATGACCAACCAAAAGAGTATACACAGCAGAAAACAAGTGCTAGTCGGCCAAAGAGACAAAGCAAAGCAAGAGGAGTTGGCCAAAACCTAGAGCAACCATCCAAAGCCAAAGAGGAAAACCGTCCAGAGAAAGGAAAACCATCCAAAGAGAGGAAAACCTAGTGTGTGACCGGCCAAAGAGAGAAAAACAAGGGAGGAACAACTGGACAGCAAGTGTTGGACGGCAAGACCACCACCAACAGAAAGAGAGAGGATGTCCAACCAACCTACATGGCCAAGCAAAGAGGTGAACGGCCAAATAGGTACGGACACCAAGGAGGAGAATGGCCAACCAAGAATGGACAGCCAAAGCAAGGTGGACAGCTAAGAGACAGCACAGTAAGGAAACAAAACATGGTAAAAGGAGATAACACCAAGGGATACCTTTGACAGCAAGAGAAAACCATGTGATTCACATAAGAGAGAAGATAGCACACCGTCTGTAATGAAAGAGAGAAGAAACCGTGAAAAAGGAGACCACCGAGAGAGCAAACCAAGCTGTCTAGAGGTGTGAAATGGACAAGTGCAAACCAAAAATGGTGGTAAGGCATGTGACCAGCAACGTGTGCAAACCAGAAACATACGTGGGACGTGAAACGTCAAACTAGAACCGTACATGAGGCATATGACCAGGAAAGGATGCAAACCAGAAACATGCATGAGATGTGTAATGCCAAACCAGAAATGTGAGGCAGGTCATGAGACGTGGAACGGCAAACCAGAAACATGAGGCAAGAGTGAGACCATGAGACAATGAAAGCAGGAGTTGTGTGAGATAACGTAAAGAAGAAATTCGGTGAATCATCAGAAAGAACTCAACGTATTTCCAAATTTCTTTAATAGATGTTAGAGAGTGTTGGGGTGAACTTCTAAACTACAGTGGAGCAGTCTTTCAATTCAACAGAAGCAAAACAAGTTAGAAGAAAGGTAGACACAATAAGTGACACTCTTTGTATTGTACTTGCTTAGTAATTGCAATTGTGAAAAGAGCTGAGGATTAAGATATCCATTGTAACTGGAATTCTCAAATATAGTGGATTGTCTCGGTAGAATGAGAGTTCCTACCACCGTGGATGTACGTCACGTTGACAAAACTACGTAAATCTCATGTGTCCTTAATTTGCTTTACATTATGTGTTTTAAATTGAGTTGTGAATGCAGTTAAAGTATCAGCCAACCCATAACCTAACAAAGACCTAAACAAAAACATTTGAATTGTCTATTAGGCAAGGTGTCTAAAAGGTGACTTTGGGGACTATTGTGATTAGTAGGTAGCAATAGATCTACCTTAGTCGAATCTGAAAAAAAATTTGCTTTTAAGAAGAGGTTAAAGTTGTTTACTTACCTACGAATTATGAATTGTAGTGGTACTGATTCACCCCTCTTTTAGTATCACAAACTAGTAAATCTTAGGAAGAAGTCAAGAACTTCAAAATTTAAATGTCTTTTTCTTTTATTTTGATTATAAAATCAGTTTTAAAAGTTTATAAATTTTTTTCTTTTTGTATACTAGGAATTTCCCCATCATTAATCCCTTTTGTAAACCTTATAAAGTTATTTCTTCATTATGTATTCTAAAAAAGTCAAATTGGGAGAAGAAACAAGAGTTAGTCTTACACATATTGGGATTTATACCTAAAGTTCAAATGATACTGGTTCTCAAAGTCCAAGAGGTTGTTTATAGATATAAAGTTTCCTTAACACACAAATGGGATGAAATCCAAACAATTATAGGCAAAATGTCTCAAAAATAGTATAAGTGAACAATAAATATGAACAACAGCTATGTAAGAATTAAGAAAATAAGGGAAACAAAATGACTCTAATACCACTATAAGACAACTACTAACAAACAGTAAAAGCAATAAGACTAGTAGTAAGGAGAAAACAAATAAGAAAATAAGAAAAAAACAAATAACAAGTCATTAAAAGAAATTATTAAAACATAAGAGCATAATACAAGGCATTATTATATTAGTTAGTCAGGCACTATGGCTTTAAGAAGCGTTTTGTGACAAAGATTGAGATAAAGGTCTTATCTCTTTTTATAAATCAAGGATTTGAGAGGTTTTAGTTTTTAATACACTTTTCACTTTGTTAAGGATAACGAAAGGGTCTTGAGTATTAAAAAGGTCTTCAATTCATTTATGAATTTGTAGCTATTTTGAAACAGATTTAACTTTTTCCTCTTCTAAGTAAGCTATCTATTTTTGGAATTGGATTTACTTTTCTTAGTTTTTTAGAGCAAATTAATACAAGTTTTGATGGGTTTTGCAAAGGTAATTTGGATCAAAATTAGGGACTATGGCTTTGGAGAAACTTTTTCTTGCTTGTGAGTTTGGAAAGGAGTTTTTCCCTTACTTTTTGATTTCCATGGCATGTTGAGATTTGTTTTAAAGGAATTCTCGAGTCAAGAAATCTAGGATAAAACTCTTTTCCTCTTTTATATATTCAATATCAAAATTAAAAATAGATAAAGTAGTTTGTCATCTAATAAAATTATGTTTTAAAGCCATATTTTAAACATTTTTTTATAAAATTTCTTTGGAAGACTTACAATTAATGTGAAAAAAAAGTTTTTGGTTTAATAAATCACTTTAAAACTTTATAATGCATAAAATATTAAAGTGAATTTCTTTTTTTATTGTAAAATAATTTTTCTAAAAATCATTCCAATTAGCAAAGGTGAATTGCACAATTTGTTCCTTTCTATCGTGAACCTGTTTAAGAATAACTCCATATCTTAGATTAGAAGCATCAGTTTCTAATATTTTTTAAAGAGAGGGATTGGCAACATAAGGACGAGGAATGGTTTTGACTTGGACTTTAATTCACTGGACTATAGCAATAAGTTGAAAAGTCTAAAGAACTAGATTTCTTAAGCCTATCATGAAGTGGTATGGATGTCTTATTGATAGTTGGAATGAAGTCTAAAATATAATAAAGATTGCCTACGAATCTTTGGAGTTATGTTTTGTCTAAAATTTTGTTAAAGAATTTTTCAGCAAATACTAAGGATGTCTTTATAACAGTTATTGTTCTTTGAGAGATATAGTGGTCAAAAAACTTGATCCTAATTTGGAATAAAAAGATCTTTAACTATAAAATCACAAAACCATTTTATTTGATAATAAAATGAACTTTTGTAAATGTTTGAAATGTGGAACAATGGCTTTTGAGAAATTAAGAATATCATCAATGTAAAGAATACTTAATAAAAATATGGTTAAAAAATATCATTCATAATTTAGAATTTAGAAGGGATATTTTTCAAACCAAATAACATTACATTCCATTTATACTAACCAAATGGAGTAATGAATGTAGTTTTGTAATAATCTTTTGGATAAATTTGGATCTGTTAAAATCCTAACTTCATGTCAAATTTTGAAAAAATGAATGAAGAATGTAATTTTTGTAATAATTGTTTTGTTAGGCATTTGTTCCTAATCTATTTCAAGGTTTTATTTAGAGATTTGTAATTGATGACTAATCCGAGGGTGTCTTTTTCAATTTCTGAATTTTTATTAACATAATTAAGGTAATCTTGATTTTGAAATAAAATTTTTTCTTCTAAATTCCTAATCTCATTTCTGTAGTATTGTTTAAGTTTTACAATCATTTGAATAAGGTGACTATTTATAGAGATTTGCCTTTTATCAAAATTATTTTCATAAGGTAAATTGACAATATGTTGTTTTCTATGCCAAAAAATATTTGGGAGATTAGAACAACATTGTTGTTGAAGTTGGCTTTGGAAAGTGGACATTTTTTCCTAAATAGAAAAAGTTTTGTGTTGTTTTAGAATTTTTGGGAGGTTATATTTTCAACATTTTTTTTGTCAAAATTTTTTAGTAGATTTAAAATCAATACACAAAAAAAGGTTTAATAAATTATTTTGAAACTTTGTAATGCATAAAACAATAAGGCAAACTTTTTTTTTTTAATTGTAGAATAATTCTTTTAGAAATCATTAAAATGTATAAGGGTGAATTGTGCAATTTGTTTCTTTCTATTGTAAACTTATTTGAGAATAGCTCGATATCCTAAGTTAGAAATATCAGTTTCTATTATTTTTAAGAGAGAGATTGGCAATATAAAGAAAAGGAATGGTCTTAACCTAGCATTTAATTCATTGGACTAGAGTAATATGCTAAACATTATAAGGAATTAAAATTTCCATAAGCTTATCATAGAGTGGTTTGAATATCTTATTAATATTTAAAATAAAGTTTAAAACATAATTAAAACTACTTAAGAACCTTTAGAGTAATGTTTTGTCTAAAATTTTGTTAGAGAATGTTTTAATAAATACCAAGAATTTTTATAAAAGTTATCATTCCTTAAGAGGTATAACGCTAAGCAAATTTAGTGTAACTCTTTCAACCTCTTGTAAATTCTAACATGTTTGGAATTCAAACTCCAAAAAACTCCTCTTCAATATATAAATAAAGACTTCATTCTCAAATAAGAAGAATTGATTCAATTTGTATCTCTTGTAAAATCCTCTCCCTCGTTCTAATAAAAAGCCAACCCTCATTTTTTTTCCTCAATTTTTAAATTTCACTTATAATTTTTTTATTTTTTATACTATTAATATTGTATACAAAATAATATAGTATTTCAATTAAAAACTGGTAACAGCTCTAAAATCCATAGTATATATGAGAAACTTATGGTAACATTGCCTACTACTGCTAGCACCAATCCGGAGAATGCAATTCTCATTTGTCTACTCACCATACTTTATCAATTCTCAATGGCACATTAGGTCCTACCAATTACAAACCCTCTCAATAACCCACAGCCGAAAACCAAATTCCAAGCTCTGTGCCCACAAATAACGCATACATTTTATTTCTAATTCTCACAAAATCATTAACTGTAGTTCGGACGTATGCAACACCCACTATAAATTGACAATCAACGTGAATAGAACAACTAATTCGACACATACCTTTGTGGAGGGTAAACAAAAATTATTTACAATTTACCTGTACTTGCCTGGACCCAAATTCCACACGCACTTCGAATTAAAGAAGCTAACGTCGCTTTATTGTACAAACATCCACAGACTGCAGCTCATTCTGGCTGAACGCAGATCCCCAGTTGAAGAGGCAGCAAAAGAGTTGGCTGAAAACGAGGTACAGTGTATCCTCAATCTAAAAGTTTTCCTAGAAAGATTTTACCACATTCCTATTATGGTTACAGTGTTTCTATAATCTTCTTTGGTACACTCAATTCCACAATGTAGACCAAAAAATTGCCAGTTTTGAGGGGAATTTTGCCTCGCCGATCACACTCACGATTTCGCCTCGCCTTTCCCTCCACAGGTCCTCATTTCTTCCTAATTTCTTATTCATTTTTAGCCTACTTCTCCATTTTTTTTTTTTTAATTCGTGTCACGCCAGTCTATATAGCCTTTGTAACCTTTGTACAGACAACTCTGTCCACGTTCAATTTACGTTATTGTAAATCATATATCTTTTGAGAGAGTAACATATTTTGTTAAATGAAGAATTAGCTCATTTAATTTGCAAACTTACAATTGTTGTATTGAGAGTATCTCAAGATCACCACAACTTGTGGGATTTTATCACCATGGAATTTTCCCGCAAGTTTCTCTCCTTTTATTTATTTTTTTGGTTGATCTGTCCCCTTCCCTACTGCCTACTGCTTCACGCAATGGTGAGAGCAATAATTGTTATATATATATACACGGCTAGAAAGTTGATTATCACAGCTCCCATTTCAAATAGAAAATAAGGAGCTCACGCTACAATGCGTGCAAAGCGAAGCTAAGAGATGAGACAGGAGCTAGGACACGACCTGCTTGCTAATTATATATAAATTGACTTTGTTTGTTCAATGTAAACGTAACATAGGCCAGCCTTCAACAGTAACCTTGTGATTCGTATGAAACCTGAGGAAGCAACCACTAAATATAAATACGTCATTCCACATGGTTCATCATCTATCTTTCTTGATCGATTACTAGAAGAAAATTATTTAGAATCTGATGGCAAAGATGGCTCCACGCACGCAAATCAATGATATCTATTGTCTTCTTTAGTCTTGAACTGGGAGCACCGATTTCTTTATTTTTGCATGAGCGAATGGGTTTGGCGAATCTGTTACTAACTTCCAACAACTCTTCAAGAAGGTGCCGGCTCTTTTCCCTTGCTGCTAAATTATTTATTAATCCATATGTCAGTGCAAGTTAAGCAGTGCGTACGTGTGTGTGGATGTAGGAAGATATATGTATGCATGTACGTACGCATCCGAATCCCTTCGGATAACAGATTAAAAAAATAAGAGAAGAAAAAATATAATATTTTTTAAAAAATAAAATATATATTAAATTAATAAATTTAATAATATGACAATATAAGATAAATATATTTGTTTACATTTAACAAAAATATTTAATATAAATTAAATTTAAGTATTTCTAGGAATGTAGATTAAATTCAATTAATATGCTTAAGATATTAAATAAACTTTAAAATAAAAATAAAAGTCTTCAATATAATTGATAATATATGTTTTTCTTATTGAAAAGAGCCCCATAGATGGGTAGGCTATTTCGTTTTTCTGGTATTGGCTAGTGCACTAAATAAGCAACCACATATATCGCCATTTTTCTTTCATTAATATGCCATCAAGAATGCTTTTACGGTTTGAAAACGTGGCAGTAGTGCCTTTGCAGCTATCTTGTCATTATAATTAAGCGGTACTTGTTACTTTTACGTTTTCTAATTAGAGGTTATTAAAGAAGATAAATATCAACTCACTCTCAATCGTCTGTTTCGACCTGGGGGAGGGGATGTTGAAACCACTATAATCTAGCAGTAGCAGTGGAAAATTAGGGTTAAATTTTAAATCATGACAGCGATTAGACAGACAAGAGCACACAAATTACAAGGTGAAAGATTAAATTTTAGGGTTAATTGCAAAAAATCCCTCATATTTTTGGGTTTGGGAACTGTAGTGGGTATCACCATCTTGGTCTCTAAAATCAAAAGAACATGCCAAAGTAATACTTTCTCTAAATTCATTACAAAGAACACAATTTCTGCTTCAACCTCGTTATGAAGGACACAATTTTAGTTTTTAATTCTGACTAAACTCAATGACTTGGGTTGAAACAAATCGTTCTTTTGAATCGAGAGATCAAAATAGTGAGGCCAATGATAATTCGGGGTTCTTGGAATTGCGGTGGAAGTAGCATTAATGTTTTCGGTCTAATGTTTTAAAAGTTTTGGGATTAAAATGAAATCAACGTCAAAAGTTCAGGGCATTAGGTAACTAGCTCATTTTTTAAAGTTCGTCAATTTACATTGAGGTTAGTGGTGGGGGAAAATATTAAATAAAGACAACTTCTGCATATGGGCCTCAATCGGTGTGTATTTTTATTTTTATTTTATTTTTTGGGATTCCCTTCATAAAATAACCAATAAGTCCAATGCTTTTAGAGAATACACATCTGTTACTGATTGACTGCCCCCCTCCCCCTCCCTAGAACTTTGCTAGTTAATACATTCGTTGATTTGGATATTTAGTTCGAGTTGACTAAAGCCATGGTTACACTCATAGAATAAGAAGTTATATGTGGACGGACGGTACGTGCGCCCATTAACTCGTACGTAGCAGCGTCGTCTCTTTTTCTACCCTTTTTAGGGGGGTTTGGGTAGCATCATCACTCACGTTGGGTGTGGGTGTGGGTGTGGGTGTGGGTGGGGGGAAGCTACGTTTAAATGTTTTCCCAAATCAAAATCCAAATCCCAAAGTGTAAGGTTTCTTTCCCTTATTTATGGACCGATGCTAGTCAGGCGGCTAATTTCATGGATCTCCTTTTGCTTCAGCTAGCTCCTCATCGAGTCGAGTGCTCCCATCTTTAAATAAATTAGTAATGTTACTTAGCGAAGCATTAATCACCAACTTTTATATTTCTTTAGTCCAAAAATTTATTCTCATCATTATTATTTTAATTTCTCCAAATTATACATGCTTTTAATAATCATCCAAATTTTTTACGTGTCAAATAAATAAAAAGAAATTTTAAAATTTTTATATAAACATGATACTGTATATTCAACAGAGTGTTTTTAGAGAAAAAATAATGATCGTAAATCATGCGTGAGTTTGCATGGATCTAGCATTACTCTTTATTTTTTAATTTTTTAAAATGTGTAATGTATAAATAAATATAAACAACATATCATATATATATATATATATATATATATATATATATATATATATATATATATAAGTAACAATAATATGTAAACAATAAATTTTTATTAATTGTTTATATATTATTTATATTTTTGAAAAAAAAAAGCATAAAAAATTCACGCAAATTCCACTCCCCGCGTCAGCGTCAGTCTCATGTGCCCTGTCCCTCTGATCTTTTAACATAATATGTAGCGATTTAACGTCTTGTCCTCGTCGCGTTACAACAGTGGGTTACAGCCTACAATATCTCTCGCACCTCGCCGGAATAATCGATCTCACCAAAAGGGCCAAGGGTCCACCTGGATGTGTCCTGTTCAATTGACCCTATTCCCTCAAGGGTCAACTACCATATGCACTTGCGGATTAGTTGGTACAAAAATGTGTCCCAAGCCCCCCCGGCCCCGCTTTCTTTTGCGCGACACCAAACACAGAGTAGCGACTCCAAAAATAAACTGACACGAATGCAATAATTATAATAAAATAATAAATCATGGCAAATTCACCGTAACACGGTAAGAGTCTCTTCGCTCCCTTATTATTACACATCTTGGATCTCTCCCCAGTTGCACAAAATCCACCTCACAATTACAAAAGTTCTCTCTTTTGTATGCGCTTTGTACGAGAGAGATCCTTTCTTCTGCAGGTCTCCCCCCTAACTAGTATTTTCCTTTCTTTGCTTTTTTGATTTAATTTTTTGTTTTTTATAAAAATTTTATGGCTTTCTTCACTCTCTTACCGGATAAGCCGGAGCCCAAAGAGAACCCATCCAATTCTAAATGGAAGCGAAAGCCGCATAAGCAGAAACGGCCGTCTTCTTCATGGGACCAAATCAAGAACCTGCTTGCTTGCAAACAGATTGAAGGGTCGGGTGTGCACGACCCATCAAAGAATCTCAATGGATACTCAAAACTAGGCTCTTCCTGCAGCTCTATATGCAGTTTCAGGGACGTTGTCCATGGGAACACAAGGGTTGTTCACAGAGCTGATAACTCACCCGAGGGCAGCAAGGTGGGCCAAGAGCATGGACTCCTCGGTCGAAAGCCACCGGTTACAGCTGGTTCATCAAGAAGCTCACTGGCAGGGGGGTCTGGGAGATCCAGCGGTGGAGCGTCTTACGCGCCGTCGTCGAGAGGCATGCAACTCAGGAAGCTTTCTGGTTGTTATGAGTGTCACACGATCGTCGACGCAACCAGGTATCCTATCTATATATGATCACTTCCGCTGTTCCGTTTGTTTCACGCATTGGACGTCCTCCTGTCCCATAAACTTTGCGCGCTGACAATTATTAATGATTAAGATCTAGAAATTGAAATTACAAAATACAAAAATTTAGGTATCCCTCTCCAAGAACCACCTTGTGCGCTTGCTCTCAGTGCGGAGAGATCTTCCCAAAGATTGAAAGCTTAGAGCTTCATCAAAAGGTTCGCCACGCCGGTAATTGCTCGACCTTTTCTTTTATTTATTTATTTATTATTATTATTATTATTTTATGTGCATTTTCCTTGTGTAATCATGATGTTCATCTTATTGTCCTTATTTCCTTTGCTTTGTTGTCGGAACAAAGAAAAATACAGTCTTATTCCACATTTCTTTTTTTTTTTTAATTTGTAATTGCAAATTTTTAGAGTCGTCCCGATCTTTTGAGTTATGCTCCAATCGAAATTAATCTTCTTCCTGAAGTCTAGTAAGTTCCATGGAATTATTGAATTTTTGCACAACGTTCAAGCCTCGGGGGGAAGAATCACTTTTTCTTTTTCTTTTGCTGTTCTTTTCCTTCTTTTTTTTTATTTTCTCTTTTTTTTTTTTTCTTGTCCTACCACCATGGATGAGTGAAAAGCCCGTGATTTGAAAAGGACATGTTATTCTTATTATTAACACATGCTTATAAATGAATCACTATTTCGGTCAATTAATCCGTTATATAGTATTTATTTGCATGTAATTTTTTTTTTCATTTCGGGAAAAACAAAACAAAGCAAAAAAAAAAAATGAACTGATAAAAATGTTTCAGATTTTATTAAATTTGCTGTTAAATGGCCAAATATGTGAAGTAGACTAACGTTTCTATTTTTCGCGTTGGCTATGCCAATGGGTGGAATGCTAAACTGTGTTATATTATTTATATTTAACAAAAAGCTTTTAGTAAAGTTTTTTGTTCTCCCTAAGGTTTCCTTTTCTTTGTTTTGTTTTATTTTGTTTTTCTTTCTGGAAAAATCATGGATGTTAATTGTGCTCCTCGATCTTGGCATTTAGTTGGGCGGCGACATTGTCGGTTAGTTTTACTTTTCAAGCTAGAACGACAATTGCGCGCCCGGGGATGGGGAGGGGGTCATATTCCCTCTTCTTCGGGGAAATCTTCCCCGCCAATCCGTAGTACATGCACATACAGAATACCGCCGTCTTTAAATGGCCATAATTTAATATGGCTTCGAGAGCATGAGGTGGCATTTTGTAGTGAAAGACAACTGTCACGGCCTGTAACGTTAAGCGTGCACGGCCGCTGACCCCGCCGACGACCATAAATGGACTCCAAACAAAATTTTGGTTTATTTTGTGCAGTGTCGGAGCTGGGACCGGAGGATTCCGGCAGAAACATCGTAGAGATAATATTCAAATCGAGCTGGCTCAAGAAGGATAGCACCGTCTTCTTGATAGAACGGATACTGAAAGTCCATAACACGCAGCGCACAATCCAACGGTTTGAGGACTGCAGGGACGCAGTGAAGGCACGTGCACTGAACAGCACGAAAAAGAACCCCAGGTGCGCCGCCGACGGTAACGAGCTTTTGCGGTTCCACTGCACCACCTTATCGTGCTCGCTCGGCGCGCGCGGCTCATCCAGCTTGTGCCGCTCGATCCCGGGCTGCGGAGTGTGCTCCACCATCAGGTACGGCTTCCAAGACAAGGTGGGCAAAGGAGTCTGTACCACGGCAAGCAGCGGTCGAGCCCACGACTCCTTGCTGGGGTGTACGGAAGGGCGCAGGGCCATGCTCGTGTGTCGCGTGATTGCTGGGACAGTGAAGCGCGTGGCGGAAGATGCGCCGGCGGCAGAGGAGGATGGCGCGTCAGCAGCAGCAGCAGCTGGTTCTTACGATTCTGTTGCCGGTTACGCAGGGATCTACTCGAATGCGGAGGAGTTGTTTGTGTACAACCCAAGGGCTATCCTCCCGTGTTTTGTTGTGATTTACCAGGCACTCGGGTCCTAGGTAATAAATATTTGTATGTAGTAGCCTTTCAATAATTCCTTTCTTACAGTGTTAATTTTGTACTTTGAAGTCCAGCAATTCCGTCAGACGCATAAATTAAATCGAGGCGGGATGAGCTTGCCGTGCCTGGTCTTGTTGTCCTGTGCATATAATATATATATATCTACCTCACATCCCTGTAAAATGATTCGTGAAAGCAATCGAATGGTGTGGATTTCACGTCTGCTTGCCTAAAATTTTCCTTTTCGTCAAATTTCCTTGGTTTTCACATTCGCCCATTATACTTAGATTCACTTACTTTCTGGCCAGAAAGTGTTGTTGGATATGGATATGGATATGGATATGGATATGGTATAACAACTCAACTGCGCGAGTGTTGTTGCTCGGTGAATTGATTTGTTAACCAGATTTGTGAATAACTAACTTCAACTCGGTACAGTCCAGGTATATACACGTTGATATTCTGCTTTTCTTTTTTTCTTTTTTTTTTTTTTGTCTTCTCTAATAAGAAAAACCTCATATATATATATATATATATATATATATATATATATATATATATATATATATATATATATATATATATATATATTCCAAAAAGAAAGTTGATTTGTGATGCTTGATGAAGAGGTATCCTACGGGGACGGGATGAACGGAGTTCGCAAAATTAGAAATTTAATATGATAAAAATTACTTATTTTTATGTGTAAGATGATGGATAAAAGTTAAAATTTTAAAAATAAAATTTTGAACCTATAATATAAGTTTAAAATATATAACCAAGTTATGTAAAAATTAGATTTGTATATTAAGTTGTATTAAAGGGTCTGTTTTTATTTTAAATTACTAAATTTAAATTTTATTTAAATTATATATAAAAAAGTTAAATTCTTGAATTTATTCGAGATTGTAAGTTCACCTAAGTTTTAATACATTAGTTAATAGTTTTAATTTGATTTTTATGCATAATTTCCATTAGTTGTAGTCTTTTAAAGGATTTAGAAATCAAAACAAATTTGTATTTTTTAATTAAAAGTATCTCTTATAATTAAAATTTTTCTTATATATAGGTATGTTAAGAAACACCTTTTAGATATTTATATGTTTATATAAATATTACAACTATGTAAAATAAAAATCAATAAGGTTACAGTATTTTCAACAAATTTTACTTTGTTTTCTTGTATTTTTAAAAAAATATATTTTCTTAATTTATAAAAAACGTGATCAACTTTTATGGCTTTTTAACTTAATTTCCTTAGATTCTTATTTGATCAATCCAATTTATTTTCTTTTCTTTTCTTTTTGGAGTGTGGATAACAAATTGATTTAAGATTTTTAGGGAAAGTCACTTAGTGGACATCTCCTTAATTTTTCTTATTCTTATCTATATATATATAATTGGTGCACCGTTTGTTAATGGTTAGCTTGTTGAACTAATCTATGATATACTATATGTTACTTTACAATTTAATGTGTTTAAGAATGGCTGTATTTTCACTCTTTTCTTGATGCTTATACTTGGCACCAAAAAATAACGCAACTTATTTTTCTTTTTCTTTTTTTTTTTATATGTTTCATAGTTTAACCACATTGTCTAGCAAACACGCAAATTCTTTTTATTAAGACTCATGAAATGCTTTGGATTCTTGAATGCCACAGATTTTTTTGTTTGTTTATTTACGCAAGTGCATACATATGTATGTGCTAAGATTTCTATCCTTCCACCGTATATGAGTGAGGTTGCTCTTATAAGATTCTAAGTAAGATCTTTAGATGTCACATGAAATTAAACTCAGCATATGTATGGCCTAACAACATCTAATTGCGTTATGATCTTAGAAAATATATTGTGAAAATAATTTTATTAATATTTACAAAGAAGTTATAATTTATAAAATTTTTTATTTCATTATATTTTTAAATATTAAAATTTATATGTTTTAATTTTTAATATATAGCTTAAAAAGTATTTAAGATAATATATTATATTTTTATTAATTAACATATTAAAATTAATCTTTAAAGATAATGGAGGATTGTTGTAAATAGTGTATTTTTAAAAATCAATTACTATGTTTTTTAGCTTAGTTAACTAGTCATTTTGTAACTGTTGGGTTATTTGTTTTATAACCATTGAATTAGCTACTTTATGGTTGTTAGATTAGCTGTTATGCATTCATTATTAACTGTAATGGATCATAATAATGCTAACTATTTATTACAGTTAAAAATTATATTTAATATTATCTTAATTTATAAATTATTAAGTTATAATTAATATAAATTAATTTTTTTCTCTTATTTTTGTGGATAGAGTAGACACTATTCACAACAATCTATAACTTGTTACTATGTTAATCAAAAGATTTAATTGTTTTTGTTATCTTATTATTTAAAATATATATTAGTGAAAAGGTATATTATATTTTGAGAAAAATTGTATAACTTGTTGTATTAGAAGCAAAAATTATTATTAAAAACAATATTTAGTATGTTTTAGATATGATATTATTTTTATTACAATATTTATTATTTTATTAATTATTTCATTCATTTTCAAAAGATACCACATAAAAATATAATTGTATTTATACATGAACAATTAAACATAAAACTTCAAATTAAAAACTTAGAATTTTATATAATTATAAATAGAACATAATTTAATTCAGTTAAAACTTGTAAAATCTTTAATACAAAAATATAATAATGTCTTATCTTTCTTAACCCCCTTACTTTGATAATAAAAATAAAATCAATTTTTTTGTGCAATAGACAACTTACTGTTAATTATGTTTTAATTGTAATGTATTCAAAAAGTTTTGTTATCATAGATAATTGAAAGAAGATCGGAGTCCAATTTATAAAATTTAAGCATTAAATCTCCCATCAATACTTATTAAAATTTGTCTTTTGACTTATAAAAAAATTATTTAAGATTTATAATTCTTCACTAATCAATAAAATTTAAATATTTTAAAAAATTTCTAAATAAAGTTTAGAAGTTCAAACAAAATATGCATATATATATATATATATAAGATTCATTGAAAAGATAGCTCTAAACTCGACATTAAAGTTCACAAACCATCGACACAGCATTGAACAACTTAACCTATACGGAGGAAATAAAAAAGATAATAAAGCATGACAAAAAGAAAGCAGGGAAAGGATTAGGAATGATGTGGGGTCCAGTGATAGAATAATCAAAATATTTATTTCAATAACTAAAGTTATCTAAATTTTGACACGAGCACAAAGAAAAAAAAAAAAACACAAAAAATAGAAAGCAGAAAAAGGAGAGGGCGGCGTGTTGGGGGGGGGGGGGGTGCACTTGGGTGTCAGCCAAAAGGCGGGCTGTGCGTATTCGAAAATAAGCGGCACCGCTCCGCCTACGCTTCCGTCTTCGCTCTGCCGTGCGGGTTGTGGCGAGTTTGTGAGCGCGACGCACATTCCAAGTAATTTTTTTTCCCTAATTATTTAACTCTCTCTTTTAATAAATAAATAAGATATATTTTTTTTATTTTACTCTTCTTCTTATCATTAAATAATAATAATAATAATAATAATTTTATTGATATTGCCGCCTCTTGGGGCTGGACGCAAACACAAATTCCTTCTCCAAACCGATCATGCCCTCCCTCTCTCTTTCTCTCTCTCTCTCTCTCTCTCTCTCTCTCTCTTTCCTCCAATTTCTCCTCGCCTAAGCTCGGCTCTCTAATTGAATCATGGCGGCGAACGCGAGCGAAGATCAGGGACGTACATCTCAACCCTCGCAATTTCACTTCCAGCTGCTTCACTCCTATTCTCAGTTCCACAATCACGCTCACATTCAAAATAATAATAATAATAACAACCATCCGCCTTCGAATTTTTTCAATAATTCCTCTTTTCAAATGCCAAGTCCTCCACCTGATAATGCTCCACCACCACCAACACAAACTGCTTTTCGTTGCGATTTCTCGGCTGTCAACGCTCGCTTGGGCTTGGAATTTCAGAGCTCTGGCGCGCATTCTGCCTCCGGCAAACCCTCTGTTCGTTTCTTCTTTTTCTTTCTCTCTCTCTCTCTCTCTCTCTCTCTCTCTCTGTGTTTTCTTCTTTTTTTTTTTTTTTTCCTTTCGGTTTCTCTGTACCTTTTCATTATATTGTTGGTTGGTTATTCCGTGGTTCCACTTTTAATTGCTTTCCCCCCCTCTTTGAAAATAAATTGGTATGTTAGATATTCCGTTTCATGATTGTTTATTTATTTATTTCAATATACGTTTTCTTGTGTTTGTTCTTATTTTGAATGCCATGGCATTCTTGGAAGGTATCCTTTTCTTTTTATCCAAATGGAAATTTGAAGCTAGTGATTTGTGTCTCTTCCTGCTTAGCTTGGGATCTTGAAAAAATGTGGAGCGTTTATTAGAGAAGGGCACGGAAATAAGCATGTGTTTTTATAACAATTTGCATCTCAATCGCATTGCTTTCTTCAGTCGGTGAATAATGTTTTTGCTAATGCTTTGATTGTTGTGCGATCCGCCAGAGTAGATGCCCTTGGAATTTTGCGAGAACAAGAACTTTAAGAGCGATTTTTGTTATTTCTGCCTGCTTTTTGCTTGCCTTCTATGAAGTTTAGCCACCTGGATTTTTTGTACATACCAGTGTTAACTACGTACAAATTTCCGCTTCAACCACAATAAACCATCAAATACAATGTCATTCTTTCAGTTTGTTCTTTTGTGAATTTTTAGGGTGTGGATGTTAAATGTTAAAAAAAAGAAAAATTGCAAGTCACTGGCCCTATTTAGGGGTTTCTGTTGTTCTGGTAACTTATGTGCGCTAATATTTATTGCATCCGGCTTGTGTTGTTGGTTCCAAAAGGCATGTACAGAGTGTGTTTCTGTTTGTTTTATGCTCTGGCCATTCATTTGCTAGCACTTAATTTGAAACTTTTAATTTAATTATCCTTTTGGAATTTTGTTGTGTATTCATCAGAAATAGTATTACCTTGCAGTTGAAGCCAAGAAGCGAGAAGGACACTTATGAGGCTCAGGCAACTGCAAGGGAATGCATCCCTGCACATACTAATATAGTTGCAGATTGTACACCCGATCCTGTGCCTTTGGTTGGGGAAAATCATAACAATAAAACAAAGGTTGGAAAAAAGTCGAAATCAGGGATTCATAAATCAAATGCTGGTAAATGCCCTTTTCTCATGATCTTGTTGTGCACAACAGAGTTCTATGAACTGAGCCATCTTAATGGGCATGTTAAGTTTCTTTTTTATTGGTTTTGGGTTGCAGAGATTCTAAATGGCTTCAATACAGCTGCTGGCTGTCGTTATGACAGTTCCTTAAGTAAGAGTTGAATCATTAGTTTCCTTCATGTTACCCTGTCATTCTATTCGACTTGCACACACTTTAAGCCATTCATTTTGCACTTTTTTCTTTTTGTGGCCTTAACTCCAATGTGGTTGTTACAACTGTCAACAAAGGGTTTAATTATTTTTTACAGGCTTATTAACCAAAAAATTTGTCAAGTTGATCCAAGAGGCCAAAGATGGCACCCTCGACCTGAATAAAACTGCAGGAGTGTTAGAGGTAAGAAAATAAACTACATATGCTCCTATTAATGAAACTTATGTAGCTAGGTTCAGATATGGTTTGGTTTCATGATGATAATTTCTTGGTATTGTTGTACATCATGATGTTTATAGTCTTCATTATGCATTGCCTTTTCTTTTTTAGTTTTGTGTTTTTTTTTTTTTTGGTGCTGAACTTTCTTATGTTATAAATTCATCTTTTTTGGCTTATCCTGTTATTCATTCTCTTGTTATTTTGTGTACTATGTGAGACTGATTTTGACAGGTCCAGAAGAGGAGGATATATGATATAACAAATGTTCTGGAAGGAGTAGGATTAATAGAGAAAACTTCAAAAAATCATATACGGTGGAAGTAATAACATTAAACTTTTCTTGGATACCTTTTTGGTTTTGCTATGTCTGGTAATTAATCAACAGGCCTTACAAACAGGGGCTATGACAGTTGTGGAACAAAGGAGTTGGATCTTGATGTTTCCAGACTAAAGGTGCTTGCATGGTCAATTTTATCTTTTTCATTTTTTCAGGAAATATGTAAACATGGCATTTTGGCAATGGCATGATAGGCATCTCATTTTCTACAAGGTTTTGCAAGATCCAGCTGTCCCGTATATTTTGTTTAGAGTTGCTGGCATTTTTCTTCTTATTGTGTATATAATTAGAAAGTTTCTGAGAAAAATTGGACAAATTGACTTTTTAAATCAGAAAGTGGAATATTTTATATATTATGAAGTTGAAAGAAAATTGTTGACATGACAAGCAGAATTTTTGTTCATAGGAACAAGCCATGATGTTGTGATTGAGACTCCTTGTTGAATAGGTTGGGAATTGACATAGAGCCTAGCTGCCAGTCAAAAACATGTGAGGAAATGTCTGTCATTCCAATAAGCCCATGACAGTTGCTACTAATTTGTTAAAAAGTGGAGTGCCAACGAAATCACAGGATGAAAGGGGTAATAGTGGCTCTGACAGATAGGACGTAGTCCTATATGACATCAAACCAGGAGTACATCTATATCATGTTTGAAACTGTTTTTAACTGTCAGGTGGTAATGTGACTTTAATTGAAATTTAATTTTATCTAGTTGGTTACAAGATTATATGCCACTGCAGGGTGAATTTCAGAGTCTACGTGCTGAAGAATGCAGGCTTGATGAGTCTATAAGGTTGGTTAATTAGACGGGATATTTAGTCAATATTGATCCCCATGGCGGTTTTGAGCTACAATCATCTTTGTTCTTCAGGTTAACGCAAGAGCTCCTGAGATCCCTTGAGGAAGATGAGAATAATCAAAAGTATGCATTGTTATCCCCCACAGTGTTGGTGGTTGGATTCGACTCTTTTACTTGATAATTACCTGCATGTATTTCTTAGGTATCTCTTCATGATGGAGGAGGACATTGTGCACCTTCCATCTTTCCAGGTCTGCAAATCCTTGGGTTCTCATGGAAGCTAATGTTTTTCCAATAAACCAATCACTGAAACTGTTTACTTATGACAACAGAATCAAACACTAATTGCAATAAAGGCTCCTGAAGCTAGTTATCTCGAAGTTCCTGATCCTGATGCAGTAAGGACTACAATTATGTAAGGTCAAGAACTTCTTGAGACATATCGTTATCTGATTTGCTGCTTGTTTACATGACAGGATATGGGGTTACCTCAATATAAAATGGTTATTAGAAGCACCACAGGACCAATTGATGTGTATCTCTTGAGGTATTTTCTTTTATTTATTTGCACAGAAATGTTTTACATCGCCCTCTCTCTATCTCTCCCCACAGCACACACATGGTAGTTGTAGTCCACTTGTTCTATTTACTTCGATTCTTTATCGTTGGATGTCCAGTGGTTTCCCCTTGATCATTAAAGATTTTTGTATCGAAACAGAAAACACAAAACACTAGCACTTAAAACATAAATATTGTTGGTTAGAGTGGTATTTCACTTTCATTGTGAGATAATAGCTATGCCTGTAATGCTTGCAGTAAATACAAACAAGGTGAGAATGCAACCGTCAAACAAGATGAACCCCTGCATTCTTGTGCATGGGGTTGCAGTCCATGCAGAATGGATAAAGCAGTGATGTCTTTGGAGTCCCATTGTAGCGAACAAAATCCTTCTGAAACATCCATCTCAATATGTCCTGAGGATGCTGGGATTCAGAAGATAATGCTCTCAGATTGTGATGTAAGTATTACTTGGCTATTGAAATAGTTTTGCCTTTACATCTATATTCCACAGTATGTGTTTGTGTGTGTGCTGTGGATGCTCTAGAGAGTAGTTGGTCATGCTGTGGTATAATTGACTAACTTGTGTACGTTTAACCACAGAGTGGTGATGATTATTGGCTCCAGTCAGATCACAAAGTCAGCATGACGGAGTTGTGGGGCAATTAGCATCCTCTTAAAATTTTGTTGTAATTGGCTAAGGTCTGAACTTTGAAGGGGCTAACCTAACATCCAGAACCATGGCATTCTATCACGTTGTTCTAAAAGTGACAGCAAGGTTGGGACCTGTTACATGACTTGCTTGACTAACAGTGTTTGCTTATAACCTAAATGAGAATCAGATAGTTGCTTTTCAGGATGTCCCAGGGGTACACCTACTGTCCTCTCTTAAAACTGTAAATATTGTAACTAGATATTCTTTTATTTAATGGAACAATTGGCTATCTATTTTGATGGTTTGGGTCTGGAAGCTGAATGGGTCTTCTGGCCTCAGCGCGGGATCCCATTTATCCCGGATCCTGAACTCCTGGTTTTAATGCCATGGTTTCAAATGCATGTGGATTATTCTTGCGATGGAATGCATCAGGAAACAATTCGTTTCTTCCCATTAGTTGGAAGAAACATCGTTTTAGAATGGTCTATTAGGCAAAGAACATGGCTGGCCAGGATGAGACCTCACTCTGAACGTTCTTAGTTTGAAGGGATTACCACTTTACTGGTAACTAGTAGGGTTAGACTTTGTGATATAAGCGTCACATGTCACTATAGTGAATAAAACATTTCCTGACGCCGTCCATGTGACACCGCCACTCGGACTGCCATTTTACGGTACCGGGTGCTGAATGGACATGATCATCCGCCGGACTCAGAATGTATGGGCATCAGATGGTATTCGGTTCCATCCCTTGAGGAAAGCCTACTGCTATGTAAATGGCATAAGCCTAAAATCAGTCGTAATCCCTTATTTTCTTATTTGAGTTTTATGTTCTTACATTTTGTTCTATATGGTTTCATTTTTTTGATAAAATTTAGTTAATCACTTAAAACAAATGTTTGACTAGACGAAATAAGTTCAAAAGAATTTAAATTTTAATAAAAAATAGATTCATATGGAATAAAACTTAGAGATATAGGATTGAGAGGAAAAGGACAAAAATCATAGGATTACATTGAAAAATTTCATAATGATTTAAGCCTTGTTATCAGCTTATCCCCAATTTAAATCAATCCCAAATATGATTTAACTGTATAAGGTCATTTATTTATAAGTTGATTATTTATAGCAATGACCCCGCACTATTATAGTCTAGACTTCACTTGGGTTGGATGGTTTATCATATCCTAATTATTGATTCATATTCACTCCTGTCAAATTATTATCGATTGCCACTATCAACAAAAGCAATAAAATATCTGCGTCAAGACACAACTACCCACTCTAGAAGTTCGTTTGAAGAAGCCCATACATTTTCAAATTCACAAACTTTACTCTTACTCACAAAGAACCATAATCCAAATACTTAGACCCCAAGGAAAATAATTTCAATTTTTAACTAGTGGAATATACCTTTACAAATTTTCCTTTATTATTATTATTATTTTTACTTTATGTATGGTCATTTTTCGCTCCCCATTGCAAATTGCGGTGTTTATGCATGATCGTAAAAAAAAAAAAAAAAAAAAAAAAAAAAGAGGGGAAACAACACCCCCATATAATCATGTCTATTGCGTAATAAGGTAAATATAATACGATAAAAACATTAGATTTTCATATCCTAACTTTATTCATTTATGAAAATAAATAAAATGTGATTGATCCATGTCTTTTATTATACTTAACTTACTTTACATGTGCTACTACCTAATCCTTTTTGTGATAAATATTAGGAGGCATGGTTCCTTGGGATCTATTTTTTGGAGATTTTCTGTAAAGGTTGGTAAATGGTGAATTCGTAATCACTTTTTGTTCATTGTCAACTTAAGTCCTATAATGAGCTTTTCAATTTATGAAAGAATCATAGCTTAAGTTATTTTCTCCATTTATATGGTTGGAAATAATAATTGTATGGCAAAAAAAAAAAAAAAAAATTGACACTGCAACATTGCTAATTATGATGATCTTGTTTGCATCCCTATAGATAATGAATTACATGCTTCTTGAATTGATAAGAAAATGGGAATGTGTGCACAAACTATTTTTTGCTTATAGAAGGAAGTTTCCTTTGTGGTTCTCTTGAAACTAGAAATATATATAAAGTATAAATACATCTTAATAGATACGGATATTAAATACGGCACTTGCTTGAAACGTAGTAGAGAAATGATGCATGTGTTTAATATGTATCAACCAAAAATGGTAAAAAAAAAAAAAAAGAAGAAGATATTGAACGATAAACACACCAAAGAACAATATATTGTGATATTTTGAATTATTTTGGGACTCAACATTTGTATTTCATAGATCCAAATGCACATACAAAAGTGATGTCATTTAAGGTGAAGACAATATGGTATCTTTTGCCACCTTCAATTTACATTTTCTAATTTACTATTGGTTTTTGCTTAATTTCTTCAACTTCATTCTTTTGTACAACTACAACAATAAAAAAAATTCTTAAGAATCTCATGATTATAAAATGATAATTAGGAGCAAATTCAAAATTCAATATGATACAATTTATGATAAAATCTATGTGACAGGCATTTAAACACTCAAAAGGTAATCTTACGCCCCATGATTTCATGTTGGAGATATGCCATTATAGTCAACTGCATCCACAAAACCACAGTTATAGAAAGAGGAAGAACAGGCCAACATTTGCAAGTTTCCCACTTTATAAAAGAAAAATGTTAGACATATTATGTTTGAGTCTTTATATATTTTATTGATAACAAATATTATCAAACAAGTAAATTCCACATTGGTACTACAACACCCAATTTTGTGATTCCTACTGTAAAGAGAGAATGCACCAAGGGAAAGACAAACGTCGGACTGTGTGCCTAAGCTACACAATTATGAATTCGTTTATGCCACTAGACTAATTACGGTTGAATCTCATGTTTGACCTTCCTATGGTTTACTAGTCAATTAATTTTGTTATTTTGCATATATATGCTATTCATTTTTTCCATTTAATACTCTCATAAAGGGATGAGTCAAACTTAGTCCATAGCTTTTTGATCCTTAAAAAAAGAAAAATGAAGTGCAAAAGGTTAGTTATAGAGAAAACCTGTTGATGGTTGTTTCCCACACCTCTCAACCCACAGAGGAAGGCAAACAGGAGAAGCTTCACCAGCACATCCAATGATGCAATTTTGTATGCAACTTAAGCCATGCACTTCAGTTGTAGATTGTATGAGCAAGACTACAAGTGCTTAAGCCAAAAGTCTCCCTATTGCAATATTGCAAGCCACGTCTCTGTAATGCTTGCGCTCGCCTCCTCTCACTTTGTTATTTGTTTTTACTTCGTTTGATTTGTTATATATACCTTTAAGGAATGTTGCACAAACATGGGACTATTTTCCTAAGCTACACGATTATGAATTCCTCTATGCCACTAGACTAATTGCAGACGGTTCTCATGTTTTATCTTCCTATGGTTCACCAATCATTTAGCTTTGTTACTGTACATATATATGCTATTTATGTTTTCTATTTAATAATCTGATAAAGGGATGAGTCAATCTTATGCTATAGCTTTTTGATTCTCCAAAAGAAAAATGAAGTGCAAAAAGTTAGTTATAGAGAAAACCTGTTGGTGGTTCGTTGCCACACCTCTCAACGCACAGAGGAAGGCAAGGAGATTCGCCGCCACATCCAATGATGCAATTTTGTACGCAACTTAAGGCATGCACTTTAGTTGCAGATTGTATGAGCATGACAACAAATGCTAAAACCAAAAGTCTCCCTATTGCAATAT